>CM031964.1:16903130-17025630 GCA_018749465.1 Paracanthobrama guichenoti
TTCACCAGATGCCAAAATACAAAAATTTAAGACATGTTATGATAAAGATGAGACGTTGCACACCTTTAAGTGCTGTCGGACTGAAATAACAGTGTATTCCAAGGGAAGTGACCCTAAGGGACCGGTAATAAAAAACAAGACAGGAAAAGGCTGCTCTGGGAAAGAAGCTAAAGCGTCACATTACACAAATAATGAAACAAGAGCAAGACAAGTGCTGTGAGAATGAGCCACATCCATCTTATTAGAAAAACATTCTCTAGATCTGAAGGGGCCAGTGTGCGGTAATGCTTTGAGAAGAAGGGCATGAAATAACACAAGCAATACGAGACACAAACAGACCTTCGGCAACAGCTCTATCCGAACAAACACAACCGCACGCACAGACAAATCCCTTCCCTGCAGAAACAAACACTCAAGAGAGAGTGTAGCTCTATGGTGAATACATTCTGTACATAGGCCAGGACCACGGCGCAATTGTCATACACTTTTTTTCGTCTTATTTACCACCTCCTTAAAAAAGAAAGGTATCAACCCATGGCCCCGCTCATTGCCGGGGATGGGAGCTCTGAACACAGGGGTCCACGGGGTCCTTGACGGCCCCACCAAACACGTCCACATCTCGGTCCGTCCAGGGCACCACGTTCCCCAGCCGTGGCGATTCTGGGCAAGCCGCCAGAGAGGCCACTTCTGTTGGTGACAACACTCGGTCCCACAGGTTAAATAATGAAAGCTCCCCAACAAGAGCCTGGGATGCATCAAACCGCCCACCAAGGGTGTCCTGCAGTGTAGCCAAGGAGAGCCAAAGGGTTACACATCAATGTTGCATCAAAAATAATGGTACCTTTAAGGGACAACACCTTGTCAAAGGGGTAATACCCTCAAAGGTACACCTTTGTACCTTAAGGACTCCTGAAGGATGCAAACAGTGTCAGGGGAAAAATGTGCAAAAATTGTACCTTAAGGGGTAAAACAGCTTGTCACTGTGCAGTACACAGACAGCTTTGTACCTTATCAACCCCTAAAAAGTGCATATTAGTAGCTTAAGCTACGTTTCCACCACAGGAACTTTCCACAGGAACTAGGGACTTATACTTGGTGTGATTCGACTGCAGGAGCCAGGGTCTAAATGAAGTTCTGGGTAAAAATGTCCCACTCAAAATGTCCCTATGGAGGTAGTACTTTTTCAAAGTTCTACCTTTTTCAAAGTTCAAAGGAGATAGATCATATCTATCTATCTATCTTGGTTGAGTCCACACAGCATTTTGATTGGTTGATTTGCTATTCAAATCAACAGTGAAGTTTAAAAAATACGACCAATGATCCGATGACGAGGTTCAGGCTTTATTAAGCTTATATGCGGAGGACGAAATTGAGCGGGAACCGGAAAGTCACGTGCAGTCCTACGTCACCGGACTAATCTTCACTGTACTTTAGACCGTGATGGAAATGCAGACAGCAACAGGTTTGGGGGAGAAAAAGTTCCTGGGAAAGAAGTTCTTGGGACAAATTGTTCAGGGTAATTTCAGTGGAAACGGGGCCTTAGAGTTGAAAAATGTCCCCTTAGGGTACTACTATGAACTTTTTAGGGGTGCAAAAGGTACTGTATCATTGACAAGCTGTTGCACCCCTAAAGTTTACAATTTTTGCAATTTTTTTCTGACAGTGAAGGCGTACCTTTGAGGGTATATTCAGACTCTTCCAGAATTCCCTGTCTTGCTCACCTGTTCCTGTCCCAATACCAAGACTCCCCCAGATTTGATTGGGTGCCATGCGGACAACCCTTCACCCCGTCCTCTCAACTTTCCGCTTTGATATGCTTTCCAAACTCCATCCCGTAGGGTCCAACTCACACATATGTGCTGCCAGATGCCCTGGGGCAAAGATAGAGGCAGCTGTGCCACCTGTAAATGAAGGGAACGGTTGAGTCCATCAACTGTATCGTGCAAGGTTGCTGTGGATGGAAGGTGTAGCAGGTCTTACCTTATCATTGATGAGTAGTTCTGCGGGATTATGAATTCCTTGCAACAGGACAATTTCATTGGGTTGTTCCGGTATAGCATAGGAAAATGGTGTCCCAATTCCATTCTCGGCAGGCTTGAGCCACAGACATGCCGTGAAGGCGTACATCTCTGGAATATTCCGCCTGACAAGCCCATACATGTAGTTAGTCCGCACAGGGAAGGAAAGTTTATACCCTTGTGGGTAACTGTAATCTGTAAGACCTGAGAGGAAAAGATTAAGAGTGAGTGAAAAATGGAGAGACAATTCCATCCCCTTTCCCCTGAGTTTGACCCATCCCTCCTCCTTACTCTGTTCCAGCTCTGCAATACGCTCTTGCAGGGTGTTGAGTCCCTGGTCGATGTGCTGGTGGTGGCTTTGGGTCTCTTTGCGGAGGTTCTTCCTCTCCTTCTCCAGCAGTCGAATCTTCTTTTCCAGCTCTCCCTCCAGATCCTCCACAGGCCTGCCAGGCTCGCCCACCACTACGCTCCCCAGTGTGTTCACAGTATGCTCAGTGTGGTTCATTGCTGCAGGGCCTATTTCCAGCTGAGAGAGAATTATGCAAGAAGTCATTACTGCAAAACCTAATTTATCCTGTTCAGCATGTGTATCTGATTATATTAGATTAATTTGCATTACAAGAATTCAAAGTGAGCTAGAGCTGATTTTCAGTGAATAACAACTGTCCCTCAAACACCTAATATATGGTTTTAGAAGACTTGGAATATGATGCACGAGTCATACAAACTACCTTTTAAAACCTTTTATGATGCTTTTACATCCTTTAAGAAGCTTGATATAATCGCATAGAAAAGAGCGAGCACTACATGCTTCAAAACTTCCCCTTTATTGTTCCTCAGAAAAAAGAACGTCAGATGGCTTTGGAACGCATGAAGGTAAGTCCAATAGCTAAGTCCCTAATGAACATGAAATCTAGCATTAAATCAAGACATTTTCTTTAATCTCTTTAAACAATAACAGAATTTTCATTATTGACAGCTAATCTGTAACAGTGTTATTTTAGTTGTATTTATAAACTATTGCAGTATTTATTAATATTTTGCGATAGCTTATTTTAAGTTCTTTGTTGTATGATTTTTTCATTTTTATAGTTTTAGTTTTTTAATATTTCTATTTAGCTTTATTTTCTATTTCAGTTTTAATTTAAAAATGTAAAAATTTAAGCCTTTTTTTTTTTAAAGATTTACACAATTTAATTAATAGTAAAATTACACCTAATTAAATTGATTAATCTTATCTAATTTAATTGAATAAATTGAACAATCCTTGATCAATTATTCAATTAAATAAGGATTATTAAATTCAATTTGATGGAATTTTACTATTAATTAAATTGTGTAAATCTTAAAAAAGGCTTAAAATTTGTTTTGCGTGTAGTAATTTTAGTACTTACTGGTAGTAATTTAGTCATTTAGAACTTTCTAGAAATGTATCTGCCAAGTTTTTCCACATACTAGCCTATTTATTTCAATTAACAAAAACTATTAATAGTTTTAGTTAATAACAACTCTGATCTGTAAGTCTATATCACAACATCTACAATTCAGGTGTGACTAGGGACAATGTCAGCTAGCTGAGAACCTGAACCTATTCTCTCCTCCCTCATAATTTATGTGTATGCCTTTCTACCCAGGAAATGAACAAGATGGAGGGGAAAGGAATCACTCACTATAGGTGAGAAAGACACACATATTGTAGCTACAATATGCATGAACAGGGACACTGAGTTCTCCCCCAAATCGCCCTTTCTCTTGTAAATTTTTTTATCTTTGCTAGTTTCCCCTCTACGGCACCAAATTCCTTTTTAGACTAATAATTGTACTGTCAAGTCTTAAAGTGTTTACTATTACCAACCTCTAACTTCTCTATGCGATCTTTGAGTTGAAGAATCGCTCTCTCCAGTTCCTCCACAGCCCGCGCCGTTTGCAGCTGTACTGCAACCGAGCTGCTCACATCATCCCCGGCCATGTGGCGCCGGTTGCTCGCCCATACTCCCATACTCCGTTCGTTTAGACTCCTTTCCTCCAGTCCGCTCTCACACTCCGAGAGCTTCCCGGTGAGCTCCGTGATGGTCCTCTGGTCCATGAGGATCTGGTCGTTTTGTTGCATGACGATCTGTCGGAGCTCCTCTGCAGTGGTGCGGAGGCTCCAGTCCTCCTCGTCGGCAAACGGGTCGTCTGCTTGTTGTCTCAAATCCCTTGATTTACAGTCACTTATGGGAACAGGGGTACAGATGAGTCGATTGAGGATGAACTGTTTGGGACTTGGCCCAGTCACGTCCCCAGTACTCAATTCATTGAGCGACGGCATCTCCAGGCCTATGTCCAACCCGCCTCCTTCATAGGATCCAGCACCATGGAGAGCTCCGAGCGGGCCGGGGTGCGCTACGGATCCAGGCAGCGGCTCCATGAGCGAGAGCGAGCGGTTATCGGAAAGCGCCTGGGGCGCGGCGGCCGATGACCGCGAATACACGCTGGCGATGATGCAGATGACCGCGCCAAGAAAAGCCAGGAGGCCGGCGGAGACCAAAACCAAGACGAACTTCATCGCGCCAATTGAGATTTACAATAAAAGCGCTGAATGTAGTATTAAGGGTGTTTAATAAGTACTAAACCAAACTGAAACGATATAACATTCAGTTTTCTCCATCAGAAGCAGGTCTGGATGAAATGAAGGTCGGTCGCATCGGTTGTTTTTCCTCCGCTCTCAGCAGATGATGCTGTGCCTCCTCCTCTCGTGTTGCTAAGCGCCCCTCTGGCCGGTTACTATGGCTACTGCGCGCGAGAGAGGGCGGTGAGAGACTGTGATAAAAATGCGTGATGTGTCACATTGACGTAATAAAACATCTTTTGGTCTTATCATCATCTATGAATGCTCTGGCAGAACATGCGAACAGACTGAAACGCTGAGAAGAAAACGCATAGCTTATTAGAACATAATGAGTGCACACAATTGTCACCACGTTTTAGTGATTCCATTTTGACAGTTCATTTATACCTTTTAAGTTCATCCAAAGGTTTGGGGTTGTAGATCTTAAAATGTTTTTGAAAGAAGTCTCGTGCTCACCAAGGCTGCATTTATTTGATAAAAAAAAATACAGTAAAAATAGTAATATTGTGAAATATTATTACCATTTAAAATGCTTTCTATTTGAAAATGTAATTTTATTCCTGTAATTTATTTTCAGCATCATTACTCCAGTCTTCAGTTTCACATGATCCTTCAGAAATCATTCTAATAAGGTGATTTGATGCTCGAGAAACATTTATGATTATTATCAATGACGAAAGCAGTTGTGATTCTTCGTTTTTGTGGAAACAGGCAACTTTTTGTTTGCGTTCTTTGACTAATAAAAAGTTCCAAATAAATGTTTTTTGCTAGTATCAGCCCGATGCAGTTATCATTTTCATGTCCAGCGCCGCGTTGTTTAAATAGCAAATGCACTCGTTTGGCAGGGTGCATTTGTTCACACATGGCCAGTGCTGGTCTGAAAACGAGGTGTGTTCAGGCGCATTGTTGGTGCGTTGCTATTTTGAGGCAACTGAAGTGAGCCAACTGGCTTTCAAAGGGAATGGGAGATGAGACTATGATTGGTTTATTGCACGTTAAGCACAAAATACACCCATGACTTAACTCTTTCTCCGCCAAACACTTAATTTTCAGTTATTTACGAGAAACGCTTCCCCGCCAAACACAGACGTTTCCAGGTTTCCACTGTTAGACGCTAGGGGGCGCTATTACGCATCTTCTGAATGAGTACAGAATCTCCTGATCAAAACACATGTGAGGAAGACGCAGTGAAACAAGCGATCGTATGTAAGCAGATGCATATGTAAAATAACGATCATCAACATTAAACATCATATAAATCAAAACTGCCTAATGTTACTGAATGAAATGTGGAACCAGGACGAGGTATAGTAGATTGAGTCCATCAACACCCCTAATGCTCCATCTGTGTTTGATCATCACTCTGAATCTGATCTGGATGTAGACAAAAACGCTAATTTTATCAGCCTTTTGTTTAAATGTTGCTTTTTTTTTTTTAATGAAACTTAGCCGGACAGAGGGTCAGCTCTTTCTTTTGATATATTGCATGCTCAGATATATAACAAAATATTCTATGGCTAGCAACTTTTTTTTTTTTTTTTTTTTTACTTTTTCCGCTGGCGGGGAAAGAGGCAAGACTAGGTACAACCCTTTTGGACCATGTGGCTGACCGTTTTTCCGTTATAAATGTATATATTATGCTAAATTATAAATTAAAACATTTTTAATATATAAAATATGCCCCGTCATGACAATATTTAAGTCTAAACTGTTGCTTTTTTGTGCATTTGTTTTTAAACCAAATTCAATTTTTTTATTTAAAAGTCAGTGCTGATTTATCAAATTTGTGTTATGCATAAGTGTCATTAATTTATTAAAGAATGGCAATGACAGCAATGCACAAACACACAGTCCAACATATACACTACCTATAAACAAATATGAAATCTTTATTTATTGATATGGTTGAGGTATATCTTTAAAGACATATCTATGGATGAAAAATAAACAAATACCAAAAAAGAAAGAATTCAGTCTTTATGACTCCAAATGTAAGCTGCTTATTCACTCAGTGTAGTTCTGCTTGTGCCTTTAAAGCCATTAATGTTCAATATAAATAAAAGAAATCTTCAGCTGCATTGAATCGCTGCATGAAAAATACTTTCTCCACAGAGAAAAACAAAAGACATCCGCTTGGGTGGTCAGAAGTCCAGCCACTCAACCATGTAAACACAGTTAGATGGAGAGATTTCGCCCCCTTCATGACAGTCATCAAACACCTAGAAGACAAAGAGTTAACTTAGCACAGTAAACCACATGATGTAATCAACTAAAACTATTTTCATGCTGTAGAATTATTATTAGGGCTGCCAACCAATTAACATTTTACATGATGTGCCATTTAATTAATCGCACATCAAATTTGGTCCAGTTCTGAAGCTTTTGGCGGTGGAGAGGGGTCAGCATGGGCACCCTGACTGGTCTGTGGCTATGCAGCCCCATACACAACAAACTGAGATGCACTGTGTATTCTGACACCTTTCTATCAGAACCAGCATTAACTTCTTGAGCAATCTGAGCTACAGTAGCTCGTCTGTTTGATCGGACCACACGGGCCAGCCTTCGCTCCTCATGCGCATCAATGAGCCTTGGCCGCCCATGACCCTGTCGCCGGTTCACCACTGTTCCTTCCTTGGAGCACTTTTGATAGACACTGACCACTGCAGACCGGGAACACCCCACAAGAGCTGCAGTTTTGGAGATCTGACCCAGTCGTCTAGCCATCACAATTTGGCCCTTGTCAAACTCGCTCAAATCCTTACGCTTGCCCATTCTTCCTGCTTCTGACACATCAACTTTGAGGACAAAATGTTCACTTGCTGCCTAATATATCCCATCCACTAACAGGTGCCGTGATGAAGAGATAATCTGTTATTCACTTCACCTGTCAGTGGTCATAATGTTATGTCTGATCGGTGTATATTAAATGGATTTTAATGAATTATATTTTCCATAATTTATTAATTAAATGAACCTGTTAAATTGACAGCTCTAGTTATTATTGAATTCTGACTTGTGATTATTATAAATGTATAAACATTACCGGACACAGTCCACATGGTGTTTTGACCAGGCCTGTGGGTTGAATTATGGGATTCACTCCCCTGTAGAGCTTCATCTGTCCATCGACACTCCCCACCGTCCCCTCTTTAGCAGCGATTATGGTCATCTCCACCTTGCCATCAAAGATCAGCGTGTTTAGGATGGTCTCGATGTCCTCCATGGACAGATCTACCTGCGCACAGGAACATCACAATATAATAAACCTATTCACTTCACGTTTAATAACTCGAGAGAGAGCTTCCCACTTACTTTGCTGATGCCAAGCTCACAGATGTACTTCCACACTTCATGAGACGTGGCAAATGAGCTGTTTCTTTGCACCATGGGGCTCTGCTTACTGTCTCTCGCTGCTTCGGCCTAAAAACAAACACCACAACGCTTTTCATTTATGACAACGCTTTCATTGACAGAATTTTCCATCAATTACAACACAACGCTTTCCCAACATTGACGTAATTTCTATCATTTACGACAATGCTATCCCATCAGTGGGCCTCATTCATGAAACTTTTGTAAATATACAAGCAAATTCGGAGTAAATTGCGTGTAAAATGGACCTTTATGAAAACTCTCCTCCAGATTCAAACACTTGGTATAACACGGATTCGGTAGTTAAACATGTTAGTTAATGAATTCCAAACATTCGGAAACAGGGCACGTGTGCACGCTCATTCATAATTAGCATAATCCCGCACATTAGTTGACAGCTACACAAATTATGTGTCCACTGTCCAGGAACGCTGTGGAATCTTCTGGAATTCCTTCTCAAGTTTGGCTCCAGTATTTTGCATAAATGCTAAAGAGAGGCCATGTGCCTAGCAATAAATATTCAATAATTGTGTGTCTACCAAAGCATATTTAGCCAGCTAAAAAAATGCCTGGTGAAAATGGCCAGCTGGTGGCGCTTTGCACAGCGTTTTTCCAGCGGAGATACTTTAGCTGCTATGATACAGAATATCCATGGCAGTAATGTGTTACTAGTATCTAATTTTGAAGAATATTACTGAATATAAAAATGCAGTAACCAGCAACTCCTTCATTGTTGTTCAGTTGTTGTACAAGTAGGATGATTGGTGGGTGTTGTATTTGTCCCGCCCCTCCTCCACTGTGATTGGATGGCTGGGTAAAAAGTGACAGTGATGAGTGCTGCCTATTACCCAAAGTTAAACAGTGTAAAAAAAAGACTGCAAATCAACACGTGAAATGGTATTATGGTACATAGTGCATCAAAATGCAATGTCATAATTTTGCCCAAATTAGAACACAGAACGTTCATTTACACATTGTTTTTTTTGCATTAACAATTTGAAAATACAAACATTTTTGTGAAAATTTTGGTCAAAAAGGCCATTGACAGAATTTTCCATAATTTACAACACAATGCTCCCCCACCTTTGACCGAACTTTCCATCATTTACGACAATCAAAAAAAAACAAAAAAAAAATCCTGCGCCTGAACTTTTTTCCGGGGGATGGACAAATTACTTACTGTATATTTATGCCACTTTAGCATAACGATCACTTAAATATACAGCTACAAGTTATCGTGCTAAAAACCCATGAATGAGCGCGTCTGCCAGCTGATCGGCTGAAAGTGAGTGCTTGTCGGCGACGTCAATGCCAGCTGACTGCGTGGGTCAGTGTGTGTCTTGATTACTGATTTTATGGACTTCATGCACACTTGAGTTTTGTTTATTAACCAATAATCAAACAAAACTAGACTTTAAAAATTAGATTTTGACTGAGGTCCAAACTGACCTCAAACCAGCCCAAATTGTGTCCACCCGCCCCAAGCCCATTTTTACCTACACAATCAAATTCAAAACCCACCCAATCTGGCAACTCTAGTTACAAGACCCGCCCCATTCTCCTTTTGATTGGTTACGTTCGTTTGGTTAAGAGTGAAAGCTGTGTTCCTCTCAAACCATTGGTAGGCAAACTCATGAACTCGAACGTGATAACACGTTTTTTTTATTTTTATATATTTTCCCCCCCAGCCAAACGCTGCACGGCGGAGATCAGGCACGGGGGCGGAAAACTTTAAGCCCTGGACAATGCAATCATTTACGGCACATCGCTTTTTCCCCGTTGATGGAATTTTCCGTTATTTATGGCACCACGCTTCGCCAGAATTTTCTGCCAATTCATGTTTTCACTGTTATACGGTAGGGGGCGCCATTACGCACCTACTGAAATAGTACAGAATCTCCAGATCCAAAAACATGTGAAGCAGCAGCAGAAACAAGTGATAAAACCATTGCTTACACATAAGCAAATGCGATAATCAAACATTAATCATCATATCAAAACAGCACACAGCATTATTTTTTGTTCAAAATGTTGCTTTTTTAAATGAAACTTACCCCCATTCAAGTGTTCTTGCATGAAGATAGAATAAAATGTTTGTTTTTTTTCAGCAGAGGCTGTTGTTTCTTATGATATATTATATGTTTTGATTTTCAACAAAATATTCAGGTTTAAAGTTAAAAATGCCATTAAAGTTAAAAATACTGGCAACTTTAAAAAAAAAAAAAAAAAAAAAATGCTGATGAGGAAAGAGTTATAAATTCAAAGTCTGGATCACACATTTAAGACCACAAAGATTAAAAAGAATAAGAAATATCACAATCTAACCTTACTTTGCAGGAACTTAAAGCACTGTTGGTTCAGAACTTCAACAAACTCGGACTCGAAATCTTGATCACTATACCAGGCGCCTCCTGTCACAGATCGGTCCGGCTGCAGGTTGTACAGCATGTACACCTTCTTCTTAGAGGCCTGGATAGGAGAGAAAAAATGATCAAGACTTCAGTAGGTCTAAGGCAAATTAAACATTATACATGTCTGAATAAAGTTTGGAGATCAACTCACTGCAACAGACTTCACCGCTTTGATGAGTTTCTTACTCTCAAGATTCTTGAGGATTTTATTGATTTCTGTGAGTGGAAGGTTACTCTTATATCTGATGTCTCTGCTCCAAATTCCTTTAGAAAACAGAAAAAGCGATTCAAAATAAGTTGTTTTCTATATTAATATAGACCAGACACTTAAGGAAAAAAAAATATATTTTACCTTTATTCCCAGCATCCTCTATGATTTGGTAAACTAGCTTTTCTTGGTTATCAGAGCCTTTTACTTTACTGTGAAAAAGAAATACATAAACAATACATTATAAATGTATGTGCACATAATTATATATAGCAGCTGATTTGCTGCTTAAGATACATTTATTATCATCATCAATGTTGACAACAGTTGTTGTTGTAAAGTTCAAAAGAACAGCATTTATCTGAAATTGAAAGTAATACATTTTTCTTGAGCAGCAAATCAGCATATCAGAATGATTTCTGAAGGATCATGGGACACTGACGAT
The DNA here is from genome assembly GCA_018749465.1 of Paracanthobrama guichenoti. Classification (NCBI taxonomy): domain Eukaryota; kingdom Metazoa; phylum Chordata; class Actinopteri; order Cypriniformes; family Gobionidae; genus Paracanthobrama; species Paracanthobrama guichenoti. The sequence goes on from CM031964.1 coordinate 16,914,196, forward strand.
GCTGAAAATTCATATAACATAAATAAATTATATTTAAAGGTATATTCAAATAGAAAACATTAAACATGTTACACACACACATTTTTTTGTAACACCGATCAGGCATAACATTATGACAGGTGAAGTGAATTACACTGATTATCTCTTCATCACGGCACCTGTTAGTGGGTGGGATATATTAGGCAGCAAGTGAACATTTTGTCCTCAAAATTTATGTTAGAAGCAGGAAAAATGGGCAAGCGTAAGGATTTGAGCGAGTTTGACAAGGGCCAAATTGTGATGGCTAGACGACTGGGTCAGAGCATCTCCAAAACTGCAGCTCTTGTGGGGTGTTCCCGGTCTGCAGTGGTCAGTGTCTATCAAAAGTGCTCCAAGGAAGGAACAGTGGTGAACCAGCGACAGGGTTATGGGCGGCCAAGGCTCATGAATGCACGTGGGGAGCGAAGGCTGGCCCGTGTGGTCCGATCAAACAGACGAGCTACTGTAGCTCAAATTGCTGAAGAAGTTAATGCTGGTTCTGATAGAAAGGTGTCAGAATACACAGTGCATCACAGTGTGTTGTGTATGGGGCTGCATAGCCACAGACCAGTCAGGGTGCCCATGCTGACCCCTGTCCACCGCCGAAAGCTCCACGTGGGCATGTGAGGATCAGAACTGGACCACGGAGCAATGGAAGAAGGTGATCTGGTCTAATGAATCATTTACGACAAAATGCTTCCCCATTATTGACAGAATTTTCCATCAACACTTTCCCTCCATTGATGGCTGTGGTGGCTGTGGCTCTTTCAGCAAGATAATGTGCCCTGCCACAAAGCAAAAATGTTTTTTAGGAACGGTTTGAGGAGCTCAACAACAAGTTTGAGGTGTCGACTTGGCCTCCAAATTCCACAGATCGCAATTCAATTGAGCATCTGTGGGATGTGCTGAACAAACAAGTCCGATCCATCGAGGCCCCACCTCGCAACTTACAGGACTTAAAGGATCCGCTGCTAACATCTTGGAGCCAGATACCACAGCACACCTTCAGGGGTCTAGTGGAGTCCATGCCTCGACGGGTCAGGGGTGTTTTGGCAGCAAAAGCAGGACCAACACAATATTAGGAATAATGTCAATGTTATGCCTGATCTGTGTGTGTGTGTGTGTGTGTGTGTGTGTGTGTGTGTGTGTGTGTGTGTGTGTGTGTGTGTATATATATATATATATATATATATATATATATATATATATATATATATATATATATATATATATATATATATAGAGAGAGAGAGAGAGAAAATTAAGATGATACAAACCTTGCAGCCTGAACATCTTTAAGCCTGTATAAAAGGCCATTGCTGTTCCTGAGCAAGTCTAATTGACCCTGAGAACAAAAATGAAGAATCACACATAAGCATAAAGAGCAGGGACACTTTTCATGCACTGTCAGCTGGAGCTGAACATCTCACCACAGACAGCAGTCGGTTGATGGCCGTGGCCCGCTGCTGCGCCTCAACGTGCGGCATGTCATTCTGGATGACCTGATCTGTGATCCCTTGTGGAAACTGCTGACACAGCTCTTTTATCCTTTAACAGAGGAAAAATTTTTTTTTTTTTTTAAATACTCAAGCAATATCAACTACATTGATTCTCTGCACAGCATGACAAAATACATTCCTTTGCTCTTCATTATGTTAAAATGTCAACAAAAATCTTCCTGTCTCAGTTAGTACAGATATTTAATTGACCAAAATCATTAAAGGGACAGTTCACACAAAAATGTAAATGATGTCATCATTTACTCACCCTTAAGTTGTTCCAAACCTGTATGAGTTTCTTTCTTCTGTTGAACACAAAGGAAGATATTTTGAAGAATATGGGTAACCAAACAGTTGCTGGACCCCATTGACAATGGACTGTTTGATTACAGACAATCCTTCAACAACATCTTCCTTTGTGTTCAACACATATTTCCCAAAGCTTTGCCATGAACATAAGTACTTACAATCCACAAAGTTATGAAAGTAGCTTCGATATTAACTTTAATTGCTAATGAAATCCATCCACACGTTGTCATATGTTGTGTTAACAGGCCAAAACTCGCAAGTTGAAACTCACCGATTCTCGATATCTACAGGGTCCGTTGACTCTTTTTTGACTTTAACTTCTGTCATTGTTTATAAGAAAGGAATTACTTGAGAAGAAAGACAAATGTCAATAAGAATAAGCCATTCAAATGTCCATTTGAAGTTGAAGAGAAACGCTGTAGAAATTCAGCCTGCGGGGTTACAGGGTTGCCAGAGCGCACAAAATAAACGTACATCCGGGTTATCAAACACTAGCAAAAATTAGCGACTTCCTTCTTCTGAATCAGTGAAAATAAGCTATTTTTATATTAAACACCTACTTTATTCTGGAAGAAAGCCGTACAAACGCGACTTATAATATGTATAACCAAAAACAGGCACAAGTCAAGAATAAAAAGAAGACATGGCAACACAGGCTGGCAGATTGAGAACCAACTAAACGGTTCATAGCTCCACCTACTGTGCTGGAGTACGAGAAGCGTTCATATGGCACATCAGGTGCTGTTATTTATATTCATAAAGATTGTGTTGTTGTTTTATTTCCATCCTGTTTGTTTGCTAATCCGTATTACTTCTCCTACTGATATGCATTTAAAAATCTACCTGAACCATATCAATAAATTCAGTTTTCCATATTAGTTGATAGCTTGGACTGTGTTATTGTGCATCTCTATAACCCCTTCTGTTTTAGCAGATTCCTAATGACACTTATCCTTTTTTAATAAGAATAATTCAATTAATTAGCACAGACTTTTCAGTTAAAAAGGTTGATTTTGTGGAGAAAAGAATGAAAATGAAGCTTCGTTTGTTTAATGCGCCATTGTCATGACGGGCATATTTTATATGGGCCTATACAAAATATGTTCTGTGTTATAATTATCGTTTAATATGCATTATGTAGATGAAAAGTACATATAATTGAAGCAAACTGAAATGGTAATGAAATCAAATAGTTCAATTGTTCCAATCAAAGGACAACCAGTTCCTTGTTAGCATAACTGTCCTGTAGGGGGAAGCATTGGCTCACACAAAAAACAATAATTTAGACACTTTTATATTATATAATATATGTAATTTTTATATATAAAAATGATGTTCACTTTAGGTATTTCACAACCCCTCTGTTGTCATGATGACGTCAATATTATTTTATATGTGCAACTGACTGATTTGCATGTGAAATTTTCTAATACAATTTTGGTCTTTTTTGTTTAAATATTGTTTTGTCCCACCCGCAATATAGGTGGAGAGGAGAGACGGTGATAGAGCCAATTCAATGGAGGCCATGGTTGGTAAGGGCCAATGGAGGGAATTTGGCCAGGACACCGGGGTTACACCCCTACTCTTTACGAGAAGTACCATGGGATTTTTAATGACCACAGTGAGTCAGGACCTCGGTTTAACGTCTCATCCGAAGGACGGACGTATAAACAACATAAGGGAAAAATAATGGCCTAATTCATTTTTGAATGAATCCCTTTAAGTTTGAGGGTGCGGTGGGGGAGGGATTGTGGTGCGCATGCGTACCAGGCTACTCAGTTGCTATGGGATACGTGACGACTCAACAACAGCTCGTCCTGCGTTGAATGTATCATTATAGCGTCGTTAGATACAGCTTTGCGTTGCGAGTATTTTCGAAACGTTCATTTCGTTTATGGTTTTTACAGGTCCGTTCTACTTTAAAATATACAAATAGTCACAGGATAGTAGCTAATATTTTCTATAGCCTAATGTACTTCACTTTTTATGCGTGTGCCGATCCACAAATGTATTTTCTCTCCTATATTGCAGGTTCAAGAGTGCAAACATGACAGCAGGTTCAGTGGCAGCACCTCAGATAATTCCCATTCGCATGCCTCCTCCAGGTAAAGCCAAGAATGAGATTGACTCCTGCACTGCTGTTGAGATTAAATCCGGTGAGTCAGTGCGGTTTTTTAACACAAGCTTGTTCCGTGCTGGTTGATCTTCATGTGATTAATATTGCATATATATCCCAGAATCCTCTGATGTGAGTGTGCTGTACACGCTGGACGGCAGTAAGCCGGAGGCGATGAAGAGGCTGGGCTCTGGTGGCAGCACTCTGAAGTTTACTGAACCTATTCACTTACCTGTGGGGAAAGTGTCTGTGAGAGCCATGGCTGTCACCACGTAGGTACATTTTATGGTATGTTGTTTATAAGTTGGCTGGGTGTTTCTTCAACTAATGGCACTATTATGTCCTAGGGCCAGGAATTGAGTTTTATAAAAATTAAGAGATTTATTTTTGTTATAGTCTGTACATTACATTAAAACGGTCTTGGAACGTCTTCTTATTTTTCTTTTGTTACCATGCATTCATTATTTATTTTTATTATTTTTATTTATTTTGAATGTCTTTATTTATTACCCAAAACTCTACAGAGCAACTAAGAGGACATGGTGATAGAAAAGATGAGCTGGGAGGAAAACATATTTAAATGCTTTTATATTGGTTCGCAAAACTTTTGCGTTCGTTCACAAAATATTTGAGCCCTCTTTCAAAATATTGCATTACCCTGACAAACTTTGCTTGCAAAATATTTGCATTACCTCAGAAAAGGATTGCATTCTCTAGCAAAATTATTGTATACTCTCGCAAAAGTGTTGCGTTACCTCACAAAAGTATTGCGTTACCTCACTGAAGTGTTGCGTTACATCACAGAAGTATTGTGTTACCTCACAGAAGTATTGTGTTACCTCACTGAAGTATTGTTACCTCACAGAAGTATTGTGTTACCTCACAGAAGTATTGTTACCTCTCAGAAGTATTGTGTTACCTCACAGAAGTATTGTGTTACCTCACTGAAGTATTGTTACCTCACAGAAGTATTGTGTTACCTCTCAGAAGTATTGTGTTACCTCACAGAAGTATTGTGTTACCTCTCAGAAGTATTGTTACCTCACAGAAGTATTGTGTTACCTCACAGAAGTGTTGTGTTACCTCACAGAAGTATTGTGTTACCTCACAGAAGTATTGTGTTACCTCACAGAAGTATTGTTACCTCACAGAAGTATTGTTACCTCACAGAAGTATTGTGTTACCTCACTAAAGTATTGTGTTACTTCACAGAAGTATTGTGTTACCTCAGAGAAGTATTGTGTTACTTCACAGAAGTATTATGTTACCTCACTGAAGTATTGTGTTACCTCACTGAAGTATTGTGTTACTTCACAGAAGTATTGTGTTACCTCAGAGAAGTATTGTGTTACCTCACAGAAGTATTGTGTTACCTCAAAGAAGTATTGTTACCTCTCAGAAGTATTGTGTTACCTCACAGAAGTATTGTATACTCTAGCAAAAGTATTATGTTACCTCACAGAAGTATTTGTGTTACCTCACAGAAGTATTGTGTTACCTCACAGAAGTATTGTGTTACCTCACAGAAGTATTGTTACCTACACAGAAGTATTGTGTTACCTCACAGAAGTATTGTGTTACCTCACTGAAGTATTGTGTTACCTCACAGAAGTATTGTGTTACCTCACAGAAGTATTGTGTTACCTCACTGAAGTATTGTGTTACTTCACAGAAGCATTGTGTTACCTCAGAGAAGTATTGTGTTACCTCACAGAAGTATTGTTACCTCAGAGAAGTATTGTGTTACCTCTCAGAAGTATTGTGTTACCTCACTGAAGTATTGTGTTACCTCACAGAAGTATTGTGTTACCTCACAGAAGTATTGTGTTACCTCAGAGAAGTATTGTGTTACCTCACAGAAGTATTGTGTTACCTCAGAGAAGTATTGTTACCTCACTGAAATATTGTGTTACTTCACAGAAGTATTGTGTTACCTCAGAGAAGTATTGTGTTACCTCACAGAAGTATTGTGTTACCTCACAGAAGTATTATGTTACCTCACAGAAGTATTGTGTTACCTCACAGAAGTATTGTGTTACCTCAGAGAAGTATTATGTTACCTCACTGAAGTGTTATGTTACATCACAGAAGTATTGTTACCTCTCAGAAGTATTGTTACCTCTCAGAAGTGTTGCGTTACCTCAGAGAAGTATTGTGTTACCTCACTGAAGTATTGTGTTACCTCACTGAAGTATTGTGTTACCTCACAGAAGTATTGTGTTACCTCACTGAAGTATTGTGTTACTTCACAGAAGCATTGTGTTACCTCAGAGAAGTATTGTGTTACCTCACAGAAGTATTGTTACCTCAGAGAAGTATTGTTACCTCTCAGAAGTATTGTGTTACCTCACAGACGTATTGTGTTACCTCACTGAAGTATTGTGTTACCTCTCAGAAGTATTGTGTTACCTCACAGAAGTATTGTGTTACCTCTCAGAAGTATTGTTACCTCACAGAAGTATTGTGTTACCTCACAGAAGTGTTGTGTTACCTCACAGAAGTATTGTGTTACCTCACAGAAGTATTGTGTTACCTCACAGAAGTATTGTTACCTCTCACAGAAGTATTGTTACCTCACAGAAGTATTGTGTTACCTCACAGAAGTATTGTGTTACCTCACTAAAGTATTGTGTTACTTCACAGAAGTATTGTGTTACCTCAGAGAAGTATTGTGTTACTTCACAGAAGTATTGTGTTACCTCACTGAAGTATTGTGTTACTTCACAGAAGTATTGTGTTACCTCAGAGAAGTATTGTGTTACCTCACAGAAGTATTGTGTTACCTCAAAGAAGTATTGTTACCTCTCAGAAGTATTGTGTTACCTCACAGAAGTATTGTATACTCTAGCAAAAGTATTGCATTACCTCACAGAAGTATTGTGTTACCTCACTGAAGTATTGTGTTACTTCACAGAAGCATTGTGTTACCTCAGAGAAGTATTGTGTTACCTCACAGAAGTATTGTTGCCTCAGAGAAGTATTGTTACCTCTCAGAAGTATTGTGTTACCTCACAGAAGTATTGTGTTACCTCACTGAAGTATTGTGTTACCTCACAGAAGTATTGTGTTACCTCACAGAAGTATTGTGTTACCTCAGAGAAGTATTGTGTTACCTCACTGAAGTATTGTGTTACCTCAGAGAAGTATTGTGTTACCTCACTGAAGTATTGTGTTACTTCACAGAAGTATTGTGTTACCTCAGAGAAGAATTGTGTTACCTCACAGAAGTATTGTGTTACCTCAGAGAAGTATTGTTACCTCTCAGAAGTATTGTGTTACCTCACAGAAGTATTGTGTTACCTCACAGAAGTATTGCGTTACCTCACAGAAGTATTGTGTTACCTCAGAGAAGTATTGCGTTACCTCACTGAAGTGTTGTGTTACATCACAGAAGTGTTGTGTTACCTCACAGAAGTATTGTTACCTCTCAGAAGTGTTGTGTTACCTCACAGAAGTGTTGTGTTACCTCAGAGAAGTATTGCGTTACCTCACTGAAGTATTGTGTTACCTCACAGAAGTATTGTGTTACCTCACTGAAGTATTGTGTTACTTCACAGAAGCATTGTGTTACCTCAGAGAAGTATTGTGTTACCTCACAGAAGTATTGTTGCCTCAGAGAAGTATTGTTACCTCTCAGAAGTATTGTGTTACCTCACTGAAGTATTGTGTTACCTCACAGAAGTATTGTGTTACCTCACAGAAGTATTGTGTTACCTCAGAGAAGTATTGTGTTACCTCACTGAAGTATTGTGTTACCTCAGAGAAGTATTGTGTTACCTCACTGAAGTATTGTGTTACTTCACAGAAGTATTGTTACCTCAGAGAAGTATTGTGTTACCTCACAGAAGTATTGTGTTACCTCAGAGAAGTATTGTTACCTCTCAGAAGTATTGCGTTACCTCACAGAAGTATTGTGTTACCTCACAGAAGTATTATGTTACCTCACAGAAGTATTGTGTTACCTCAGAGAAGTATTGCGTTACCTCACTGAAGTGTTGCGTTACATCACAGAAGTGTTGTGTTACCTCACAGAAGTATTGTTACCTCTCAGAAGTATTGTGTTACCTCACAGAAGTGTTGTGTTACCTCAGAGAAGTATTGCGTTACCTCACTGAAGTATTGTGTTACCTCAGAGAAGTATTGTGTTACCTCACTGAAGTATTGTGTTACTTCACAGAAGTATTGTGTTACCTCAGAGAAGTATTGTGTTACCTCACAGAAGTATTGTGTTACCTCAGAGAAGTATTGTTACCTCTCAGAAGTATTGTGTTACCTCACAGAAGTATTGTATACTCTAGCAAAAGTATTGCGTTACCTCACAGAAGTATTGCGTTACCTCACAGAAGTATTGTGTTACCTCAGAGAAGTATTGCGTTACCTCAGAGAAGTATTGCGTTACCTCACAGAAGTATTGTGTTACCTCACTGAAGTATTGTGTTACCTCAGAGAAGTATTGCGTTACCTCAGAGAAGTATTGCGTTACCTCAGAGAAGTATTGCGTCACCTCACTAAAGTATTGTTACTTCACAGAAGTATTGTGTTACCTCAGAGAAGTATTGTGTTACCTCACAGAAGTGTTGCGTTACCTCACAGAAGTATTGTGTTACCTCAGAGAAGTATTGAGTTACCTCACAGAAGTATTGCATTACCTCACTGAAGTATTGTGTTACTTCACAGAAGTATTGTGTTACCTCAGAGAAGTATTACATTACCTCACTGAAGTATTGTGTTACCTTAGAGAAGTATTGCGTTACCTCAGAGAAGTATTGTGTTACCTTAGAGAAGTATTGCATTACCTCAGAGAAGTATTGTGTTACCTCAGAGAAGTATTGTGTTACCTCAGAGAAGTATTGTGTTACCTCAGAGAAGTATTGCGTTACCTCAGAGAAGTATTACGTCACCTCACTAAAGTATTGTTACTTCACAGAAGTATTGTGTTACCTCAGAGAAGTGTTGCGTTACCTCACAGAAGTATTGTGTTACCTCAGAGAAGTGTTGCGTTACCTCACAGAAGTATTGTGTTACCTCAGAGAAGTATTGCGTTACCTCACAGAAGTATTGTGTTACCTCACTGAAGTATTGCGTTACCTCAGAGAAGTATTGCGTTACCTCACTAAAGTATTGTTACTTCACAGAAGTATTGTGTTACCTCAGAGAAGTATTGTGTTACCTCACTGAAGTATTGTTACTTCACAGAAGTATTGTGTTACCTCAGAGAAGTATTGTGTTACCTCAGAGAAGTATTGTGTTACCTCAGAGAAGTATTGTGTTACCTCACAGAAGTATTATGTTATCAAGACAGAAGTATTGTGTTACCTCACTGAAGTATTGTGTTACCTCAGAGAAGTATTTGCGTTCAAGACAGAAGTATTGTTACCTCACAGAAGTATTGCGTTACCGCACAGAAGTATTGTGTTACCTCACTGAAGTATTGTTACTTCACCGAAGTATTGTGTTACCTCACTGAAGTATTGTTACTTCACCGAAGTATTGTGTTACCTCAGAGAAGTATTGTTACCTCACAGAAGTATTGTGTTACCTCACAGAAGTATTGTGTTACCTCACAGAAGTATTGCATACTCTAGCAAAAGTATTGCGTTACCTCGACAAACTTTGTGTTCCCTTGCAAAATGTTTGTGTTACCTCACAAAAGTATCGTGTTCTCTTAAGAAACTTTGCATTCTCTAGCAAAAGTATTACGTTTCCCTGACAAACTTTGCTCTCGGTTGCAACACATTTGTGTCCCTCTGAGAAACTTTGCGTTCTCTTGCAAAGGCACTGACATTTAGTTTTTCCCTCCCATCTCATATTTTTTTCATCACCATGTTCCTTTAAGGGCTCTGTACTATAAGAAGGCACTGACATTTAGTTTTTCCTCCCATCTCATATTTTTTCATCACCATGTTCCTTTAAGGGCTCTGTACTATAAGAAGGCATGCCAGACGGTTTCCACTAAGAATTTAACATTTTTATTCCAAAAATGTTTAAAATGTCATTTCCGTAAACGAATGCTATTAAACATAATACATAATTTAAAATGTGGTGGAAATATTCAGAAAAATTTAATACGAATTTCACAGAAATTTCATTTGATGCATGTCCTTTCTTAGTAGACTAAATAAATCAACTAGTGAGAGTGTTAAAAGAGAGTTTATTTTCTAAAAGTAAAAAATGCCCAGTTGGGGAAACACCCAGCAACAAATTGTACTTCAAATTGACCCAAATAAAGACCATTTGTAATGCAATGCAGCGATGGCCGACAGAGTGCTGTCGTCACCAAGGTTTTCATTGTGGAGCCACCTGCTTCAGATGAGGATCTGACCACGGACCATGAGGATGACTCTTTGAAGATCAATGGCAAGGATGTCAGTTTTGTCAGTTTTTATGGATTATGGATTTCCCTGTAGTAAGATTCCATGTATTTAAGAATATGTATTAAACATTATTTTGAACAGGATTCATTAAAGAATTTGAAGGGGAGTGAAAATGGAGCTGGCGTTTCCTCTATTAAATATTTAGGTAAATAATTTGGTTATATATATATATATTTTTTAAATTATTATTATTATTATTATTTCAAAAATATTAATATTGTTTTTTCTGCATTACAGTAATGTGAATAGTATTATTCTCATTACCGTAATGATTAGTATTTTTTAAATAATAATGAATACAAAAAATTCATATGAAGTGACATGAAAACGGTCACAATGCAAAAAAAGGTTTACAACATATATATATATATATATATATATATATATATATATATATATATATATATATATATAAATATATAGGATTCTATATTTTCTTAATATGAAATATAATGTTGACTTTTCTCTTGATCAAAATCTGATTTAAAAATAATCTTTGCTAATCTCAGGTTTTGTACTCAGTTATGTGTCCTTTGACTTTCTTGTGCTTTTTTTGCATTCTTTTATGTCAGATATTCCCGGTAGGGAATCTCGCAGAGCTCTGAAAGGCCCTCGATTCCTATCACAGCGTCTCGGCCCCGGTTCATCTGCACGGCTGACAGTTGAAAACACGCAAGTAAAGGTTAACAACATACACAAAACACTCTCCAACAACCCTCACTAAAATGGTGATCACTGTCATCTCAAGCAGAACAGAAGCTGTCATCTCAAAACAGAAACAGAGCACATTCTGCTTAACGTTAACATTCTCAATCCCAACAGAACCAGAGAGCAGATGTTGTGGAAAGTCCCTTAAGAAACTTGACAAGCACTCAGATATCACGGATCCAGAGAGAGACAGATTTCCTTAGGTAAGCGAGAGGGAGAGATGTTATTTTGAGCATTAAATTATTTAATTATTATATCTGTAACCCTTCTGGTTCTACTCGCACCGCTCTGAGTGGGATTCAAACCAGCGTTTCAGGCATGGGAGGCGCTAACAAGGACGCTGAAGACCGCATCCTATAGTGCACCTCTTGAAGCCAGGGAAGTGAGGTTTACTTGTACAGCTCTTAATAGCTGGCCTCCGTTACACTCACCACCCTAAACCTCACTCCCATATGGGTCATGGCACCAACATAACTCCTCCGGTTCTACTCGCACCGCTCCAAGAGGGTTTCGAATTGGTGTTTCTGGCATGGGAGGTGGGCACACTAACAAGGAGGTTAAAGACCTCAGCATCTAGTGCACCCCTTGAGGCCAGGGGAGTAAGGTTTACACACACAGCTCTTACTAGCTGGCCTCGTTGCGCTCACTCCCCTAAACCTTATTCCCATCTGGGTCACGACACCAACGTAACCCTTCTGGTTGTACCCGCACCGCTCCAAGTGGGATTCAAACTGGTGTTTCCAGCATGGGTGTCGGGCGCACTGACAAGGACGCTAAAGACTGCAGCCTGTAGCGTCAGTCGCTAGTGCGCCTATTGAGGGGAGTGAGGTTTACTCACACAGCTCTTACTAGCTGGCCTCAGTTACATACATACATACATACATGTATTAATTATTAAATAATTTCACACTTAAAATAACATCTCTTTCTTAAGTATTTTTTGTTTGTAAAGTGACTTATGCTCACCAAGGCTGTATTTATTTGATGTATTTATTTAAAATTGTGAAAATTTAAAATAACTATTCTTGTGATGCAAAGCTGAGTTTTCAGCATCATTAGTCTTCAGTGTCATGTGATCCTTCAGAAATCATTCTAATATGATGATTTGCTGTAGCCTAGAAATCTAGACGCACGCTAGCGCAGCAAATGTAATTTGCAGCCAGGGGCGTCTAGCAACTCTCCGTTGGCTTGCGAGCTGGAAAAAACAAACTCTGGTCAGGTCAATCACATCGTGTAAAGAGTCGGTGGGCGGGCTTTTTCTGCTAACAAAGTCTGAACTGAAGTCATTCTTAAAAAAGGAAGATGTGTTCGGAGTTTTGCCGACTGGATACGGCAAAAGTTTAATCTATCAACTAGCTCCACTGGTGGAAAAACGCATGGGACTCAGCCACAACTCGTTTGTGATTGTTGTCTCACCACTGATAGCACTCCGGTTGATTGTAGCGCTATCCAATTGCGTGCAGAGGGAATTTGAAAGACAACCGTTTATCCCGCCTCTCGGATTGAGCCCTGCCAACGGTGAGTTCCCAGACCCAACATCTCGATGTGGGTCTGGCTTGTCAGGCTAGATTTGCTGCTCAATTATTAGAAAATATTATTGGTGCTCAATTACTAATAATGTTTCATATTATTATCAATGTTGAAATATTTCTGATGCATCATGGGCCTGAAGACTGGAGTAATGATTGCTGAAAATTGTGTGTGTGTGTGTGTGTGTGTGTGTGTGTGTGTGTGTGTATTATATATTATATCTTTCTGAAGATGTCCAAAGTGCCTGAATCATCGCCCTTCAGACCCTTTTGCCCGATTCTGCCTACACTGTGGATCACCAGTACCCCCAATACCTGGTCAAAGACTCCCTCCTACTGAAGGAGGACAGGTAATACATACTTTGTTACTACACAATACTATGATATTCAGATCATCAGTAATCATTTACCAATAATATGAGCATCAGCTATGCTTTTTCACAGATGGGTCTATGTGTGCACTGTAAAACCATGGTGCCTCTCAATACGGCCACATGTGTGGTGTGCGAGTCTCCATTGGCTCAACAATTGCAGCCGCAGGCTAGTTTGAGACTACAGGTAAATGTCTGTCTGTAGTGGATAACTCCTGAGTCAATTAAATGTATTCATTAAATCGATTCAGTATATTATGTCACTATTTCTTTAGGATAAGTTAATCTGTGGCTCGTGTGGGACAGGAAACCCCTCTCACATCACACATTGTGTCACTTGTGAATCCCAGCTGCTTCAGCAAACCACAGTAAGAGCCAGAAATCAGCATAATCTCCTTAGCCAATCAGAAGTCTGCTGAATCATTACTAACATTGTGATAGGACACTACAGTGGTTATAATACTTCTTTATCATTCCACAGCCCGTTTTAAGTGGACAGAGAGCTGCACCTGTACCCAGTTCACAGGGCAAAATGGTCTCCTGCTCCAAGTGCAATAGAGTCAACCACTCGGATGCTCGATTCTGCGACTGGTGTGGTGCAAAGGTGACAAACTTGAATTCAATGTGTGAGGTTTCCGGTGTCATCCGCTTCCAGTTATTTTTAGCTGTACAAAACAGCTCGTAATGCTGCTTGTTATTGCAGTCATAATACTAAGCATACTGGTTTGAAGCGCAGTTTACAGCACTTTAAATTTTCGAGCTATACTGTACCTATAGCGGCTAATGAATTGTTAGTCTCACACATTCACAGTAAACAGCTTACCTCTATGCTGCAAAATAAGGTGGATACATGTAGGTGTAAATATCATCTATATGCTAGTGTGTTCAACTAGTTGACAAAACAGACTTTTAGCACATTTAACGCATTTAAAAAGTTGTCCTCTTCCATGTCTCATCTTGTTCCTAGAGGTGTGTGCAAAATTTCTACATTTTAATAAAAGCTGTATTTATAATATAAGTAATATAAGTAATTCTACAAAATATAGTTTACAGTTCTGAAAAATGACACATTTCAGCATTAGAAAGTTTCTGTATTGGCCATTGCACAAGCTTCCAAAAATATGACCAATTGGGAACCATATGGGAACGTTAGGGGAACGTTCTGTGTTTACTGGGGTGGTAGGTGTGCTTTACACTATTGACAATAGAAAACATACCTTTTTTTGCCCATAAAATTTCACTGATGTGACTGCACCTTAAGACTACAGGGATTTACTATAGCTTTTAATCTAGAGCCTTTTGACATGTGCCGCCTCAACTTCCTGTTTTAATAGGAAATACATCAACGTTGAAAAAATTAACTGCATCATGAAGAGTTTCTTTATGTCCTTTTCAAACTGTTTTCTCACAGAACGTTTTTGTTTCTTTCACCAGACTATTTAGTATATATACAAACGTAAGGCTGTGTGGTTTTGTGTTTATACATGCAGCCCGGCCACAAAGCCAGTACTGTGACGTGTTCTCAGTGTGGAGCTAGCAGCCACCCGTACTCTAACTACTGTGGAGGCTGTGGTGTCTTCCTAGACGGCCCACCCAGGATGCCCTCACAAGTAAACCAAGGACAGGACACACAGGAAGCTGATCAGGTACAGTACACGTCCTGTTTGGTGCTCATAAAAAAAGTACAGTATTATATCATCCTCTCGCTCGTTCTTTCTCAAATAGTCCTCAGCCACTTGGCAGGCAGTTCCTGTGCCTGAATCTACAACCGTTCCTCCAGCTGCGGGTTTGCGCATGTGTGCAGAAGCACAGACGCAGACAGTGGGTTTGTTTTTCCCATCCAACACTGAGCTGAAAAAACGGAGCCAACAGAGGGAGGCGGAGCTTAGCAGACAGGAACAGATGAGTGACAGGAAGCCCCTCCTCACTGCCATTAGTCCAGGCCGAGGTAGGCTACTATACGATATGATTTTTTTAACCCTTTAATGCATGAATGTTTCACCAATCATTCTTACATATTCGGGACTTAAGTGGGTCTTCAGAAGAATACAGATCATATTTATTTTGCGTTAGCATGAAGCTGCACTTTTACAATACATGAATTACACTTACGAATAACAGTAAAATGCTGCAAATATTTTTTTCTTACACTTGAAGGCGATTTACACCTTTACAAAGCTTCTCTTGCGCATGCAAATTTAATTTATGCTTGCAATCTTATGTACACTTTCACAAATCTTACCCTGCGCATGCGATTCTTTGTGGCATCATTTTTACCTTCATAGAAATGTCACTTCATCATTGTGTGTCAGACATTGCCACTTTGTGGAATAAAGTTGAATTGCACTTACACTCACCTAAAGGATTATTAGGAACACCATACTAATACTGTGTTTGACCCCCTTTCGCCTTCAGAACTGCCTTAATTCTACGTGGCATTGATTCAATAAGGTGCTGAAAGCATTCTTTAGAAATGTTGGCCCATATTGATAGGATAGCATCTTGCAGTTGATGGAGATTTGTGGGATGCACATCCAGGGCACGAAGCTCCCATTCCACCACATCCCAAAGATGCTCTATTGGGTTGAGATCTGGTGACTGTGGGGGCCATTTTAGTACAGTGAACTCATTGTCATGTTCAAGAAACCAATTTGAAATGATTCGAGCTTTGTGACATGGTGCATTATCCTGCTGGAAGTAGCCATCAGAGAATGGGTACATGGTGGTCATAAAGGGATGGACATGGTCAGAAACAATGCTCAGGTAGGCCATGGCATTTAAACGATGCCCAATTGGCACTAAGGGGCCTAAAATGTGCCAAGAAAACATCCCCCACACCATTACACCACCACCAGCAGCCTGCACAGTGGTAACAAGGCATGATGGATCCATGTTCTCATTCTGTTTACGCCACATTCTGACTCTACCATCTGAATGTCTCAACAGAAATCGAGACTCATCAGACCAGGCAACATTTTTCCGTCTTCAACTGTCCAATTTTGGTGAGCTCATGCAAATTGTAGCCTCTTTTTCCTGTTTGTAGTGGAGATGAGTGGTACCCAGTGGGGTCTTCTGCTGTTGTAGCCCATCCGCCTCAAGGTTGTGCGTGTTGTGGCTTCACAAATGCTTTGGTGCATACCTCGGTTGTAACGCGTGGTTATTTCAGTCAAAGTTGCTCTTCTAACAGCTTGAATCAGTCGGCCCATTCTCCTCTGACCTCTAGCATCAACAAGGCATTTTCGCCCACAGGACTGCCGCATACTGGATGTTTTTCCCTTTTCACACCATTCTTTGTAAACCCTAGAAATGGCTGCGCGTGAAAAACCCAGTAACTGAGCAGATTGTGAAATACTCGGACCGGCCCGTCTGGCACCAACAACCATGCCACGCTCAAAATTGCTTAAATCACCTTTCTTTCCCATTCTGACATTCAGTTTGGAGTTCAGGAGATTGTCTTGACCAGGACCACACCCCTAAATGCGTTGAAGCAACTGCCATGTGATTGGTTGATTAGATAATTGCATTCATGAGAAATCGAACAGGTGTTCCTAATAATCCTTTAGGTGAGTCATCAAAGATACAATTATTGTTGTGCAGAAAAAAAATATACTTACACTGTTACAGTGTAAACTTGTGGTTAACGAACCTATACAATTTTTACAAAATATTAATGGGAAAACAGGCATTCTTTTATAAGTGTATTATTGTTTTCTTGTTATATTGTTAAAAAATTAATTAGGAAGGAAGGTAGTGAACCTCTGTCACTCTGTGGTAGTGACGTCCCAGGTCACTAAAGAAAAATATGATTAAATGATTAAATACATATGACTTTTGTATTTATTTTTATTGTATGAATAATTCAGGGTTCTGGAGGAAGCAGCTGGATCACATCTGCGCTCATCTGCGCAGTTACACTCAGAATAATAATGAGTTCAGAGCTCTGATTGGAGAACCTCGGCTGGGCAGAGTAGGACCACTCAAATTTATACATTTTTATTTTTTATTGTTCCTGTAATTTATTTATTTACTTACAGTATATACTACCATTATTGTTATTAATGTTATATACTTTTTATTGTTTTTGTTTTATTTCTGTATTATTATTAGTCGGTATTTGCATATCCTGAACATGTGTTTTTGTCAATCTGCTCTCTAGATGATCTCTGCTGTTATTCAGGAGGACAGCTATGAAGTCAGTCTGCGCATCAATTTCATCAGTGCGTCACCGGAGGGATCCAGGGTAAGAAACACTCCTGAGAGCTTTTATATTGAGCCTGAAGAGTCCTCTCGAGTATTGCATGTTTTTCAGCGCGTGTGATCATATATGTGTTGTCTTTTTCCAGGCGTCTTCTGCAGGACAGCAGAGCCGATCTGTGGCCTCAGAGAGTCAGAACCTCAGTGCTGTGACAGAAGGCAGGAATTCAGCCAGCCCAGGTACAAACACATGTTTGATAGGGCCTTTACATTAACTACTGCTGTTGTACTGAACTAGTGATATTTTCTATTGCCTACTAAGCTTCAATCAAATGTCATTTAAAACACCGTTTTCAACTGAAACCTTTTAACGCATTGTAGGGGCCTGAAAACGCTAAGTGCAAGTTTTTTAAAATGATACCGTTATCGTCTCTGTGTAAACTACAAAACGTGATTTTGTGAAAACGGTGATGGCATGCGCATGCATATTACATGTTCAGTCTATATACGTGTAGTGTTTCTTTACAAAGTCACATCGCCACCTACTGGCCTGGCATGAATAAAGCAGCATTTTTTGTTGTTTTCGCGGATCCGTGGGAACGGGGCTTTTTTTGACAATGTTGTCATTTGTACGTAAAAACCCCCCCACAAAGGAACAACTTTTCCATTTGTAGTTCATTGTTGTCGTATAAATGTAGTATGTTTATTAAGACTGGCCTTTGACTGGCCCCATTTATTTCACAACTTAATCATGCAAGAGAAATATTTAAAAAAATGTATTAGTATTTATTAGTAATAATATATTAGCCCTTGTAATATTTAATAGTACTTTAATATGTTCATTAAACAATTTTCCTGAAGGGACAGATTGACCCCTGTTACTTTAGAACTTAAATCTTTTATTATTAATATTTTTAATTATTAATGCAATTTTAATTATTAAAACAATGCATATATTTGATATAAATATGATATAAATGATTATTAATCATTTAGTGATCTTATATAATTTAGCATGTTTATTTTTATTTGTTTATTTAATTATTTAATTGACTGGTTATATTATTTTTAACTTGGTTAACACTTTTATTAATATTAGTAATTAATTTGAATGAATAATACATACAAATTATTTTAAACAAATAAATAACACTTAAATAAAAATAAACACTTATTTTTATTTTTATAAAGAACTTAATTGTTTTCACTATTAATAGTTTTAATTATTAATACCATTTTAATTATAATACATATACTTTTAAATAATAGTGTTCTTTTATTAATCATCATTTGATTATATAAACAATAGTAATAAAATAATACATGTCAAAATATTTATTAATAATGAACAATAATTGCCATGCAATTGTTTCTCTTACTACTACTTTATACGTGATTTATTATTTATTAATTAATACAAATGATCAAAGTGATGATTATGACTATTTTCCTGTCATATTTTGTTTGTAAAGAGAGTAACATCAATACAGCAGGATCCTCAGCCAAAAAAAAGAAGCAGAAAAAGATCTGGACCTCAGACTCTACAGAAAAGCAGTCAGTCAGTATCACACACAGACATAATAACCCTTTTTATTTTTAAGACAAAGAAAGATTTAATCAAGCTGGTTAATGTCTTTCTCAGGAGTCTAAAGACAGCGTTCTCCTTAAGGAGGTGGGACCTGAGGGGCGGGGCCGGATCTCAATGGTGCAGCAGCTATTGGATGAGGTGAGGCTAAATCAATTACAGCACTCCAAACAACAGCAAAGTTCATAGCTTCAGATGACTTAGGGCCAGATTTACTAACAGCTTGAGCCAGCGCAAACCCTCTTTTGGTGTTAAAAAACTACTGTCAGGATTTACCAAAGACACGCAGTGAAAAATTAGCGCTGAAAAGGCGTGGACAGGGTTATTTTTGCAGCTGACCTTTTTGCATGTGCATTTGTAGGAGTTTCCCTTTCAGATGCAAAATTTATGGGAGAATAGTGTTTTCCTAAAAGTGATTTACTAAAGTTTGCACTCATCAATTTACTGGTGTTTGGGACATTATTTACCGCCCAATAAATCATGTCTTAAACCAGGTGCTAACTGATTGATTGCGTTGGTCATTATGGAAATGACGCACAGAACTTTACACTCCCATGGAATTTTGCTCTCACGCTAATTTGCCCTGTTTAGTAAATCTGGCCCTTAAGGTGCAGTCACATTTACTGCTGTTTATGCTAAAACTTGCAATTGCAAGAAATAAAGTCTGAATTACGAGATATAAATATGCAATTGTGTGTGAGTTATACAGTCAGAATTGTGAGATCTAAACTTGGAATTGCGAGGGGATTTTATATCTCAGAATTCAGACTTTTTTTCTTGCATTTGAGTATATCTCGCAGTTCTAACTATATAACTCATACAGACTATATCTACTGTAGCAATTCTAAGAAAAAAAAGTTGCTGTTGTGTACCTGTTAAATTTGTAAAAGAAGTGTTTTCAGTGACATAGGCTGCATCCGAAAACCTAGGCAGCTGACTCCTTGCCTGTAAGGCAGAGTTTGTGCATGAAGGCACCTCACGAAACAGTTTAATGATCTACAGCAAAATAGAGAGAGCTTTGGTGAGAACTAAACAAATATTGAATTACTACATTAGTCATTTCTCAGTAGAAATGACATCAGAAGTGGAAAATGTTGATTAAAAAAACGTACATTACAGACAAACTGACCAGCAGACGCAACGTTTGGACGCCATCTTTTTTTTCCAGCTCAACTGTCACAGAAAGGAACGCACAGGATTGTGGGATATCAAAGGCAGTGAAGGATGCATCAGATGAAGGTATCTTAGGAAACAGGAAAGGAAGCTAACATTGGATTCGGACGTGCCTTGATGCCTTCCTACCTTGAAATGTGTCCAGCATTTTCCAGGTTTTGGACGCAGCTGTAGTGTCTATTTACACACAGTGCAAATGGCCCGCCATGTTGGAAGAGGCCATTTACACTAACTCCGCCAACTGATGTCTGGTTGTGCCAGACAAAATGACGGAAGGTGCTGGATTGTTGACAGCAGTAATAGTGTAGGGGTAAGGCACGTGGCAGAAAGTTTTGACGCAAATCGACCCGAGTTCAAATCCGCCTTTTGCCAAACTCACTCTACTCCCTTTTCCATTTATTTTAAATAAAAAAAGGAAGAAAATATAAAAAAAGTGGAAATAAAGTGTCTAACATGTTTAATAATAAAGTGTTTATTGGTTAGGGTTAGTGGTAGGTGTAGGGAGGGCTTTTTTGTTCCATTAAGGCGGCATCCATTTAATCATTTTAATAAATAGCATCTAATTACTATTTACACTTATTGCTAAGAAAATACTGCTATTTTTACATAGTGCAAACAGAATCTATTGCTATTTAAAAATTTGTGCAAATAGCGTCTGCCTTTAAATGAGGGTGCGTCTGTACAGGGTGCTGATCCAGCATGTTTGGGAAGTGATGGGCGTCCTGCTCTGGTTGCTGCAGTGCTAAACGGGCATCATGATATCATTCCTGTGCTGGTGCAGAGAGAAGCCGACGTTAACCAAGCATCTGGACCGTGAGTTTGAAAACAAGCTTCAAGCTCCTTTTGATATGTCCAGTTATAATCTGTGGCAAATGACTGTTTCTGTCATCTGTGTGGGTCGCAGGTTGAATAACACGGCCCTGCATGAGGCTGCAGCTCTCGGAAATGAAGGGCTGAAGAGCATTGAGATACTTCTGGGGTGAGATTCACAAACACGAATGGTGTTAAAGTTACAAAGGCTTGTTTTAAAAAATATTTTGCTCTTGTTTAGGTGTAACGCAAGTATCAGAAAGCAGAACGATCGGGGCCAGACGGCGTATGATATTGCCGTGGCTGCCGGAAGCAGCTCTGTGGTCTCTCTGATGGCCGCTCACATGGGACAGGGTCTGCTGCAGCGCCACACCAAGGCCAGGAGCGTGTCTGGACTGGATACATTCTCATGAGACAATCCACATCTCACTGAATCCAAATCTCATCAGTACCACATACAGTACTTGCAGATTTGTTTAGTTTCTCCTTCAAAATTTCCACCTGAACCAAAACAAGTCAAGATACACATCTCACCAGCAAAACTGACACGCTGAAACAAAATTATTGCTTATTACAGCCATATGAAGCAAACATTTATCATGGATGCAAAATTCTTATTTCTAATTATATTTGGTGTGATTTTATCGTTTTGCGTCTACGTGTGATTTCCTGATTGTCACTGTTTACAAGAAATATGGTGATTAAATAGATGCATTATTCAGTAGTCCTAGCATTAACATTTCTCTTCATGTACTCTTCTTCAATTCTTGTGTTACGCAGAATATTTGAACCAATGAGCTTCATTCTCATGTGTCACGCAGAATATTTGAACCGATAAGGTTCATTCTCGTGTGTCACGCAGAATATTTGAACCAATGAGCTTCATTCTCATGTCACGCAGAATATTTGAACCAATGAGCTTCATTCTCATGTGTCACGCAGAATATTTGAACCAATGAGCTTCATTCTCGTGTGTTGCGCAGAATATTTGAACCGATGAGGTTACTTCTCGTGTGTTACGCAGAATATTTGAACCGATAAGGTTTATTTCTCGTGTTACGGAGAATATTTGAACCGATGAGCTTCATTCTCATGTGTTACGCAGAATATTTGAACTGATGAGGTTACTTCTCGTGTGTTACGCAGAATATTTGAACCGATGAGCTTCATTCTCATGTGTTACGCAGAATATTTGAACTGATGAGGTTACTTCTCGTGTGTTACGCAGAATATTTGAACCGATGAGCTTCATTCTCATGTGTTACGCAGAATATTTGAACCAATGAGCTTCATTCTCATGTGTCATGCAGAATATTTGAACCAATGAGCTTCATTCTCATGTGTCATGCAGAATATTTGAACTGATGAGGTTACTTCTCGTGTGTTACGCAGAATATTTGAACCAATGAGCTTCATTCTCGTGTGTTACGCAGAATATTTGAACCAATGAGCTTCATTCTCATGTGTCATGCAGAATATTTGAACTGATGAGGTTACTTCTCGTGTGTTACGCAGAATATTTGAACCAATGAGCTTCATTCTCATGTGTCACGCAGAATATTTGAACCAATGAGCTTCATTCTCGTGTGTTACACAGAATATTTGAACCGATGAGGTTACTTCTCGTGTGTTACGCAGAATATTTGAACCGATAAGGTTTATTTCTCGTGTTACGGAGAATATTTGAACCGATGAGCTTCATTCTCATGTGTGTTACGCAGAATATTTGAACCAATGAGCTTCATTCTCATGTGTCATGCAGAATATTTGAACTGATGAGGTTACTTACTTCGTGTGTTACGCAGAATATTTGAACCAATGAGCTTCACAGAATTTTCATGTGTCACGCAGAATATTTGAACTGATGAGGTTACATTCTCATGTGTGTTACGCAGAATATTTGAACCAATGAGCTTCATTCTCATGTGTCATGATGTCACGCAGAATATTTGAACCAATGAGCTTCATTCTCGTGTGTTACGCAGAATATTTGAACCGATGAGGTTACTTCTCGTGTGTTACGCAGAATATTTGAACCGACGCAGAATATTTGGTTTATTTCGGAGAATATTTCGATGAGGTTACGGACGCAGAATATTTGAACCGATGAGCTTCATTCTCGTGTGTTACGCAGAATATTTGAACCAATGAGCTTCATTCTCATGTGTCACGCAGAATATTTGAACTGATGAGGTTACTTCTCGTGTGTTACGCAGAATATTTGAACCAATGAGCTTCATTCTCATGTGTCACGCAGAATATTTGAACTGATGAGGTTACTTCTCGTGTGTTACGCAGAATATTTGAACCAATGAGCTTCATTCTCATGTGTCACGCAGAATATTTGAACCAATGAGCTTCATTCTCATGTGTCACGCAGAATATTTGAACTGATGAGGTTACTTCTCGTGTGTTACGCAGAATATTTGAACCAATGAGCTTCATTCTCATGTGTCACGCAGAATATTTGAACTGATGAGGTTACTTCTCGTGTGTTACGCAGAATATTTGAACCAATGAGCTTCATTCTCATGTGTCACGCAGAATATTTGAACCAATGAGCTTCATTCTCGTGTCACACAGAATATTTGAACCGATGAGCTTCATTCTCGTGTTACGCAGAATATTTGAACCAATGAGCTTCATTCTCGTGTGTTACGCAGAATATTTGAACCAATGAGCTTCATTCTCGTGTGTTACGCAGAATATTTGAACCGATGAGGTTACTTCTCGTGTGTTACGCAGAATATTTGAACCGATAAGGTTTATTTCTCGTGTTATGGAGAATATTTGAACCGATGAGCTTCATTCTCATGTGTTACGCAGAATATTTGAACCAATGAGCTTCATTCTCATGTGTCATGCAGAATATTTGAACTGATGAGGTTACTTCTCGTGTGTTACGCAGAATATTTGAACCAATGAGCTTCATTCTCATGTGTCACGCAGAATATTTGAACTGATGAGGTTACTTCAGAATATGTGTGAGGTTACGCAGAATATTTGAACCAATGAGCTTCATTCTCGTGTGTTACGCAGAATATTTGAACCAATGAGCTTCATTCTCATGTGTCACGCAGAATATTTGAACTGATGAGGTTACTTCTCGTGTGTTACGCAGAATATTTGAACCAATGAGCTTCATTCTCGTGTGTTACGCAGAATATTTGAACCAATGAGCTTCATTCTCATGTGTCACGCAGAATATTTGAACCAATGAGCTTCATTCTCGTGTGTTACGCAGAATATTTGAACCAATGAGCTTCATTCTCATGTGTCACGCAGAATATTTGAACTGATGAGGTTACTTCTCGTGTGTTACGCAGAATATTTGAACCAATGAGCTTCATTCTCGTGTCACGCAGAATATTTGAACCGATGAGCTTCATTCTCGTGTCACACAGAATATTTGAACCGATGAGCTTCATTCTCGTGTCACACAGAATATTTGAACCGATGAGCTTCATTCTCGTGTTACACAGAATATTTGAACCGATGAGCTTCATTCTCGTGTTACACAGAATATTTGAACCAATGAGCTTCATTCTCGTGTGTTACGCAGAATATTTGAACCAATGAGCTTCATTCTCGTGTGTTACGCAGAATATTTGAACCAATGAGCTTCGTTCTTGTTACGCAGAATATTAGATATCATCAAAAAGATCTTCATTTGTTTCGAAGATGAACGAAGGTCTTGGAACGGCATGAAGGTGAGGAATTCATGACAGAATTTTCATTTTTTGGTGAACTATCCCTTTAATTCTGCAAATTTACATAAACAACTTGAACGTGTTGCATCTCTCCAAGATGTCTACTATCAAGATTCCCTACCGCATGGAATCCCGTTGAAAGCTTGCAGAACGCTGAATTAAAGTCTTATTAAATAAAATTAAAAAAAAATAATTACACCTATAACTAGAGTTTAATTTCCTTACCTGTTCAAGAAAAATGCAGCAACTTGGGCATCACTATTCAGGAGTTTCTCTCATCAAATCTTTTCATTGTGTGTATGCCGTACCGTTTTTTTTTCTTGTCCGTCCTTACATGATTTCTTGAGGCCGCACAGGTACTGATTCTCCCGTTGTCTCTGGTGAGGAATTGCCTTCTGTTTAATTTTCTCTCTTCGCATAACCAAACTACACTACGCTATTAGCATCTGTACAGAGGCGGCAGCCAATAAGCATGGGTTTTTTCTCCAAACCACACCATATATTGAAATAAAATTTATGCTCAATAGAAAACTATTATGAATAGTCTTCATCTCATGCGTGTACACCATTCATCTTTAACAAGAAAAATAAAAAACATGAGCATAAGAAACATGAACATTGCATCATTTTTATAATTGTGTGTTCATACAAAAACATGAGTGTTAAAAACTATGAAAAAGACATGTATGATGTAAAGGAGCAAGAGAGTTATCGTCACGCTGTGTATACAGAGGAACAAAATATCCTTCGCTTTGGTTTAAACATCGACCCAAATATAAAATGAAATAGCATGTCATACTAAGCCTCAAACGGAAAGTAACGCGACACATGACTGAAAACACTAACAAACACTCCCCGACTGACATTTCAGGCTGTTTCCAGTTTGTGTTGTGCATCATGTGACAGCCTCAGCGGCGTAAGCGCAGGAAGAATGCGTGTCTGCACTCTTTGCTGTCCACCGGGTAGTATTTATCATAAAAGTCCAGGATGTACTCTTCTGTCTTGAAGCCGAACTTCTGGTAGAGCAGCATGGCAGGGTTGCTCGCCGATACGTGTAGGGTCACATCCTTTCCCATACATGTCTACAGAAACGAGACAGGAAAGAGATTCCTGGATCAACTAGGGCTGCACGATTTGGAGAAAAGTGCGATTTAACAATTTAAAATGCGCTAAAAATGAGCTGCTGCGGGTAAATGAACACATTGACGTGAGTCACTCTGAAGCACGCAGCGCATACATTTATTCGATTAAATGACGGCCTAAACCATATCACGATTTCAGTTTTGTTTCGTGCTAGTAAACTCAAAGTGGTTAATTGTGACTCACCTGAATGAGATGGTAAATCATGAACGTGGCGATACCAGCTCGCCTCCATTCCGGATGCACCAGCAGGAAGGAGATGTAGGCCTCGTTGTACTTCACATCTGGCACCATGAAGCCAAAACCAACCACAATTTTCTTGTACAGCACCACTACGCTGAAGTCTGGGTACTGGAGGCACTCTGATAGGTCGATACCTGATGGGCAAAAGACCCCATTTTTATTCCTTCAGGAACTATTTTATCCAAAATCTGCATCTGACAGGATGAAATGATGATTACCAGGCCAGAAGATGTCTTGGCACATGGAGTTGACAGAAGGGATGTGATTGGGCCGTACGTAGCAGTAGTCTATAGGTGCGTCAGCTTCTGCTACCCAAGTCGGGTCCTTCCTGTGATGGTACGCACGGATCTCTGAGAGTAAACGCAGCTTCAGCGGTCGACTCTCGTAATCTCTCCTACACACAATAATACACATTAACCAGCAGCCATATCACCCTGTAGCCCAAGACTGGTTTCCCACTGAAGCTAAGCAGGGCTGAGCCTAGTCTGTACCTCGATGGGAGACCAACTGGGAAAACTAGCTTGCTGCTGGAAGAGGTGTTAAGTGAGGCCAGCAAGGGGTGCTCACCCTGTGGTCTGTGTGGGTCCTAACACCCCTGTATACCGACACTATACTGTAACAAGCATCGTCCTTTGGATGAGACATTAAAGTGAGGTCCTGACTCTCTGTGGTCATTAAAAACCCCCAGCATCCTGGTCAAATTTGCCCACTGGTCCCGGTCCATCATGACCTCCTAATCATCCCCATACATACTGATTGTCTTCTCTCCACCAATCAGATGGTGTATGGTGGGCGTTCTGGCGCAATATGGCTGCCGTCACATCATCCAGGTGGATGCTGCACATTGGTGTAAAGCACTTTGAGTGCCTAGAAAAGCACTAATGTAACTCAAAACTGCAACTAATTAATATTAATTATTATTATTATAAACATACACAAAGCTAGTCGGCAGGATTCTGTAAACATGGTCAGTTAATGTCCTCAAGGATCATAACCGTCGAGTTGGTTTTGCAGTTTAGTTTTCATGAATTATTTGGGTGGACTGAACATCAACTAGGGGTGTATATGTAAAAACCTTGGCCATTAGGAATATGCACATTTTTACAGAAAAGTTATTTATAATTTTTTTTTTTTTTAAATACACAGTCAGTCAAATTAGTTTTTTGAAAGAAATTAGATCTTACATTCAACAAGCATGCATTAAATTGATCAAAATTGACAGTGAAGACATTTATAATGTTACAAATTATGTCTAAATGCTGTTCTTTTGAACCTTCCATTTATCAAAAATATGAAGCAACACAACAACATTAATAATAAATCTTTCTTGAGCATCAAATCAGCATATTAGAATGATTTCTGAAGGATCATGTGACACCGAAGACTGGAGTGATGATGATAAATTCAGCTTTGCTTCACAGGAATAAATGGGATCTTATATATTAAAATAGAAAATGGTTATATTAAATTGTAATAATATTGTTTTCTGTATTTTTATCAAATAAGTGCAGCCTTGGTGAACATAAGAGACTTCTTTCCAAAACAAAACAAAAGTCTCACTGACCCCAAACCTTTGAATGGTAGTGCATAGTTAAAAACAATAGTGTATTCTATAAAAACATAATATATAATAAAATATACATTTAAATGATTACATCTCTAAGAAAATACTCTGAAAAATCTAAGGAAAAACTGAATAAATACAATTTCCAAAGTTTCATTTCTGTACTAAAAACTTGATTTTTGTGAAGTTTTTATATACTTCTTCTGGGTCAAAAGGAAATAGGAAAATAAACAAATAAATGGGTTCAAGACAGACTTGCCACTTTTTTGATATACAGTACTTTGATCAAAAGAACAAGAAAATCTGGTTTTCCATCAAATTCAAACAGCTTTGAATAATAAGAAATGAACATTTAGTAAATGTGTCCGTGTGTACCTGATGTACGGCTTGAGCACTCTGGATGTGTAGGGACTCTTGATGGTCTGATCCATGCAGGCATCAGAACCCATCAGCCTGTGCCAGAAGGACACTGTAGACTGATAGAACCCTTTCCTTATAGACACTGTTGACTGAGGAACAAAACAAGACATTTTAACGAGATTCTCAGTATCAGTTATATTACGTACTATACACTTTTTCTTATGGCTTACCTGAAAGCGATCGAGTACACGAAGGTCCTGGCTGGTGGTTCTGTATTTCTCCTCTCTGCTCGTCCTGTGGCTGGCCAAACCCCCTTGTGCCCCGTACACGCCCCCCACCAGGCTGAGTGTAGCGCTCACGGCCTGATCCACATCCAGCAGCGGAAGCCCTCGCTCTCGTTTTGCCTGCCGCACGAGTAGCTTGCGTTGCAGCCTTTTGGCCTGTGGCGTGACGGCCAGCGCTTGCGGACAGGCCTCCAGCTTGTGGAGCAGGATGCGCTCCTCGTAAAGGCTGATGAACGTGTAACGAGGGGTGGGCAAAGACACGCAGCCCTCGCCCTTATCCTGGAGAACCTTCCTCCGCTCTATACCGCGCCCCCGTCCCGCTGGCAACAAGCCTTCATCCTGGCCCTCATCTTCATCACCATCTCTGCCCCTCTCCTCATCCTCACTCTCCAGTTCTTGTTTGATCAGCTCAGCTGGACGTAGCTTTTTCCTGACCATGATGGTGCCAGTGGCCAAAGGCATGCTGGGAGGGGGAATATACTCCATCCCGGGATCGATAACACCCTCAGCATCCAATTCTTCATCATCTGATGGAAAGTAATACAATGATTAGAGATTAATTAAATGAAGATGCTGTGACTAAGTCTGTTTTTTACCAAACATACACTATATTGTCAAAGGTTTTGGGACACCCCTACAAATCATTGAATTCAGGCATTCAATCACCTCCATGGCCACAGGTGTATAAAATCAAGCACCCAGGCATGCAGACGATTCTACAAACATTTGTGAAAGAATGGGTCGCTCTCAGGAGCTCAGTGAATTCAAGTGTAGTACCGTGATAGGTTGCCACCTGTGCAATAATTTCCTCACTGCTAAATGTTCCACGGTCAACTGTTAGTGGTATTATAACAAAGTGGAAGCAATTGGGAACAACAGCAACTCAGCCATGAAGTGGTAGGCCATGTAAAAATCACAGAGCGGGGTCAGCACATGCTGAGGTGCACAGTGCGCAGAAGTCGCAAACTTAAGAGTCAATAGCTAAAGTCCTCCAAACTTTGTGTGGCCTTCAGATTAGCTCAAGAACAGTGGGTAGAGAGATTCATGAAATGGGTTTCCATGGCCGAGTAGCTGCATCCAAGCCTTACATCACCAAGTGCAATGCAAAGCATCAGATGCAGTGGTTTAAAGCACGCCACCACTGGACTCTAGAGCAGTGGAGATGTGTTCTCTGGAGTGATGAATCACACTTTTCTGCCTGGAAATCCGATGGACGAGTCTGGATTTGGCAGTTTCCAGGAGAACAGTACTTGTCTGACTTGTCATTGTGCCAAGTGTAATGTTTGGTGGAGGGGGTTTATGGTCTGGGGTTGTTTTTCAGGGGTTGGGCTTGGCCCCTTAGTTCCAGTGAAAGAAACTCTTAATGCTTCAGCATACCAAGACATTTTGGACAATTTCATGCTCCCAACTTTGTGGGAATAGTTTGGGGATGGCCCCTTCTTGTTCCAACATGACTGCGCACCAGTGCACAAAGCAAGGTCCATAAAAACATGGATGAGTGAGTTTGGTGTGGAGGAGCTTGACTGGCCTGACCTCACGTGGAAAGCCTTCCCAGAAGAGTTGAAGCTGTTGAATCTGCAAAAGGAAACCCTACGGATTAAGAATGGGATGTCATTAAATTTCATGTGCATGTAAAGGCAGACGTCCCAAAACTTTTGGCAATATAGTGTACTTTTAAAATATTAATATATAAGCTATAAAACAAGGAGTGCTTGGTAGGACATTATTAGAGTGTTGCAAAGGTGTTCTGATGGGGCACTAGGGCATTTCTAGGGTGCTCAGCATGGTACTCTTGCCATGTGGTTGCAAGAGTGTAATGAGTGGTTCTTAGAATGATACTATGTGCTACCTGGTCTTAAGATAAAGACCTCTCAAGGTAAGTCTATGGCATCTTTTCGCCAATCTTAGCATCTATCAGGTAACTGTAAGTCTGATTGTTTAGAAAAGTAACTAGGTGTTTGGTCAGTAAGCAAGTGCAGCATCTCACCATGGAACAGAGCTTGAGGGGGCATGACATCTGGGATGAGATCGGCCTCTGACAGCAGACTGGGCGTAGCAGAGTGTGAGGCCGGCGTTCCAGGGGCAGAAAAGTCGGGCGAGGGGGAGGGGGAGGGAGAGGTGAGCGGGGTTCTGTCCGATGAGCTGAGAGAGGAAAAGTCAATGACTTCACCCTTCTCCAGATACGGCTCAGGCCGCCGCGCACGGTTGCCCAGTTTTACAGGTGTGGATGAGGCACTGCGGTCAAGAAACCCGGCCGCCTCCTTCTGTGCACGCCGGATCTCTTTTGCCTCCTGTGTTCGGGAACGCTTTTCTTTCAGTTGCATGGCGCTTTCCACTGGGTTTCGACTTCCACGCTTCCTCAAACCTTCCACAGTGATTATGGGGTCAAGGGACGGCTTCGACACAGCTGGAATAACAACATGCATAGCCCAAAATATTACATTTACATTGAATAAATACTGCATTACAAATGATCTGATATCATATCTGATAAATACTGCATTACTGATATCAATATTTTCATCTTATCGCTCTTATACTACAATTCTATTTAATTTAAATCAATGAAAAATAAAACGTGATTAAAAAAATAATATATATATATATTCAAATTTGCTCAATCAATTTCAGTTAAGAAGGTTATTAAATGCCAGTGACTCAACGCAATGGAACCCACAATTCAGTTCGGAAATGCATGACGTCACCCATTCAAAGTAAATGAGAAGTGTTGGCGCCGAGGCCCCATGTGAATCCAGCGTAAGACTTTTGTTCATCTTCAGAACACAAATGAAGATATTTTTAATAAAATCTGAGAGCTTTCTGTCCCTCCATTGACAGATATGCAACTACCATTTTGATGCTTCAAAAAGTTCATAAAGAGATCGTAAAAGCGAACCATATAAATTGAGCGGTTTAGTTCAGATTTTCTTGAAAAAAAAAACAATCGCTTTAGGTGATGAACAGATTGAATTTAGGCTTTTATTCACATATAAACATTCATGAACTTACACATTAGTTGTGGTAAACGGAAGCTCAAGCATGTTCCCTTGATGTGCAAGAACCAATGAGGTTTGTGTTATGCAGCACGTTTGAACCAATGAGGTTCATTCTCATGTGTTGCGCAGCACGTTTGAGCTTCTGCAAGAACCAATGAGGTTCATTCTCGTGTTACGCAGCACGTTTGAGCTTCTAAAAGAACCAATGAGGTTCATTCTCGTGTTACGCAGCACGTTTGAGCTTCTGCAAGAACCAATGAGGTTCATTCTCGTGTTACGCAGCACGTTTGAGCTTCTGCAAGAACCAATGAGGTTCATTCTCGTGTTACGCAGCACGTTTGAGCTTCTGCAAGAACCAATGAGGTTCATTCTCGTGTTACGCAGCACGTTTGAGCTTCAGCAAGAACCAATGAGGTTCATTCTCGTGTTACGCAGCACGTTTGAGCTTCAGCAAGAACCAATGAGGTTCATTCTCGTGTTACGCAGCACGTTTGAGCTTCAGCAAGAACCAATGAGGTTCATTCTCATGTGTTACGCAGCACGTTTGAGCTTCTAAAAGAACCAATGAGGTTCATTCTCATGTTATGCAGCACGTTTGAGCTTCTGCAAGAACCAATGAGGTTCATTCTCATGTGTTACGCAGCACGTTTGAGCTTCAGCAAGAACCAATGAGGTTCATTCTCGTGTTACGCAGCACGTTTGAGCTTCAGCAAGAACCAATGAGGTTCATTCTCGTGTTACGCAGCACGCTTGAGCTTCTGCAAGAACCAATGAGGTTCATTCTCGTGTTACGCAGCACGCTTGAGCTTCTGCAAGAACCAATGAGGTTTGAGCTTCTGCAAGAACCAATGAGGTTCATTCTCGTGTTACGCACGCAGCACGTTTGAGCTTCTGCAAGAACCAATGAGGTTCATTCTCGTGTTACGCAGCACGTTTGAGCTTCTGCAAGAACCAATGAGGTTCATTCTGCGTGTTACGCAGCACGTTTGAGCTTCAGCAAGAACCAATGAGGTTCATTCTCGTGTTACGCAGCACGTTTGAGCTTCAGCAAGAACCAATGAGGTTCATTCTCGTGTTACGCAGCACGTTTGAGCTTCAGCAAGAACCAATGAGGTTCATTCTCATGTTACGCAGCACGTTTGAGCTTCTAAAAGAACCAATGAGGTTCATTCTCATGTTATGCAGCACGTTTGAGCTTCTAAAAGAACCAATGAGGTTCATTCTCATGTTATGCAGCACGTTTGAGCTTCTGCAAGAACCAATGAGGTTCATTCTCATGTGTTACGCAGCACGTTTGAGCTTCAGCAAGAACCAATGAGGTTCATTCTCGTGTTACGCAGCACGTTTGAGCTTCAGCAAGAACCAATGAGGTTCATTCTCGTGTTACGCAGCACGTTTGAGCTTCTGCAAGAACCAATGAGGTTCATTCTCGTGTTACGCAGCACGTTTGAGCTTCTGCAAGAACCAATGAGGTTCATTCTCGTGTTACGCAGCACGTTTGAGCTTCAGCAAGAACCAATGAGGTTCATTCTCGTGTTACGCAGCACGCGTTTGAGCTTCAGCAAGAACCAATGAGGTTCATTCTCGTGTTACGCAGCACGTTTGAGCTTCAGCAAGAACCAATGAGGTTCATTCTCATGTGTTACGCAGCACGTTTGAGCTTCAGCAAGAACCAATGAGGTTCATTCTCGTGTTACGCAGCACGTTTGAGCTTCAGCAAGAACCAATGAGGTTCATTCTCGTGTTACGCAGCACGTTTGAGCTTCAGCAAGAACCAATGAGGTTCATTCTCGTGTTACGCAGCACGTTTGAGCTTCAGCAAGAACCAATGAGGTTCATTCTCATGTGTTACGCAGCACGTTTGAGCTTCTAAAAGAACCAATGAGGTTCATTCTCATGTGTTACGCAGCACGTTTGAGCTTCTAAAAGAACCAATGAGGTTCATTCTCATGTTATGCAGCACGTTTGAGCTTCTGCAAGAACCAATGAGGTTCATTCTCATGTGTTACGCAGCACGTTTGAGCTTCTAAAAGAACCAATGAGGTTCATTCTCGTGTTACGCAGCACGTTTGAGCTTCTAAAAGAACCAATGAGGTTCATTCTCGTGTTATGCAGCACGTTTGAGCTTCTGCAAGAACCAATGAGGTTCATTCTCATGTTACGCAGCACGTTTGAGCTTCTAAAAGAACCAATGAGGTTCATTCTCATGTGTTACGCAGCACGTTTGAGCTTCTAAAAGAACCAATGAGGTTCATTCTCATGTTATGCAGCACGTTTGAGCTTCTGCAAGAACCAATGAGGTTTGTTCTCACGTCAAGCAGGACTAAACAGCTCGATTAATATGGATTAGTTTTACGATGTCTTTATAAACTTTTTGAAGCATCAAAGTGGTAGTTTCGTAGCTGTCAATGGAAAATACAGAGATTAAAAATATCTTCATTTGTGTTCTGAAGATGAACAAAGTCTTATGGGTTTGATCTGTCCCTACTTCCGTTGCTTCACAACTTGAATTTTTACATCGTAACATGAATTTTTAAAAACCTAAATCAGTTAACAACTATTTAAATTATTGTGAACCGAGGGATGGTCATTCTCATGTAGGTCACCGTGATTTTGCCAAGCAAAATGCAGATTTATTTAGTTGATCCTGCAACATTCTTGACTGAAAATTTTGTCTTATCCCTAAAATCAGAGTGTAATGATAAGTGATTAACACTGATGTAGATGCACCCAACTTTGGTTGTAAGCCGAAACTTGACAAACTGTAAACTTGTTCCTCAAATCTGATTGGTTGGTTGACACAATAACATGTATTTGGTAAAATCACATTCACCAAACTACTAGTACCTTTGGCCTTTATTGAGGTTGCCGAGCTTTTCTCCCCCTCAGGCCGTAGAGTAGGTGGGCGGTTCTGGACTAGCTTCCACCAGCCGGGTTCTCCGAATTCCTGTGCACCGGAGCGGAAAAAGGTTGGGCTGCCGACAGACAGACACCCTGCCACGGTGCTCCACCATGTTGACGTCTTCTTTCTAAACATGAATAAACATTAAACGTAAACTTAACACCTTTAAAAAAAAATAAGGAGTATAATGTTTCTGATAAGAGTTTTGATAGTCTCACCTGGATCCAAGTAGGAACGTCCAGTGCCGACTAATAAATGCACAAATATCTTCCTTCCATCTGAAGTAACCTTGTCGTCCGGTGCCCTCTAAAGACAGGTTATACATGGCCAACATAACCACCTGTAAACATAAAATCAGACATTTCTTTACCAGAATGCAGAATCAAATCACTTGAAAAAAGTCTTTATTTGAATATTATGAGATTTTTCATTTTTGAAATGCTATTTTGGGTATACACACAGATTTTCTTTGAGGACAGATCCTGAAATGTGATTTCTGGTACTTTTGTCTGGTTTTTGTCTACTTTTGTCTCCCGAGTGTGTACCTGCTGCCAGGTAAGCCTCATCCTCTCAAAACTCTCCTTCCCGTCTTCCGCACAGTCCGAGCAGGTGAACTTGAAGAAGTTGTCTCCTTTCAGGTAGCTGGGCTGCTCTCCACGTAGCTGGGCTGAACCATACAAGGAGAAAAATCAAGGAAAGACAGCTCTGAGACCAAGCATACTTTTTCAGATCAGTCTTTATTGAGAGAACAAATGCAGCACAAGTTGAACATCCCATCTTAAACTCATCACATATGGGTGTATCAGATATGTCGCCCCTTATTAATGGTCTTCTCACCGGCCGGGATCCATTTGTGGCACTTGTCGCAGTAGAACGACATGTCCTCGTTCCAGCTTCCCTCTCCGTCCTCACCGACATCGCTGTTCATAGAGTCTCCGCTCTGGTCATGAGACAGATCCACAGACGCCTGGTCCTCCGATTCCACAATGAGGAGAGTTTCTCCCTCCACCTCGCCTTCCTCCAGACCCTCAGAGGCTGACGTGCACATGGTCTCCTCGTCCTGAGCCGTGAGCCCCCTCTGGTCCCCACCGTCCATCTTTCCACCTAATAGATAAGAGGACATGATTAAATACAGGGCTCGACAATAAGGACTGCCCGATGGACTGGAACCAGCATGAAAGGTGTTCTGGACAGTTGATGGAATTGTGTCGAATTTCCAATTTTTTAAGTCTTGCCAATTTAAGGTGTGAAAGAGAATTAAGTACTCATGCACTGCCTGATAGACGATGAAAAAAGAAGAAAAAAGGCAAGAACCAAACTGAGTCCTCATGGATCTTGTGCTTGGATGAATAAATACACAAAACATTATGTTAAAATGTATGTATTGGCGAGTATCCTCGCAGACGGTTATGTCTTAAAGGGATAGTTCATCTAAAAATGAAAATTAGTCCATGATTTACTCATCTTAGGAGTATATGACATTCTTCTTTCAGACGAATACAATCGGAGTTATGTTTAAAAAGTCTTGGCTCGTCTAAGCTTTATAATGGCAGTGAATTGTTGTCTCGTTTATGAAGTCCATAAAAGTGCATCTATCCATCATAAAACTGCTCCACACGACTCCGGGGGGTTGATAAAGGCCTTCTGAAGCGGTGTGTTTGTGTAAGAAAAATATCCATATTTAAAACTTTATAGACTAAAATAACTTCCAGCGGATTGCCATACGCATCGATTTACGGCAAAAAAGTAACCCTTGATACATGCGTATTGATGAACGCAGAAGCGCAGAGCAAAACAAAACACCCGTCATGAATTAAGAGTCTAAAACGAGAATTTTTAAAGAGAAATGGCGATATAAGAGAAGAGGGGCTTGAGTTTGTTGCCCAGCACTATCGACGAGAGGCATCAAAGCTTGAGATGCTCCTGTACATCGCGTCAGGGGTTACTCTTTTAGTGCAAGTCGACTTGCTACCGCTGACCGCCAGAAGCTAGTTACTTTAGTCCATAAAGTTTTAAATATGGATATTTTTCTCACACAAACGCGGCACTTCGCTTCAGAAGGCCTTTATTAACCCCGTGGCACCGTGTGGAGCAGTTTTATGATGGATAGATGCACTTTTATGGACTTCATAAATGAGGCAACAATTCACTGCCATTATAAAGCTTGGATTAGCCAGGACTTTTTTAATATAACTCAGATTGTATTCGTCTGAAAGAAGAATGTCATACACCTAGGATGAGTAAATCATGGACTAATTTTCATTTTTAAGTGAACGCAAACAGTTAATATATCGGCTGCGGTCTCTGTTTGTTAATTTTAATCAAAAGAAAATCACTCACTGCTCTTGACTGATTAGCTTTTGCAGCTTTAATAAGGATTAATGTGTATTTAAATGTATACGCTGAAGACTACGCATTGCTATTTTACAATTGAGTACTTCTCATATTCTGTAGTATTTCTTACCTGAATACTACTTTTGTTAGATGGTTTGGTGGCCCCTACATGCCTTATTAGCATTTCAAAGTATTTAGATTAAGTTACAAGACTTGTGCGATCTAACAAAATACATTACAAATTTCTTTTTAAAGCATGTATTTTGTAACCTGTAGTGAAATACATTTTTAAACGTAACCTTCCCAACCCTGGTTGAAATTATGCATAATTTAATGTAGTGACGTGAAAGGTCGTTTTTTTTTTTTTTTTATTAGTTAAAACTTGCTACTGTAGAAACCGAGGTGTTTCGTGAGAGAAACACGAAAAATAGTTCTACGACTGTATATAAATAATTATATACAATAATAATCTGTTGTACTAACTAGTATACCCAACTGGTCGCTTTATGAACGGTGCGTCCCCGCCGCGTCAGCCTCCTGTCGCTCTCGCGCGGCCACGAGCTCTCTTGTCAGTTGGATCTGTTCCTCTAGGACGCGCAGGTTCTCGCGCTTCCGCTCCACGCGCTCCAGGTCGCGCAACACTCCCTCGCGCAGCCTCTGCGAAAGTGACAGTCGATTTAACAAACAAATACCGCATATGTTACACTACTCAGGTGTGGCATTTGAAGTAAACCCAGGCGAACTACAGATAGCTTGTGTATAACTGCGTTGAGCTTTTATAAATGTACGTTATTTGAAATGAAGCAGTGGCTTAAACACACCTAAACGTTACATCGTAACAACAGCAAGTGCTAGAGAACAGAACATTTCAGGCAGAATACCTTAATAGCTACTGTAGTAAAATTGTAAGTTTTGCATTAAGACAAAACAGTATCGTATCCGCGCTTGTTTTGATTGTATGCATACTGTACACTAAAGGTAAAGAAGAGTTAATACTTCAATAACAGTGCCTCATAAAGGCATGGTGCTCATTTGGCTAGAAGGGCAAGAGTGTTTTTACCTGTCTGTCCCAGTTCTGCTTGATGTGAACGCCTGCAACGGTACCGATAGTGAGCACTACCGATAACCCCAAGACAAGCTTAGAGGTCGCAGACATAGTTATGAAGCATCACTGTGAATAAAGCTACAGTAGGATAATAGATGGCTAGAGCCCTTTGATAACAGAATGGAGCTGATTCCTTTGTGGTGGTTTCAATAAGGATGTCAGGCGCTTTACTGCCGCATACCGGCTAGGAGATTCTACGCTCACTGCGCATGCGCAGAATTCACATATTGTTAGGATATTTTGCACAGTATTGAATTAAAATATGTTCAGTTTCCAGGGTATAGTATAGCCTACAGTATTCCAATCCAACATAACCAAATACTTTATACTATATGTTATCAAATAATGACTGAAATTAGTAACTTGTAGGAAATTGAAAGTCCTACAATGCATGAAATACATGCTGCATAGTAATATGGATTTCCAAGCATAACTGTTTATCTTTAACAGTTATAGTCTAACGTGTTATAGCTGTTTATCTTTAACAGTTATAGTCTAACGTGTTATAGTCTAACGTGTTATAACTGTTTATCTTTAACAGTTATAGTCTAACGTGGGACTTTCAACTCGAAAGTCCCACGGATGGTGCAAACTAAGACTTAAGGTCTTCACTCATGTAGAAATACAAAAGGGTTGTTTTGTGAAATAACATCTTTGTTTTTTTTCATTTTTTTTTTTCACTTAATTTCCTTTTGTCTTGTCCCAAGTCTGAATCCACATGTTAAGAGTCACAATGAAAGATGGAAATATCAGAAATCGTTGTCCTTGTGGGGAATTTATTTATTTATTTTTGGTTCCCATGAGGAACACAGCTTATAAATCATGATGTTTAGAGAAATATGTGTAATACTTTGAGAAATCAATGTATTTTACAGGAAATAAATATACAAAATTAGCTGTAATTATTTATGTTTTGTTTGCAAGACATGCACATAAACTACGATGGACTATACACATTTACTGAATAAATCCCTCAATTCACAAAAAAAACCTCACGTGACTGAGGATGTGATTGGATAACTGGACCAATTTCATTGCACAGCATTCTGGAAAGTCTAAGCTGAAGCCTGTCATCAAAATGATTTGGTATAATGACCTCCCAGAAGTGTCACATCTTGCGTTCACAAACACCAGGCATCCGAACAAAGATAACATGTTTGTGTGTGTGTGTGTGTGTGTGTGTGTGTGTGTGTGTGTGTGTGTGAATAATTTTCTTACTTTGAAGAACAAATTATTATTATTATTTTTTTTACTTTTTCCAATTTAAAGAACCTTTTGTGCATTTACAAGGTTCCATGGATGTCAAAGTTCATTGTAGAGATGCCATTAACCCTTAAAGGGATAGTTCATCCAAATATTAAAATTTCTGTCATTAATTTCTCGCCCTTATGTCGTTCCAAACCCGTAAGACCTTCATTCATCTTCGGAACACAAATGAAGATATTTCTGATGGAATCCGAGAGCTCTCTGACTCCTCCAAAGACAGCAATTTAATAACACTTTCAAGATCCAGAAAGGTAGTGAAGACATTGCTAAAATCGTCCATACAGCGGTTCAACCTTAATTTAGTGAAGTGACGAGAATACTTTTTGTGCGCAAAAAACTTTCAACAATTTCTTCATGTCTGTGTAAGTATCCTACGCTGTTGACGTAGTAAATATAGTCCAGTGCTTCCGAGTTACGTCAGAGCTATACGCCAGAACGCCGGCTTACCATTGGTCGAAGCCGTTCACGTAGGCACGCGTACGTGTGATGCTGATGCAGGAGCTGGCCAATGTAAACTGTGTAGAAGACTGACATGGATGTGAAGAAATGGTTGAATAAAATGATTATTTTTGTTTGTTTTTTGCACACAAAAAGTATTCTTGACGCTTGGTAAAGTTAATGTTGAACCACTGGAGTCACATGAACGATTTTAGCGATGTCTTCACTACCTTTCTGGACCTCGAAAGTGTAATTAAATTGCTGTCTATGGAGGGGTCAGAGAGCTCTCGGATTTCATCAAAAATATCTTCATTTGTGTTCCGAAGATGAATGAAGGTCTTACGGGTTTGGAACGACATGAGGGCGAGTAATTAATGACAGAAATTTAAACCCTTTAAAATGTTTCGCCATTCATTCTTTTTAGCTACCCAGATCTATATCTAACACTGATAGATCTCTGCCTGTTGTGATAATATAAAACTCTCCTGATGTTAGAGTAACAACTACAGAAGAATAAAATAAAGCAGATTTTGGTACCTTTTGGAGCTTGGAAGGGTTCAGTTTGAGCAGATGTTTTATCCCATCATCACTGTCCTCATCAGAGTTCATTTCCCAGAACAGAACATTCAGCATCTGCTCATATTCGCCATCTCAAATATATTCTCAAAACTATCATTTTCAACATCTTCAATCAATATTTTGATCGATGACAGTGGCACTAATATTTGATTGCGTTCAGTTCTTGCTCAGTATATCACTGAGCCATTTCAAGTTTTGCTGATGATTCTTCCTATTCTTTTGTTTTCTGCCTGCGGTAACTATGAGTGAAACGTCACTTCATCATTGTGTATCAGCCATTGCCATCTTGTGGAATAAAGGTGGATTGCACTTATTCAGTCAACAAAGATTCAATTATTGTTGTGCAGAAAAAAATACAGTTACACACCTCGGGTCATTAGTGACCCTATACAATTTATAAAAAAATAAACAGGAAAACAAGCAATCTTTTATAATTTTATATTGTTAATAATGAAGTGATTGAGGAATACTGAGAAGGTTAAAGTCTAACTTTAAAGTGTAGTACACTCAAGAAAAATGATTCTAGCTGTTTGCTCAGTTTTTTAAATAAAATAAGCTGAAACAACACAATTTAAAAAAATTTTTTTACTTAATTGGCATTTTAATCAATTTTATTACATTAAATGAAATAAGATTTGTAAAATGTTAATTTAACCTAAACCATTTGTGTTGGGACTACATGAATCATTTCTGTTGCGCTGACTGAACTGGGCAGTGTATTTCTAGTTCCCAGCATGCTTTGCATAGGGATGGATCGGGAGAGTAAATGTTGAAATAAAGTGCTGTTTAATGTGTTTTTTAGTAAAGGAAAGACCTGTTAAAGTTTGATGTTATATTTGACAGTTATATTTGACATTTAAATGTCATGTTATGTTGTGTTGATTTTTGAGGTTATGAGGTTTTGAGGTTATGTTGATTTTGAGGTTATGTTCTCATTGAGCTGTAACTGTGCTAATGCCAGTGATTTTCACTTGATCATTACTTGCATGCTACAAATGTTACAACTTAGCATGTGAACAAGTGTTGTGTTGACTATTAGTTTTTATAGGAAAATAAATAAATAATTAAGTTAAATTAGTTTGACAGTTTCCACAGTTTATATATCAGGTCTAACTCCTCTTTATCATACTTTATCTAGTTGGAATGACATGATTTTTTTGTTTTAGTAGTCTTGACTAAATGATTTTAAGTTCATACAACAAGATTACAACAAATCATTTGAAACCAATTCGATTTTGCTGGAAAAACATAATTCAATTTCATGGAAAAGTTTTACTTAATTTAATTAAGTTTGTTCAACAATGACGTTCTTTGGTCACGAAAGACCAAAGGTATGTGTTTAAGGGATAAAGAACCTTTATTGTTAACAGCGTAATTGTTTTACTGCATGTGGAAAATACATGTGTCTGTGCGACAGCCAAAGCCTGAGTCGGAAGGTTGAACATGCACATCTGGTGCTCAGAGTTCCTCAGCTGTGGTGCCTTAAGGTTTGTTTGATGGAACACCCCTAGTCATTGACAGCTAAAGCAAACATCCAACTTTCTCGACCCTGTATACTCCACCCCCTCACCTCCACGGCTCTGTAATTGTGCTTACCACTGCTGGCCCATGTGGTTGTTCCCAAAGGCCATAAACTGCTTGGGCTCAAACAGGAGTTTTGGAAGTGGGGAACCCTAAGCAAATATGTTGCCTCAACACTTTAAACTTTAGATTTTTGGTGGGGAATTTTATCTCGCAAATGCTGTTGTTGTGTGTATTGGCACATTCATTCAACAGTGAGTGGCTCCTGTCTCCATCTTTCATATTTTCGGTCCATCTCATGCCGTTTCGATGTGCTGCCCCATCAACAACAACACCTTGAAAGTGAAGTAGACTTATCGGCAGGGTGCTAACAGCAGCATCCTGTAAGAAATCAGCATGGGAATGGATGCCTTGGTACTAAGCAAACAGATTCTCTGGCTGTTTGTTGATCTGTAGACTATCCTTTTCTTTATGAAGTCTGGAAATGATGTGTGAACCGCCTCCCTCCAGATGAGCTACGATGTTTTACCTTGCCTCACATAAAACAGTTTCTGGGAAAAAGAAACATTCTGTGTTAGTGCGAGTGGGTGGATGTGTGCAATGTTAACAGTGTTTTAGATGTATCTTCAAACGTTCAATGAACTTTGGAGCAATGCTTTGGGTGAACATGAACTGATCCGAGGTTTAAATGGAAGTTGAGAGGTTACATCAACATATACATAATTTGGTGTAATAAATATAACTACCTATTTATGCTAGAACATGCAGAGTAAAACAGAAGCCAGTTTCTGCCTAAGATCATTGCAATTTTATATCTCATAAGTGTGATGTTTTTTTTTCTCTCATGAATCTCTCTGATTCTCTCTGATCTGGAAATTTGACTTTGTTTCTCACAATTGCGACTTTACATCACACAATGAGACTATCTCGCAATTGACCTATCGGTAAGCCCCGCCCCCCTTAGTTACTGTTGCTAACTCGGACAAACAAACAGAGTTGCTAACTGTCTTACAATGACAGCTGTCAGTGTGAAAACCTTGTCTCAAGATGTTTTTGGACACAGAAGTACCACCTCTCGTCGAGGAGCATTCAAGAGGGACTTAAATATGCCATGGAGGGATATATAAAAGATTTTAAAATAAATATGGTGGGTAAGATTAATTTGGAAGCAAAGGTTTACAGATCACAATGCAAGTGGGAGTAGCCTCATGTTACGGTCATCACGATCGCAGATGACAACATCCAGGATCAACACTGTTCATGTAATGCAGAGTATAAGATTAAATTAACTTACATTTAACCAGTTTAATATGGAGAGGCACTGAAATGTAGACCTTTGTTTATGTGTTTTTGACCTACACTGTTAACGTTACACGATGTTAGCTATTTTAGGTTTGTATGTTAGCATGGACGCACTAACTTTAATCGCAACTTAATGAGAGTATGACAACCAGAAAATCCTCTCAGGATACCTGGAATCAGTGTTACAGTACCCCAGGCACATCGTTTTACTATTTTTGTAGCATAACACCATCAAACCGATGAGAGCTTCGGATCTTCCAATGTTTCTCTATGGCGCTGAAACCTAAAGATGAATTCCTGATACTCAACTGCCATTGGCTCAACCGCGTTCAAGGGGAGGGGCTTACCGATAGGTCAATTGCATCTTTGTTTCTTGTAATTGTGACTTTAAATCTCAAAATGTGACTTAATACCTTGCAAATGTGACCATTTCTTGCAGTGTGACTATATTTTGCAAATTTATCTCAAACAATTGCAGCTTTATTTCGCATAACTTTATTTCTCACAATGAGATTTTATGTCTTGCAATTGCGACTTTATTTCTCGTAATGTCTTTATATCTTGCGATTGCAGTTTTATTTCCCATAATTGTGAGTTTATTTCGCCTAATTTCAATGTTGTTTCCCAACTATTTTTCACTCTAAGACGAAAACGAGCTTCAGCAAACTAATAATACACAAGATTTCACATTTTCTGAAGAAACATTTCCTTTCTTTCCTGTGCCAAACTTGCCTTGTCTGCTCACTTAAAAAAGTAATTGCATGTCTCTTCAACAAGGTACATGTTCTGAGGTGTCGGAGCTTTATGAATCAGCGTATCGAATCATGATTCAGAGTGCGTGTCAAACCGCCAAACTGCTGAAATCACGTGACTTGGGCAATCCGCTGATTGGATACACTGATTCACAACGCTCTGAAGCTTCATGAAGCAGCGTTTTGAAATCGGCCATTAATATATAAGTCATTATTTTATTTTATTTTTATTTTTTGTGCACAAAAACTATTCCCATCGCTTCATAAAATTATTGTAGAACCACTGTAGTGAGATGGACTTTGTAACGACGTCTTTAGTACCTTTTATGGGTCTTAAGAGAGGAAATGTCATTGCTGCCAATGGAGGCCTTTCTGAGCCATCGGATTTCAACAAAAATATCTTCATTTGTGTTCCGAAGATGAACAATGGTCTTACGGGTGTTGAACGACATGAGGGTAAGTAATTAATGACAGAATTTTCATTTCTGGGTGAACTAACCCTTTAAGTATGTGGAATAATGGTTGCACTGTAGAAAGCACTTATAACAATCATACAAACATTACAAAATGTGCAAAGACTTTAATCCTTAGCAAACAGAAGGCAGCCAAGGGCCCTGCTTGTTTACCCAATGAATAACTGGGGTAAAACATGCTTTTTGGGAAGAGTTTCAGTCAATTATTTCTCATCCTCATATCAAGGCCTTTCACAACCTACAACTCAGACTTGTGCATGAGTTCTATTGATTTTTCAAACAGTTACTCTGTGACATTTTGCACTCTGCGTAAACTTTAGTTATCTCAGATTACTGGAAGTCTTTCCAGAGCTAATAATTACATCACCTACACACGTTTGACATATCATTTAAGCTTTATTCAAGCTGATAGAAAAAAGATAATGTGTTTTGCAATTGCTAGCTAGCGCTTTTCACACTTTTCTCCCCTTCTTGTTCAGTCAAGGCTGACAGTACAGGCTTTTTTTGCACCTTAATTCTAAAATAAGTGTTATTTTTTAAGGCAAGCATTTAAACAAACCCCTAGTCTTAAGTATTACTTAACTCTGTTCGCACCATTAGGGATATTTGTGTCTGGCGGAAAATGGGGGGGATTCATAGGCTTACATTGAAGAAGGGAATGGAATATTACCCCCATTGATAATCATTGACCTGTAAATCATATTTGACTGACTTTCAGGCAAATACATGTCAGGGACATGATCTAAAGAGAGAGAGAGAGAGAGAGAGAGAGAGAGAGAGAGAGAGAGAGAGAGAGAGAGAGAAAGAGAGAGAGAGAGAGAGAGAGAGAGAGAGAGAGAGAGAGAGAGAGAGAGAGAGGACAGATTGACAATTCTCCCATTATGCATCATGTTAGGGACGAATTACCAATAATAATGTTTGATTAATATACTAAAACTTCTGTTCACCATTAACAAAAAGACTTCTTGAGAAAAAAATTCACTTGTGTGACAACTAGATCTAACTATCGCACCAGTAACTGTACTATGATACCACTAAAGTACTTTTGTAAGGGTATTATTAGAAAATCGATTACTTTAATGCTTAAACAATGCTTTTAAAGTATTACATTCGCTGTTTTATGCTTATATTTTAAATACTTTTATCATTCGACGTCCCACCAAACACTCACAGCCCTCACAGTACGCTTCCCACCGTACGCTTTTGGATACTACGCGTGAC
This sequence comes from Paracanthobrama guichenoti, assembly GCA_018749465.1. Taxonomy (NCBI): domain Eukaryota; kingdom Metazoa; phylum Chordata; class Actinopteri; order Cypriniformes; family Gobionidae; genus Paracanthobrama; species Paracanthobrama guichenoti. Next base: position 16,959,072 of record CM031964.1, read on the forward strand.
GCGGTTGGTTTAAAGGGCAATGATTGACAGGCGTCTATCCAATCAGATGTCAGTATCAGGTCGCGTATCAGCTTCAGGGGCGGGCGCTGCGCCAACTCGCAAAAAGTGCCACGACTCCAAAAGTCAGCGGCGATTCTTTATCACTGTGAGTTTGAACGCAGGTAAGCGCACGCTTTTTTATCACCCTTATGTGTGTTTTTTTTTTTCTCTACCAATGCGTTTGCTCTGTTATTTTGCTAAAGTTTGCCAGTCTGCCAAACTGTTTTGGTGAAATATTGATGTTTAGGTTGCATTTTGAAAATAATTTGTATTTTATAAGATGGTTTGAACTTGTGTATTGTACTTTAATTCATTTTTTCTTCTGCTCGATCGTACGTGTCCTTACTGATGCTTAGACTTTAGACTTGGATAGTTTTAGACTTTCTTTATGTATGTCTTGCTGCGGTTGTACCGTTCTGAGTAGCTATTGTTTGTTTTGTATCTTTTACATTTGATTTAAAATGCTATTCGAGTTTGGAGTTTTCATCAACCATAAGAGCAGGTTCAGTTTTAGGCTTTAACAACTGTAATTTAGCCAAAAGTTAATTGTATCTTGTTAAAAAAAAAAAAAAAAAAATGTAATGAATGAATCATGTTAATAATCCAATAACTCCTTATTTTTTTTCAAGAGGAGAAAAGGAAGGGGGTGGTAACTTAATATCATTAAGAGGATAAATGGGGGCAAATAATCATATGGCACATTTACCAGAATACTTTTTAAAGACAGAATTCTTTCAGCCATTATTATGTAACGTCAGCGATGTTGGTGAAAGGGTTAATGTGCAACATATGAGAGCAGCCCCCTTTCAGATTTGGAGTATGTGTCCTGCGTTTAGGAACTCTGCATTTCCTGTGTCTGCTGAGTCCTCTGTCTGCTGTCTCGCATGGGTCCATGTTCATTTAGGATAGCTACTTTGATAATTTTAGGAAACTATTTCTTTTTTTTTTTCTTTTTTTTTGTGATTTAAAGAAGACCATGGTAAAAAATTGTCTAACATAGTAAAAAAAAAAAAATCATTAACAAGCCAGAAGCTTTACCATGATTTTGGACATGCACCATGATGATACTACAGTTCTTTGAAGTACCTCATAAATACCATGGTAATCGTCCCGTACAAGTACTGTAGAATCGCCATCTGCAGATATCACCACTGTGCCATTACTACAGCCACATTGCTTTTTTTTTTTTTTTTTTTTTTTTTTTTTTTTGCTTTAGGTCATTCAATAAAAGCCAGGCAGTGTATAGATTAGAATTCTTGTTTTCCGAGTATTTCATTCAAGCCCAGTCAGTATTCTCCCCCTTACCTGAGTGCATGCCTAAGTCAGATATTTAGAGACCCCCTCTCTAGAAATTCCAGGCAAGAGTTGCACTGGCGGCCTGCTAGTGCAAACGTGAGGTTGGGGGAAGGTTATTGTGGACTGCTGCACACAGACCTGTCCCCTGGAAACTGTATGTATGCCTCTCTCTGTTTGTGTGAGGGAATGTTGAAGAGTGTGGCCTCGGCAGGGTGTTGCATAACATGAACTCTAGTAGGTAAAAGATACGGAGGTGCTGTTTTCAGTGAAAATAACCCCCCAACCCCCTTTTTTTTCAAGAGGGAGAGATTTTTTACACCGTCTCAAGGCATTTTTTTTGACATCCACTCAGAAACAAAGGTTTAAAAAAAAATATTTGTATTTTGCCCTCTCCTGGAAGCCAAATACATGACCAGTCAAATAAATAATAGATGACCAAGCAGAATAAATGACTTATAGGTGACATATATGCTGATGAATAGGATATTACTGTCAGTAACTGAAAGCTTTTGCTTTTTCTCAATGGTGCATCCATGAGTAGACCACAGTTGTATTAGCCAATGAGACATTAACAAAACCTTAGTGTATTTTCATTCTAAAAAAAGAACATCTTCCAAAACATTGTGTATTTATTAAAGACATCTATGACTGGACGGGCATTTATCTGTGAGAGAATTTTCAAAAATAATACTTTGCAGGACACACTTTAGCAGTGGTTCTTTTGTCTGTCCTACAACTTCTTGTGTGAACTGTTCAGAGGATGTTGTTGTCCATTTACATTGCATAGTCCTTATTTGCATATTTCAGTGTGTTTTGTACTTTTGTAGGATCAGGATTAAGAGGGACAGGACTGAGCAAAGATGGATGTGTACGACCCTCAAACTCTGGGAATTGTGGTGTTTGGTGGCTTTATGGTGTTCTCCGCCATTGGCATTACGCTTGTTTCAACTTTTTCCATGAAGGAGACATCTTACGAAGAAGCCCTGGCCAAACAACGGCAAGACTCAGGCAAGATCCAACCCCAGCGCTCTGACAAGAAGAAAAAGACATCTGAAAAGAAAAACAAGGCCAAGAAGAAGGAGGAGAAGCCAAATGGGAACCTTCCAGAATCTGAGCCGGAGTCTATCCCTGAACCTGTGTTTGAGAACAGTGAGCCCAAAGCATTACCCCAAGTTGAACCAGAACCCCAACCTGAACCTGTGCCTGTTCCCGAGCCTGAACCTGAAGTTAAGCCCAAGCCAGTTGTACCTGAACCAGCTCCTAAGATTGTTGAGTGTGCTGCCCCTCCCACTGTAAGTGCTGTGGTGGCCCCACTTGCTCCTTCCCCAAAAGAGAAGAAAAAGAAGAAGGTGGCCAAGGTGGAACCGGCCCCTGTCAAGCCTGTGGAGGTCCCAGAAGTTGTAGTTAAGGTGGAACCAGTGGTTGCAGTGGTGGCGGTGAAAGCAGCAGTTGCTCCTGAGGTTGCCGCTCCCCCTAAAGCTGAAGAACCCAAAACTGAAGCTCCAACCAAGAAGAAGTCTAAGAAGAAGGCTGAGCCAGGTAAGTCTCCTTGGTCATATCCATCTAGGATGATTGTAATAGTAGCAGTTCAAACTTCCACTCCTCTCAAAACCCTCATCAGTCCATCCTAATTTTGAGTTTCTTTGAAGTGGCTTCTGTGGAAACGGTTGATGTCCCCCAGCCGTCACCATATAAAACTCTGGTCTCCAGTCTGAATAATGCATCTTTCAGTGAATCAGAGACCCAGAAACTCTTTGAGATGATCAGCAAGAAGGCAGGAAAGGACTCCTGGCAACTGGTACAAAGTCTAGCTTTCTTAGAACTGTGAAATACTTGTCTCCTCCTATTAGCACTCATGTCTCTTTCCTTCTCTCATTGGCAGGCATCTCAGAAGGGTGACCCCTTGGCGGCCTTGAAGAAGCAGCTGGAGGAGAAGGAAAAGCAGTTGACCGCTGAACAGGGCAATGTAGCTGCAGCCAAAAACCGTGTCAGAGAGCTTACCAAGGTAATGCATGCCAAAGGATACAAGTAAATCAATGAGGTTCAAACTAGTTTCTACTCATGATCAAGCTTCTTCAGTGCAAAGTCATAAGTAACTTTTGAAATTTTTTGTTGATCCTGGAGCAATGTTCAGTGATAGATTGGTCATTCATCCAGGGTGTTTCCCTGCCTACATCTGAGTTGCTGGGATAGGCTCCAGCATCCCTGTGAACCTACAAAAAACAAGCAGATTGGAGAATGGATGGAGCAATGTTCCTGTCAAAAACTAGTCTTAAAGGATTAGCTCACTTTTAAATAAACTTTTGCTGATAATTTACTCACCCCTATGTCATCCAAGATGTCCATGTCTTTCTTTAGTCGAAAAGAAATGAGACTTTCTAATATTAAAACACCCAGGATAAGCATACACGAAATGGGCATTTTAAATGATAAACTGACACAAAGACATTTGAATATGTGTGTACGGTCCTCTTTCCGCACATCTGTAAACACTGACTCTGTACTTCTGCCTACGTCAAGCGTGACCTTTTCAACGTAATTGCGTATTACGTGAGCATTTGTGCTTATAAAACTTTTTTTTTTTTTTTTTTTTTTAAATGACAGATCGTTTTGCTAGATAAGACCCTTATTTATCGTCAGGTATTGTTCAAAGCCCTTTGACGCTGCACTGAAACTGTCATTTGGACCTTGAACCGTTTGGAGCCCATTGAAGTCCATTATATGGAGAAAAACCCTGGAATGTTTTCATCAAATGCCTTAATTTCTTTTCGACTAAATAAAGACATGGACATCTTGGATGACATTTGGGTAAGTAAATTATCAGCAAAAGTTTATTTAAAAGTGATTTTTAAATAATCCTTTAACCTTATCCCTACCTGTACCCCAACCATAATCATTAACTACTTTAATATCAGATATGATTGGTTGAAAACACCCCACCCTAAGCACCTAATTCTAACCCTTTCCCAGTCTCAAAAATGTGATTGGTTGATGGATACGTTGATCAGGAACATGTTTTACTTAACCCTGTGAGTTTGGATCGTGAACCGTATCTGACTCCCATTGCTCTGACCAACAGGAGATGAGTTCTATAAAGGGCAAGATGACATCCGTAGAGACCCGTATGAGCTCTGAGCTGAGCGCCCGTGGCCAGGAGATCGCATCTCTACAGGCTCTCATGCAGACTTCTTACCAGGAGCACATCAACGAGACGCAACAGCTCAACAACAAGGTCACAAGTCACCAGCCTCTCACACTTTTCCCTCTCGCTATGCTGTGTAGTGTGTTTTTAGGTAATTAAGTGTGTTGTTCATGTGCGTTTCCACAGATCCAAAGCCTGCAAGAGCAGTTAGAGAATGGACCAAATGCTCAGCTGGCTCGTCTGCAGCAAGAGAACTCTATTCTCAGAGATGCCCTCAATCAAGCCACTAGCCAGGCTGAAAGCAGGTATTATACACAGTCCCTTTATAAGCCTTACAGTAGAACCGATGAAGTTTCAAAGTTTCGTCCCTCGGACATGAATATCAACACCAATGGATGATAACATTGTTTATTATAAGTGCAAACTTAAAGGGGTACTTCAGCACTGGGAAGATGAATGTGTATTTAAACTGGGTCATTTATATAGTAGAAATGTGAAATTATTTTTGAATTTGGTGCCTTCTAGACTGAGAAAAGACAGAACATTTATTTTTGTCTCATGTGGATGAAAGACAACAACTCCCAGAATGCACTTTCTTCGCTGCCCAACAAGGCCACACCCAAAGCCACAGCCAATGGTTATCGCTTGCCCACCATAACACCGCCCCCCCCACCATTGTTTTCATTTTGATAGTAATAAAAATTTTGTTCAGTTAGAGAATAGACACTACAATTAAAAACTGAACGCGTCAGGAGTCAGATGTCATTCATCACGAGAGCGAAGAGCTGAGCAGAGCTGAGGTAAGTGCGGCAGTCATTCACGGCACTTGTTCAGATCATGCCTATGGAAGCTTAACTTTCATATGAATTCATTTGAAAAGTTGAAACACTCACTTTGCTCCGCACCGCTCCGTTATGAATGCCCAAGCCGAGCGGCCATGTGCATTCACATTCTGTGAGTGAGATCCCAGTGGGTGGGTTGAAAACATGTGGAACTAGCTCCTTCTACTGACTGTAGTCTTTAACCTCTGGACAAAATATCCTCCGATGACGCAAAATGACGATATTTCGGAGAATTTTTTTCCAGAAATAAAATGCGGAAATCTCTCATCTCGGGGGATATGAGGGGGGTACGATAATTCGAATATACTACCGGGTTTCTACTGATACAAAGCTTAATGCTAATCGATGAAGTAACCCTTTAAGGCCCGATATACCTATACAAGGAACGAACTGAACGATCAAACTGATGTGACGTCATTTCGAGCGAAATCAGGCCGAAAACAAGTTCGTTTTGGGATTTCGAAATAGCTTGCCAAAGCAAACTTTCCAGAAAAGTTCGCTTCGGCTGGTAAACACCTTTTGTACTACCATTGGCCTGTGGCAATTACGTAATGGATAGGTCTGCACAGAGTGGTGTGAATGAGCCCTACGCCTTACTTGGGATTCTCCTGGTAGATGCCAAAACAGGTGGAAGGGACCTCACCCATATCTAGAGACCAGAGATTTGAGCATGGGTTCTTTTGTTTTGGGCCAGTAAACAATTGCCCAGATTACCCTAACAACCATATGGCAATGCACTAAAACGCATTCATTATCCTTAGTGCTCACATGACCTGTATCATGTACTGTTCCCATTCCCCCTCTTTCTCCCTTTGTAATTTCCTGTCTCTTCTCTGCTGAATATAAATGAAAGTGCCAAAAGCCCTAAAATAAAAGCTACACACTGCAAGCTAACACTAAACCTGCCTCCAGGTATAAAATATCTTATCTAACCATTTCCTTTATGTGAATCTGTGGCTTTTTCTCTTGCACAGGCAGAATGCAGAGTTGGCAAAGCTGCGTCAGGATTGTGTGCGGCTAACCCGAGAACTGAATGAGCGTACAGCTGCTCAGCATGCTGAGGAAGAGCGCAGGAAGACTCTTGAAACCAAGATGGTCACTGCTGAAGAACAGCTAGCGCAAACACAAGTAAGCCCTGACCCATGACCTTTTTCCTTTTATCTCATCTCTCTGAGGAGATTGCGGTCTTTGTATCATGACAATTCTGTTCCCCTAGGTTGGAATTTGACCATATGCATAACGTTTAAAAGTAATGCCTATCTGTCTTTGTGATGACTCGTATTTCTCTCAGGACATTTTGTCTGTTTGTGTGTGGGTGGGTATTTATTTTAGGTTTTTTCCCCAGTTTAGCTATGTAGGAAATGTAAACCCCTGTGGCTAAAACGCCCATGTTGGATGTTTAGCAATAATACATTCTTTGATATTAAAGGGACAGTTTGCCAAAAATGAAAATCATTTACATTTGTTGTTCCAAACCTGCTTGACTTGCATTATTGTATACAATGAAAGTAGATGGTGAACCAGGGTTATCAGGTTCCAAAAAGGACAAAAAAGCGCTATATTCAAAGGGAATCTGTATAAGAGCTTTGCATTTGACTTGACAAAGTATTGTATGGCTGTATTGAGTGTTGTTTTGGGGTGAAATTATTCTTTTGACAGTCCTCTGTGTCTGTCTTTAGGCGTCCCGTGTGGAGGCAGAGCAGGCTCTGCAGCAGAAGTTGGATCAAGTCTGTGAAGAACTTCGTGAAGCTCAGCAAGGCAGCACCAGCCTACAGGCTCAAGTAGATGCAGTAAAAGAGCAAACCAAGACCCTTACTGGTCAGTACACTCCCTGTGCTTAACCCTCTGGGCCTGTTTGGTCAATTATTTATTTTTTTTTTTTTTTTTTTTTTTTTTAAATTTAAATTTTATTTTTGCTTCATTGGAATGGGATGACACTTGGAGACTTTTGTCACATTAGCTATGTGAACACACAAAAAAATCACTAAAACACTAAAATGTTAAAGGGTTGAAAAAAAAAGTCACACTTGGCTCAACATAGGAAATAAAATGGCTAACATAGGAAGTAAATGGAAAATGCGAGGAAAAAAAAAAGCGAAATCTCAGAGACTTTTGGTGGTACAAACTACAAATCAGCCACTGTGCAGTAATATAATGAAGGGGTGACACTCTCTAAAATATCAAGAGTGCAAAATAGACACACCCCCCACCCCTCCCCCCACAGCGTGACTAACACAAAGCAAGTTTTTTCAAATGTGTGAAATAAAATCAATAATTCAGCCACAATGCAGTATAAAAACAACAGCAAGCAATAGGTTACACAAGAGTACAAAACATACTCAAACACACACTCACTTACACACACACAACACACTAATATGCACACACAAATGAACTGGTGTGGCTGTAACAATATGGTAAAATGTAGCCAAGAGGTTGAAATCAGATCAGAACCTGTGATAAAGCATACCTGTTCATTTTTTTGTTACATTTTTATTGAATTTTGATGTGAAACAAAACGTCCTCTGTGCTCAGATTTGAATGTACTAAAAGTAATGCAAAAATGTACGCTTCAAATCAACATATAAAAACCCCACATTTAACCATGACAAAAAGTAGTCTTTGAGAATGTCTAAGTAATAATAAAATTAAGTATTTATGACTAAAAACCACCAGAGAATTCTTAAGCCACTTTAAATAGGACTATACAGGCATCTAGTGGTTACACCATGACATTGCATAAGTTTTTCTTTTTTTACTCCCACCAGGCGGCACTAATCTACCTTCAAAAATTGGATTTTGAATGCCTTGTCTCTATTTTAACATGGAATACTGCTTTAATTGAAAAATAATTTTAAAATATATTAGAATTATTTTATTTTTTTCAATGGGGAAAATAGCGAATGAAAATTGTAGAAATATTGCATAGTATCATACAATCCCCTCAAAATTCTAAATAATAATAAAAAAATATTATTGAACAAAAATGTATTACATTGGTTTTCCTGGGGAAAAAAAAAGTTCAATTTCAAGGCTTCGCGAAAGAGGACCAGAGGGTTAAAGGGGCCATATTCTATTTGTAGCATTTTATGTTTTTGTACCTTTTTAAGATGGAACTTGCTTCTACTTACAGAACTCCAGGAGCGTATGCTTGTTACAGAAAAAGAGCTGAAAGACAGATGTGAAGAGCTGGAGATATTGAGAGCACAGCTGTCTCAGACACCACAGGTTACTGAGGAAAAGCCCTCTGTGGAAACGGAAGCAACAGTCCAGGCTGGGGTCCAGGTACAAATATTTGGCACTGTGGTCTAGTTGCCAATGCAATGCACAAAAGCTAGGTTTTTGACATGATCATTGAGATTTTAAAATCCGATACTGTACTGCATGTAACTTTTGGAATGACAAATAATGCTATTCTCATCCCTATTTTGATTCTGTACAGAAGATCAACTGCGAGGAGGGTGAACAGTTGCGGAGCAGGTATTGTGAACTGTTTGGATTCATTTGAGTCTCTATATTTACAGTTGAATTTTTATATTCAAAGTTTAATGATAACGTGAGTGTTTTGCCAACCAAGACATGTTCCTGGATCAACATATTTTGTTGATCCTGGAACAAGCCTAAACTTGACAAACTGTAAACTTGTTCCTCAAATCTGATTGGTTGATTGGAATGATGTTCCAGGATCAACAAAGATATAATCCAGGAACATATTGAACTTTGTGAAATCACATTCACCGTGTTTTGATCTATTGTGTGCAGTCTAAAAGAGAGGGAGGATCAGCTCACATCACTGGAGGCGGAGCTTAATCAGCTGAAGGAGGAGCTTGACACTATAAAGAGAGCTCAGGCTGAGGAAAATCAGAATAGGTACTTGATGAATTGAATTTATCTTCAAACTTAGATGGAATCAGTCACACCTGTTGTTACTACGACTTAAGTTGTTTGTGAATATGCCTCTCTCTGGTTTAAACATGGACTCTCATTTCAGGGTAAATGAGGCGGACACAGAACGGAGGGAATACACAGCTGAGATCGACTTACTTAAATCTAGGTATACAATACAGCTGATGCTTTCTTTAAGTATATTTTGTAGACAGTTTGGATTAAATAAATGTATTTATCACTATCCATCAGTCTGAAAGAAAAGGAAGATTTGGTGGCATCTCTACAGGCTCAGCTGGAGAAGATGGAAAGTGTGAGTGGAGCGTATGATAATTTAATAATATTTGCATGTGTGTAATACATGTGAATTGGTTTATAATTTTATATCCACAGGCTGATACTGTCGAAGCTGAGCCACCGTTTGAGAAGTAAGAGATTTCTTTTGCCAATTCCTTCAGATATTTGTCGTCTTCTCCCCCCCAACCTGACTTTTGTTTTTGTGTCTCAGTCTGGAGAAGGACGCACGCATGATCTCGCTGGAGGAAGAACTTCAACAGCTTAAAGAAGAAATGGAGCGAGTGAAGGCCAAGAGCAATGTGAGTTCACACGTCCACCCAAAAGTATTCAACCTGTCCATATTATATCTACCTACCTGTCTATCTACATCTAACTACCTTCCTGTTCATATCTACCCAAGCCGTTGGTTTTACGCTTACCTATGTATCCTTCCATATCTACCCAGCCTGTCTGACCATGTCTACCATCTCATCCATTCATATCTACCAAACTTGTTGATTATCTACCTACTCATCTGTCTATATTTACCTGTCCATCTATGTTTAACTACCATTCTTTTCATATCTACCTAACCTATTGGTCCATGTCTACCTACGAGCTCCTGTTTATCTACCGTCAATCCATATCAGCACAACTTCAGAAAAATCAGCCGATATCTACTCACCTGTCTATATCTATCTGTCTATCTATATATTTAACTACCTTTCTTTTCTTATCTACCTAACCCACAGGGTACGTATGTGTCCGTCCATATCCACCCAGTCTGTCTGACCATAATCACCCAAGCTGTGTCCATATCTATCTACCCAACCTGTTCATGTATGCCTACTCGTCCATCCATATCTACCTACCTATGTGTCCAATCATATCTACCCAACTCGTCTGTATCTACCTACTCGTGTCTACATCTACCTGTCTATATATCTAACTGCCTCAAATCTATTCATTCTGTCTGTCCATACCTACCTAAATATCCTTCCGTATCTACCCGACCTGTCTGCACATCCATATTATCTACCCAACCTCTTCATATATACAAAGTCAAAGTACAGTCAATCCATATCAGCACAACTTGTCTCCATCTACTCTCTTCTGTCTACCTGCCCATCCATATTTAACAATCTTTCTTTTCATATCTACCTAACCCATTGGTCCAGGTCTACCTATGTTTCCGTCCTTATCTACTCACCCTTTCTGACCATAACTACTCAGCTGTGTCCATATCTACCCAACTCGTCCATATCTACCTACTCGTCTGTCTACATCTACCTGTCGATATATCTAACTGCCTCAAATCTATCATACTTAAATATCCACCCATATCTACCCAGCCTTTCTGACCTACCTACTTATCCATCCATATCCACACACTCTGTCTGATCATATCTAGCCTACGTTTATGTCCATCTACCCAACCTGCCCATATATACCTATTGGTACATCTGAATTTATCTGTCCATCCTTATCTTACTACCATCTACTCAACCTGAAGTCTGTCCATATATACCCACTCATTCATTCATACCTATTTGCCCATCCATGTATTTCTGCCCAGCCCATTTGTCCATATCTAACCTGCTCATCCATCAAGTCCCCCCATTTATCAGAAATTGCCAAATCTGCCAAATCCCCCATCCCCCCAATGTTCAAGACATGGTTATGGCCTTGCTCTAACCACCCATCCAGCCACATCTAATTGTGGTGTGTTGGTGTGTGTTCAGGAACTGCGAGAGAAAAACTATGCCGCAGTGGAAGCCCTAGCTGTTGCTGAGAGGCTGAGTGAAGAAAGACTGAGCCAAGCCAAGGCCACCCAGGTAACCCTGATAGAAACATGCACAGTATACACATGCACTTACTTGTATATCTACACAATACTCACAAACCATGATGAACGAAGTGTTCATTATCATTAAAATGTTGTAGTTGGCAACAACTATTAAACATTTTGTGTGGTATAATTGAATTTTAGTGATCAAAGGCTTGTGTGTGTGTGTGTGTGTGTGTGTGTAGAGTGAAGTTGAGCAGCAGCTGAGCTCTTTTCAGACAGACACCAGAAAAGCTTTCCAGACGCTCTTCCCTCACATCAGCATAGAAATCCATCAGGTTAGAATTTCCTTTTTTTCTTTATGAAACGTGAACCTGTGAATAAATTTAATAACATGTGAATACTTTTTAGAGCACAGGTAATTTAATATTAAATAAAATTTTTGTCTTTTCATTTGCAACGAACATATATGTATGTTGTAGACAAACTGGCTGGAAGCATTGACACATGAAGCACAGACGACCCTGACACAGAATCAGCAGAGTCCAGCAGAACAGAAGCACACAATGTCAAGCTCAGATGTGACGGTGAGAGATCATCTCTATGGACGCACACCTGCAATGCACGGTTGTTCTCTTCTCATGTCTCATGTTCATCTGAATATGTGTTAGGATCTGCAGCAGAAACTCGCCCTATCAGAGGAGAGACAGATGTCACTTCAGGCTGAATGTGAGCAGTACAGGTCAACTCTCAGTGAAACGGTACGATGGCATGCACACATTTATCATGCAAACATAGACCACATCTTATTCTTTAAAGCAGGTTTTTTTCTATTTAAGAAATTAACAGATATGTTTAAACTGATTTACGCTTGCATGAGATTTAGAAGTGGCCCCTCTCATGATGGAATCAAAAACAAAACCTTCATACATCCAAGCCAATAGGTGTCAGTATAAATCTGAAGAGAAAAAATACTGTTCCAAAGCACGTACAAAAAGAAGTAATTAACATAGGCTGCGTTCCACTCCACTTTTAGACACGTGCTTGTGAACTTCCCTAAGCACTTCCCCTCAGTGGAATCCCTGCCGCCATTTTGAAGTGCGTTCCACCTTGTGGAGTGGACGGGGGACGTTTATATGGACAGACCTAGTCTACTTCATATGTACACTTCAGGCAGCTTCATATACCACAATGCAACACGATTGTGACATCACTGCATATCGCGTTTAATTTACCCCACCACAAACAACTCTGATATATTAATTATTTAAGTATTTAAAACAACCCAAACACATCTATATACATAAAGAATGCTGCATTAAACAATTTCGTAAGGGGAAAAATTATTAATAAATCAATTCCAAAGTGGATTCCAAGTGATCAAGGGCTTAGGACGTTCCAGTTCAGCCCATTGCAAAAGTTCCACCAGAAGTGGGCACTCATGCAACGTAAGCAAAGAAGCACATCTGAGTGAACGAGACGGAGGGAAGTTAGCGAGTGAAGGGCATAATAAAAACAAACTGGAACGCAGCCCAAGGCTGAATCCAAAATCGCCGCCTGATCCCTAAAACACTATTCCCTACTTTAATCCACTAATACAGTTCACTTGGAGTGAATGAAAACTAGTGAGCGAATTCAGAGCGTACATCGGCAGTACACTGACTCGTCATTGCTGTGCCATGTGGGATTGAATGAGTGCCCTCAATAACGTCCACTATGGTTTCGGAGTGAAATAGTGCCCTATTTAAGGGTATAGGGAGTGATTTCGGATTCGGTCCTAGAAACTTTTTTTTTTTCTTGCTGTAATAATGGCTATAGAATAAAATATTTATTATTAATGGCATGATGTTTATTTTTAGGAAGCAGAATGAAACCGTAATGATATCAAAGTCTGTAAATGTTACATTTATTATTACTGAAAACTAGGGATGTACCGAAATGACAATTCTGGGGCAAAACTGAAAATTCTGGATGCTCCAAACAATGAAACCGAAAAATGCTTTAAAAAAAATATTTCTTATTAGCTTATTTTTGTATAATTGTATTAGTATTAAACTTTTTAATGAAATTCTATCATTTTAATGATACTTAAGATCAAATACACTAATTACAACCATAGATAAATACAAAGTTACAAATAAAGTAAGGTCTAACTGTAGTGTATTCAGGTACAGTTATGTAATAATTAGGCCTAAATGCATAACTGTATAAATTAAAATATAGATTTTTGTTAAAGCTGTGTTTTGCTGTTTGATTAACTTTAATGACTTTGCAGCAGGTTTATTAGGCTGCTGTCACTTTAAGACCGAATGCACAGATCCAATATAGTGATACACATCCGATTTCTTTCTTAACTCTTTATTTTCACTTAAAGACATAATCGGCTCTGTTTTTTTACGAGAATACTTGCCGAGATGGGTATTTAGATGTAAGTTTGTGTGTATGTGTCCGTTCAAGTGCACAGAGATGCAAAAGAGGAATTAATTTGGAAACGCACTTCTCTGTGTGCACGACCTTCGGGTACGTGCGGCTGTGCTGTGTGCTCAGATAACAGCGTGCGAGTACCGAATTGATGGTGAAACTTAGCAATTAATCCACAAAACACATTGCGTGCCAAACCATGGGACCTGTTCCGTACGGATCAACTACGATCAGCGCACTGATAACGGCTAGAGCGAGAGTGAAACCTGAGGGGCGGGGCAGGATATGTTTTCAGCCGTTTTCTCCAATAATATCTGTCTGCAGAGCCACCATTTCACCCCAGCAGTTTTGCCCCGCGCATGCGCAGTTTCACTACAGTACTTTTTCTCGCGCTGTCACATTTCATTTTTAAATCTTGCCAACTGTCCTAAAACTATCTAACGGTTATTGTTGCTCCTACTGTTATTTTTTTTCATCTGTTTAGGGTGGGGGTATGGATGTAAGCCTCAAACCATATGAATATGATGATAGCACAATCTAATAGGTAGCATTTTTCGCTGTTGAATTGTGCTACTTACTGTTTTAATGGGAGGTAGCAAAATCTGACAAACTAGGACAAATCGATAGAACACCGCATCATGCATCTCGACGACATAACTCTCATGACGAAATGCGCATGTGCGGGCAAAACTGCTGTGGGGTAAAACTGTGGCTCTGCGGCTCTCCAGTCAGACCCTTCTCGTTTTCTCTTTCGGTAAAAAACGAAAACGCCATTTTCAGCCGATAATTTTCGGCGATCGAAATTCCGGTGCATCCCTACTAAAAACCTATTATGGCCACTTCAGGGTCTGTGGATTCCAGTCTGAAAATCCTTGACCTAAAAGTTTTTGGTTGAACGTTGTGTGTTTTGTACAGGAGAGCACGCTGAAAGCTCTGCAGAGGAGTATGGAGGACGGCGAGCTCATGTGGAAGTCAAAGATTTCAGATGCTGAGCAGCAAAAACAGACGGTAAGAACATCCTTCACTGACGCTGGATTTGCATGACCATTTACTACGCGGCAGTTATGCTGAAGTGTGGATCTCCCACAGGCTCTGGATCAGGTGAAGGTCCTGGAGGAGACGATAAACGCAGAAAGACAGGACACCAATCAGGTTCATGCTTACATTTGTTCTTCGGTTTTGGAGATTTGTTATCGAGTTTCTCTTTTTATGCAATGCAAAAGGAGGAGCTTTGACGAATGTTCACGCTGCTCTTGTAGAAACTTACTGTTCCTCTGTTCTCTGTAGCTGAAGGGGCAGGTGATGCTTTTGGAAGCCCAGCTGGAGAAACAACTGGAATCCATAACTATCAGTCAGACGTACGCAGAAGAAATGTCTCAGGTGAAACAACTCGCTTTTGTATTTTTTCGTTTTGTTTATATTAATGTTTAGTTTTATCTAAAAAGAGAAGATATGACTAAGGGGTCGTTTACATGACAACTAAAACCGGAAACGTTTTTATGGGGGTTTGAAAAAGTGCAAGTTTTTGAAAACGAAACCGCTATCGCTTCCTTGTAAATTACAAAAACATGAATTTGTGAAAGCGGTGACATCATACGCATTACATGTTCAGTCTATAGGCGCGTAGTGTTTCATTACAAAGTGACATCATCACCTACTGGCCTGGCATGAATAATACAGCGCTTTTAGTTGTTTTTGCGGATCCGTGCGATCACTTTGACAACCTTGTCGTCTGTATGCGAAAAACTTTTCCGTTTTTAGTACATCGTTGTTGTGTTTAAATATTTAAAATTTAAAATGACTTTAAAATACAATTATAGTGTTTTTTTGTTTTTTTGTTTATCTTGATTTATCATTATGTGGTTTTAATTTAAATTTGTATTTTATTTAGATAAAAAATAAATAAATTGGACTTTAATTATATTAATTCAATTTCTATTAGTATTATGGACTTTTTTTTTTTTTCTATGGATTTTGTTTTTATTGACATTTTATTCATTTAATTTTAAATTAATTGTATTAAGTTATTTTGAGTATTAAATTTAATAAATTTTGCTTTAAATAAAATATTTTATTTGATTTTATTTTTTTATTTGGTTTATTTATTTTAATTAATTTTTTATTTGTCTTTGCATATAAAATTATTGTAGTATTTTGGATATTTTAGAATATAGTCAGTTTACACTTTTTAATTTGAAATTTATTTTTTATTTTTGTTTTTGTTTATATTAATTAAATTTCATTTAGTATTGTGGCTTTAAATTGTTCCTTTTTAGCATTTAAAAAAATGTGTGTATGTATATGTGTGTGTGTGTGTGTGTGTATGTATGTATATATATATATATATATTTCTTGATTTGCATTTTATTTAATTACATTTAAATATAAATAAGAAAAAAATTTTTGTGATTGCACTATGTCCTTTTTTTTTTTTTTTTTTTTTTTTTTTTTTTTTTTTTTACAGTCTATGGTATTACGTGTTCAGTCTATAGGCGCGTAGTGTTTCTTTACAAAGTCACATCACCACCTACTGGCCTGGCATGAATAAAGCAGCATTTCTCTGTGAATGGGGATCACTTTGATGACCTTGTCTGTATGCGAAAAATACAAAAGAAAATGTTTCAGTTTTTAGTACATCGTTGTGCTGTAAACATACCCTAAAGATGTTTACGTTAATATGTTGTCATATTCTCCTTTATATTCCTCTCAGCTGAAGGCATTGTTATCAGAAACTCAAGTCCAGCTGGTATCAGCCAAAGCAGAGGCTCAGGAACAGAGAGCAGAACTTTCATTGGTAAGATTAACATCGGTTTGTCTTATGTTGCACATGCGGCTTTCTACTTTGAGTGACAGTTGTGCATTACAGGTCAAGCAAGAGCTACAGGGAGTGAGTCGGCAGGTAGAGAACGAGAAAAGCACACAGTCCACTCAGTTCAATACTGGTTGTGCGTGTATTCATGTCTATTATTAACTGTATCTGTTGCAGTGGCTTTCAGTCTTTTTCATCTCCCATTGTGCGTTTTGTGCATCCTGTTTTCTTAAAATGCTCTTGGTGAAGGAGGGTGTAGCATGTCTGTTATGTATTATGTTCCGTCTGGCTTGAAGAAGTTTTCTGGCATGCTTTTTTTGTTTAAGCACATATGTACATGTACACATTTGCTGTGTTTTCGTATTGTAACTGTGACTAAACTTGAAACTCTACTCCTCAATGTCTAACGTTACAGGTGAAATCGCAGCTGGAGGAGGCAACAAATGAAATGCAGACAGAAGAGGACATTCGACTGCAGGTTTCAAACAACCACGAACAGGTGAATTTAGACAGCTGTTTAGATGTCTAAACGACAACACTGAAGCTACTCCAATTAGTATTATGGACTCTGATTTAGGTCATTTTGGCTTTTTTTTTTTTAATTTACATTTTAATCATTTCATTTAAAATTAAAATGTATTAATGTTAGATGTTATTTAGAGATTTACATTTAATTGATCTTTGTTTTAAATAAAATGTTTTAATATTTTAAATAATTTTTTATATTTTAATTTATATTTTTAATTTGACTTTAAAATACAATTATTGTAGTATTTTAAGATTTGATTTCTTGAAATTCTTGGTGTGTTCGCATGTATTTTTCCACTCAGGCGCAGAAGTGCGTCAGGGATCTCGAGGATCAGTTAGAAGAGCTGAAAGGTGCTGAAGAAGAACCAACTGAAGAGCTAAAGGTTCCTACAACACCTCTTCAAAATCTCAGGTACATCTCAGCATATAGAAAAACGCCGCTCTCTGATGGTGTCTGTGTCTGTCAGGAGAGACTGGAGAAAGAGAAGAAGTTGACGCAAGACCTTGGCCAGGCAGCCTCTGAACTGCAGCAGGACGAAGAGCTGAAGAGCTCTCAGGATGAGCTGGCCACAGAGAGAGAGAGCGTGAAGGACCTGCAGGAACAGTCACAGGGCAAGGTACATGATAAACACTCTCCATACAATCATATTGTGTGTGATTTATATCAGTAACATTTAAAGTCGGCATGAAACAAAAGTTGCTATTAGTCTTTTCTTCCTTATTGTGACGTGAAACCGTTTGTTGAACAAGAATAAATGTAAGGTTGGACTTGATTTTGTCCATTGGGGAGTTGATTGGATGGTTGCGGTTTGCTATTGGTTGAGCCCATGTGAGTGACAGGTTGCTCCGCCCCCCTGCCAGTAAACACATCATCAGAGAAGAGGGCACATGAATTTTAATGGATAAACCATTTATTATAAATAAATACTGCAATATTCCATAAAAAACAAGAATTGTTAACTTTGATCTCATGGTGACTTTAAATGGAGGTTGATTGTGTAATGTCTAATTTTTTTTTTTTTTACTCAACAGGAAACTGAAGAGTCAAAAGAAGGAACGTCTGTTTGACACAATAAATCCAACAACCTTGTACTTTAATTATTCCTATGCATTTACTTTTGTATTCTCTTCTACTGTAGCAAATGTGCCAGCTGTTATTAGCCAGTGAGGATTGTTAAAGGAGGAAGCATAATATATTTTTACATTTTGTTGGAGCTGTTATTAGGTGACTGAACACCTAAAGTTATTGAAAAACCGCTCAGTGTTGAAAGGGAGGAGTGCTTGAGTGAAAGATACAGTACATGATGATTTGTGCAATGCTCTTTATCTTTTGTTTGCATGTTCTCTGTTGCAGTAATGCAGCACAAGCTACTACACTTTTGTAGTTGGCTGTTAACAAATGTGACGATATAAAAATAAAATATATACTTTGACTTGTGGGTTGCTCTTCTTTGTATAAAGAAAATATAATTTACACTTAAGACTACTGTTCAAAAGTAAAACAACTGTTTGATTGGGGGCTACAATACATGTAGTCATTTCAAAATTCTATTTTCATAACTCTTAGATGTTTAATAACGTAAACACTTGGTAATTTCAGTTTATTAACAAACATTTGAAATTTAAAATTCTCACTTTTTCTGTTTTATATATATATATATATATATATATATATATATATATATATATATATATATATATATATATATATATATATATATATATATATATATATATATATATATATATATATAAAATACATACAATATACATATATATATATATATATATACATATACACTGGTCAGCACACTTTATACAGGTGCTGGTCATATAATTAGAATATCATCAAAAAGTATATATAGGTCCCCCTTTTGCTGCCAAAACAGCCCTGACCCATCGAGGCATGGACTCCACTAGACTCCTGAAGGTGTGCTGTGGTATCTGGCACCAAGATGTTAGCAGCAGATCCTTTAAGTCCTGTAAGTTGCGAAGTGGGGCCTCCATGGATCTGACTTGTTTGTTCAGCACATCCCACAGATGCTCGACTGGATTGAGATCTGGGGAATTTGAAGGCCAAGTCATCACTTCAAACTCATTGTTGAGCTCATTAAACCATTCCTGAAACATATTTGCATTGTGGCAGGGCACATTATCCTGCTGAAAGAGCCACAGCCACCAGGGAATACCATTTCCATGAAAGGGTGTACATGGTCTGCAACAATGCTTAGGTAGGTGGTACATGTCAGGGGTCAGCATGGGCACCCTGACTGGTCTGCGGCTATGCAGCCCCATACACAACAAACTGTGATGCACTGTGTATTCTGACACCTTTCTATCAGAACCAGCATTAACTTCTTGAGCAATTTGAGCTCCAGTAGCTCGTCTGTTTGATCGGACCACACGGGCCAGCCTTCACTCCCCACGTGCATCAATGAGCCTTTTGTCAATTTGGCCCTTGTCAAACTCGCTCAAATCCTTACGCTTGCCCATTCTTCCTGCTTCTAACATCAACTTTGAGGACAGAATGTTCACTTGCTGCCTAATATATCCCACCCACTAACAGGTGCTGTGATGAAGAGATGATCAGTGTTATTCACTTCACCTGTCACCTGCCTGATCGGTGTGTGTGTGTGTGTGTATATATAATACATATTATATTGCATAATATTTGTATTTATAGATCTACATAATATTTAACTTATATATAAATGAAATATAAATATATATTTTTGAATACATTTCTTCTGTCATGTTTAGCTTTAGTTTCACTTCATCCTCGTCGCTGATTGGACGCTGCTGTTTGACGCTGTGACTCGGCAAGATGGCTGCGCGCATAGTGCTGGTGAAACAGCTTCACTGTACACTTTTAAATGCAAAATTAAGCACTTTATTGACTGGAATACGAAGATGCTCGGCCCTGTCCTACTCCAGATCTCATGAAGAATTCACATCTAAAAGGGTACGGCGGAAGTTTATCGACTTTTTTAAGGAAGGTTATGAACACCGAGTGGTGCCGTCCTCCTCCGTGCGTCCGAGAGGAGACCCGAGTCTTCTGTTCGTCAATGCCGGAATGAACCAGGTAACGTTAATCAATTATTGAAATGTGAAGATTTTGAAAATATATCAACGAACATCCATGTCAAAGTTCACTGGTACTTCTATGTTTTTGGACACGTACCATGGTAAGGCTGTAAGGGAACACTTAAGAAAAAGTTTTTATTTTTTTATTATATATGTATAATATTTATTTATTTAATTAATAAAATAGTAGGACATTGCAGTCTTATTATGTATACATTTAAGAGACTGATAATAGATAATGAATAAAATTAATTTATTGGGTCATTCTGTTATCCAGTAACATTTTGGCTTCATAATCCATAAACTGGCAGTGTAGGTATATGTTAGGGACATATACATAGTTATCACAAAATGTTAATAATGTAAATGTTAAACAATAATGAGTTTTTCTGGATAGTATATGTCCCTTATGCCATCATAGTATTATGCCATGGAATAGTATTTAAAAAAAAAAAAAAAAATTATTATTATTATTATTATTATTGAAACAACACTTTTTTTTTTTTTTTTTTTTTTGATGAATAGAATGTCTTGATTATTAAGAACAGGTACTTTTTGTACCCATTTTTTCCCAACAGGATGGTAAATAATGCAAAAATGTTGCTCAAAAACATATACTTTATATGCTGTTAATGCTCCTCACCTCCCAAAATAAAACATAAGTATTCAAAACATTTAATGTTGCTGTCAAATTATTTAAAAATGACTTGCCTAACAGGGTGGAACACCATAACAGTGGATGAGTTTTCCGTCATTGTCCTGCATGGTTTGCCATCAGTAATGTGTGGAACTGCACCTATATAATATTGTTTTGTATATATGATATTTATATATACATGAATATAGAATTTGCAATATACACTAAAAACAATTTATTCTATTAGAGAGACCTGGAAAATTGGACAATTTTGAGCCAAGTTAGCCGTAGCTCTTTGAGTGATCAACATTTAGCTAGCTAACCTTCTACAGATAAACATAACTTTTATAACTATGTCAGATATGTTTTTACTGTACAAACATTCTCCATAACATAGCCTAACAGGGTGGAACTTTAAAGTGCCCCTATTATGCTATATTAAAGTTTCCTAATCTTATTTTGGAGGTCTCCAACAACAGGTTTACATGCGTCAAAGGTCCAAAAACATTTTCCTTTTCTCATGATATACATTGCACATCACCACAATGATTCTCAAACGACTCGATGGATGAATCTGTCTCTCTAGATCCCTCCTTTCTGCGAACCTATTCTGCTCTGATTAGTCAGATGGCCCAGTCTATTGTGATTGGTTTACCGCTTACAGCATGTATTTCAGAAACAAACGTCCATTACCATAACTGAACTCCAGCTCCATCATGAGGCTTCCTAAAGCTCAGCGACTGTACAGTCATGATGACGTTGATTTTACATAAATCCCAGCGCGAGTCCGAATCGATGATGAAACATTGGAAGAGCTAGTTATTCAACCCTCAGTGATACTCTACTCAGTTTAAGGTACATTATGAGATGTTTCAACTGTAATTCCTCACCATCAGCATTAACAAGTGTATGTCCATCAACAAACCTGTGTGTGTGTGTCTAATGTATTGCAGTGCACATGTGGGAACTATCAATAACAGTGCATATGTTAGTCCAGCTGATGTGACATGAGCTGGATATTCATTAAAAAAGTTCATCCATGCATTCATAATATTGGAATCTGAATGAAGCTTATGCAGTATGTTTATTGCTTAGAAGTTCAATCAGGTTTAGCTCTATGTAGGCCTATGTCATGCCAGGCACGAGTCAGTGGGCGGGGCTACAGAATCAGGCGTTGTTCATATTATGTTGAGGGTGTTTCACCACACGATGACGTCAAGGTGTGGCATATTCCGAGATCTCTCGTTTGCTGGGCCTGGTGTTAATAAAAGCTTTTCTTTGACTAACAAGGAAGTTTTCAGCTCTGAAACTTACAGGATATTCTTATATTACCATGACCTTTTATATATCAAAAGCTCAAGGGAAAGTAGATTTCTCAATTCAGGACCCCTTTAAGTGTTTTTTGGGGCCACTGTCTTCTGTAATGATAATTTTGATGTTAGGTTATCATGGTCTGTGTTGTCCCATAGTTTAAGCCAATTCTCCTGGGCTGTGCGGACCCCCGCAGTGAGATGGCATCATACAGGCGGGTGGTGAACAGTCAGAAGTGTGTCCGCGCTGGAGGGAAACACAATGACCTGGAAGATGTGGGGAAGGACATGTATCATCACACCTTCTTCGAGATGCTGGGGAACTGGTCGTTTGGTGATTACTTCAAGGTTTGGTCAATAATTTCATTCAATGTGACATCAGGGCACTGTAGAACTGCCCTAAAAAGAGATCAAAATAAATTTAAATTCTGGAATTCATAATATGTTCATTATGCAAGAGATGATGGGAAAAAAATATACGAGAAAACTTCCCAAGAGAAACTTAGCATTCTCTAGCAAAAGTATTGAGTTCCCCAGAGAAACTTAGCATTCTCTAGCAAAAGTATTGAGTTCCCCAGAGAAACTTGGCATTCTCTAGCAAAAGTATTGAGTTCCTCAGAGAAATTTAACGTTCTCTAGCAAAAGTATTGAGTTCCCCAGAGAAACTTAACGTTCTCTAGCAAAGTTATTGAGTTCCCCAGAGAAACTTAACGTTCTCTAGCAAAAGTATTGCGTTCCCCAGAGAAACTTAACGTTCTCTAGCAAAAGTATTGCGTTCCCCAGAGAAACTTAACGTTCTCTTGCAAAAGTATTGAGTTCCCAGAGAAACTTAACGTTCTCTAGCAAAGTTATTGAGTTCCCCAGAGAAATTTAACGTTCTCTAGCAAAGTTATTGAGTTCCCCAGAGAAACTTAACGTTCTCTAGCAAAAGTATTGCGTTCCCCAGAGAAACTTAACGTTCTCTAGCAAAAGTATTGCGTTCCCCAGAGAAACTTAACGTTCTCTTGCAAAAGTATTGAGTTCCCCAGAGAAACTTAACGTTCTCTAGCAAAGTTATTGAGTTCCCCAGAGAAATTTAACGTTCTCTAGCAAAAGTATTGAGTTCCTCAGAGAAACTTAACGTTCTCTAGCAAAAGTATTGAGTTCCCCAGAGAAACTTGGCGTTCTCGCAAAGTTTTTTCAATCAAATGAAAAGTTTCTAGGAGAACGCAAAAGGTTTTGAGTGAATGCAAAAGCAATAAAATATATTTTTTTTTTTATCCCATCTCATTTGTCTTTTTTTCCCATCACTGCCCATTTAGGGGCTCTGTAGCATTTTAATGTATTTTTGAATAAATTAATAATTCACAATACAGGTGGAAGCCTGTGCAATGGCCTGGCGTCTTTTAACGGAAGAGTACGGCATTCCTGCGGAGCGCTTGTACGTCTCGTACTTCTCTGGGAACACTGCGAATGGTCTCCCTGCTGATGAGGAAACGCGGCAAATCTGGCTCAGCATAGGGTACGTACCGTTCAAAGCAGTGTAAAGCACAATTGACTAGTTTTCTGTTGGAGAGTCACTGGATTGTTGTGACATTCCTGTGCAGAGTGCGGCCAGATCACGTGTTGCCGTTTGGAATGAAGGATAATTTCTGGGAAATGGGCGAGACGGGTCCGTGTGGCCCCTGCACGGAGATTCACTACGATCATGTTGGGAATCGGAACGCCGCCTCGCTGGTCAATGCAGACAGTCCGGATGTGGTGGAAATCTGGAATCTAGTTTTTATGCAGTATAACAGGTTAGAAAAGTTACTTCCAGTGTTAGTCTTTATTAATAATTTACAATTATTTTAGAAAGAATTAGCTTTTACTTTTATATTTTCAGTTTTTCCTTTTTAATTTAATGAAATACTGTGTTTAGATTTTTTTTTTAAGATAAATATTATTATATTATTAAATAGTAGTATTATACTTTTTTTATTTTTTTTATTTTTTTATGTTCAGTAGGGATGGAATTGTTCACTCTGTCGGTATTACCAAAATTATAATAAAAAGACTTAAATATACTATTTAGGTTTAATTAAAGGCACAATATGTAAGATTTTTTGTTTTAAAATATCCCAAAATGTATGTTATAAATTTTGTTGACTTGTGTACTTACATTATCCCAAATGTTTCCAAGAATCTTTAAATTCAGAGAAATAAGCAATTTTAACCAGGACGGACCATGTCCATGCGTCGACTCTCAATGACATCATACCCACGTTACCCTTGATTTCTGGTTTTATTTTGTAGAAACCATGGAAACGCCAAAGACGCTTTAATATATTATGTGTTTTATTAGTCAGGTGAGCAACTGTTTGGATTCATCGGATTCAAACTAATGATTGTTATATAGCTCAATACATATCTTATTGTCTTATTGTTTAAATCTTGTTTTCTTGATTTACCACGAGTATCATGTTTTACCTAATATCCTAAATGCCTAATATCGATCTAGCTTACAGCAGTGTCCCACAGCATCCATCGAGCGAACGTTACATTATGATATAACTTTCAACACACTCAAATGTATCTAATATGATACAACAGCGCTGCGTTACCCCACATACACATGAGCGGAAGAAGCGGAAGCGGTCGTCTGCGGGATTATAAAAGCTCCGTGAAAATCAAGGCATCATCAAGCTACACCTTTGTTTTGAATAAGCAACCTCTAGTGGCGGAAAATGTATTGTTTCTTTGACATGTTGTGGCCTTTTGTCTGTGGAATAATGTGTTACTAACACACATTTTGAGGATTTAAATATGTCCGTGGACTCTCTTTATTTTACAGGGAGGGCAATGGTAGCCTGCGAGCTCTGCCCCAGTGCAGTGTGGATACTGGGATGGGTTTAGAGCGACTGGTGACCGTACTGCAGGGAAAACGCTCCAACTATGACACAGATCTATTCACACCTCTATTGTCCGCAATCCACCAGGTATCTAACCTTCATTTAACCTTTTAAAAGAATAATATTCCAAGTTCCATACAAATTAAGCCCCATTATCTCTATTGTTTGTGCATGTAGAGCTCTAGGGCTCCTGCATATCAGGGCAGGGCTGGAGAGGCTGATGTGGGTCAGGTGGACATGGCCTATCGGGTCGTAGCAGACCACATCCGAACAATCTGCGTGTGTATCGCTGACGGCGTTTATCCAGGCATGACAGGCGCTGAGTGAGTTTGACTTCATCAAAGTATGCAGTCATTTAAAACATAACTCTTCTGAAATATGCCGTCTTTGTGATAGGCTGGTGTTAAGACGTATCTTGAGACGTGCTGTAAGGTTTTCTACAGAAGTGCTGCAGGCCCCCGAGGGTGCTCTGGCAAGCCTGGTTCCTACTGTAGCTCATATACTGGTGAGATGTCCATCAGTTTACTACTGCCATCACTGCATTGTCTTAAGTTTCATGTTCCCAACTCTTCCCTTTTCTCAGGGTGATGCCTATCCTGAGCTGAACACTGAGTCTGAGAGGGTAAGCATGTTACAAAACACCTTAGTATTACATTTATTACTGAAAGATACACTTCTGTGATACTTTTTTATTATTGTTACAATGATTTTTTTTTTTTTAATACCGTATATACCCGAATATAAGACGACCCTGAATATAAGACCCCCTTCCAGACTTATTTTTTGGGAAAAAAAGGTCCCAACCTCTGAACATTGCATTCTGTGACAGCTTTGCAATTATTAGATGATTCTGCCTCATTCATGACCATAAGTTTAAAGTTGGTGTCATAACTGTTTTGACGGTGTTGGTTTATTTGACCAACTTTTGAAGCTCTTTTCTCAAAATGATCTCTTGGCGGCACTTTACTGTTTATTTAATTCATAATTCATAGCCTATCGTGTTGGGGCCCTCTACTGTTTTCCCCCTGCTTTCTCCCTTTCACCCTGTGAAGACGACCCCCATGTATCACGGTGTCGACAAAAATATTAAGCAGCACAAAACGGTTTTCAACATTATTATAAATTATAAATGTTTCCAAATCATCATATCAGAATGATTTCTGAACGATCACTGAAGACTGGAGTAATGATGCTGAAAATTCAGCTTTACCATCACAAAAATAAATTGCATTTAAAAAACAATATTAAAATACAAAACAGTTATTTGAAATTGCAATAATATTTCACGATATTTTAAAAGTTTTTACAGTATTTCTGATCAAATAAATTGGTGAGCCTTGGTGAGCATCTTTCACATTAAAAATCTTAATGACCCCAAACTTTTGAACAGTGGTGTATTACCAAGTGACTCTTTAAAAACACTAATAATTGAATAATTTAAATGTAATGTTTAGCAAAACTCTAAATTAAGCTTAAAATGATGCTTAAATTCCCTTGTAGCATTTCAAACAATATATTTAATGTTTTATCAGTTATTATCAGTTATAGGCCATGATATAAAAATAGTTAATGGTTTATCTGCATTAGCCTACGTTTTAATATTGGCAAAGCTATAATTTTGGGTTTATGGTATATTTCAGTGTACCGTGGTATTTTTTTCAACAAAGTGCTGGAACTGAATTTTGCTTTCTACACATAATAAACGTGTAAAACATTTGCGTTCTTTAGATCATGGATCTTATTAATCAAAATGAAGCCCAGTTCCTGTCCTCACTGAAGCAGGGCAGAAAGGTGCTTGACAGGACTCTCAGCAATATGGACAAAGACTCTGTTTTCCCAGGTAAAACCGACAAAGCGGTGTAATTCGCTTTTCTTTATTCCCTTTATTATCTGTACAGGCTCAGTAATGTTAAATGCATTTCATTGACACTTTAATCCCAAGCAACTTCAAGGGTTCAAGGGCATAATGATAATTGGATTGTTATAACAGTTCAGTGAATAGCACCTGCATGTAGGGCTGTGACGGTGGCAGTTTTTTTAACCACCGCGGTGGTCTAGGTCTGTGCCGGTGAACGTGACATCCGCACCATGAGAGCGCCAACGCGGTGGCTGAGTAGCACCAGCGGTGGTTGGCCAAACAATTTTTGTTTTTGTATGTGAATGCTGTTTTACATGAATATTATGACAGGAGTGAAGCACAATGCTTTATTTACAAATTAAATGTTACCTCGCAGCCGTAGAAACATAACATCAACGTACGCGTGTACCTGCCCCTCAACCACCGCGCCACCGCCAGAAGTTGGTCCATTACCACTGCGGTGGTAAAAAACTGCCACCGTCACAGCCCTACCTGCATGAATATTTCTTTCTGTGTGTTTGATTTGTTATACCCTCGTGTCCATTGTGTTGTATCTATCAATCAGCCTCGGTTGCCTGGTCGCTACATCGTAACCTAGGCTTCCCTCTCGATCTCATTGACCTGATGCTGGAGGAGAGGGGCAAGATGGTTGATAAAAAAGAAATGGAGGTGCTTGAAGATGAATATGAAAAGGTACTGATATTAGCATGTGGCTTTCCTTAATCCAGCATCTGATTTGCTAATTTATCTATAAGCCCTCTGTAATTGTGGGTATATGGACTAACTTGGGGGGTTTCTCAGTTGAGGTTTCAGTCGGAGGAGGATGATGGAGATAGGGCGGACCAACTGGATCTTCATAGCCTGGCGGAGCTACAAAGTCGAAGAGTTCCTTACACGGACGACTCGCTGAAATACTGTTATAGTCTGGGGTCGGATGGACATTATGGTATTGGAGAGTGAAAAGATCATTTGTGCAGTAGTAATATTATTAAAACTGACACTACAAGTTTATATCATGATGCAAGCAACACGCTAAAGAACACCAAAAGTACCTTAGCAACAACATAGCAACATGCTAAAAACACTCAGAATACCTTAGCAACCACATGGCAGCACGCTAAACAACATTCAGAACACTTTAACCACATAGCAACATTCTAAAGAACACTCCGAACAGCAAAAACTCTCAAAACACCTTAGCAACTGCATAGTAACATGTTAAACAACAAACAGAACACATCAACACACTAAAACAACAGTAAAAAAAAAAAAAACGTAGTAACGGCAACACTCAGAACCCCTGAGTAACTGCACAACAACACACTAAGAAACTCAAATTCTAGAACACTCTGAACTCTTTAACAACCGAATATCAGCATTCTAAAAACACTCAGAACATCTTGATAACCACACAGCAACCCTCTAAAAATGGTTAAAAGACCTTAGCAACCGAATATAAACATTCCAAACAACACTTAGAACACCTTCCACGTGTCTACACCGGACGTGACCGTTGTCGCTCGCGTCGCACAGCAATAGATAAAGGCTGTCCACGTTGGATGCGTACACATTAATAAACCACATAGAAACATGCTAAAAAAAACACTCTGCATAGCTACACCCTAGCAACCACTATGCAGTTATGTGGAGCAGAGTTTGGACTACCCTTACAAAAAATAACCATGGTTTTATTCTAGTAAAAGTTTAGTAACCATGGTTTTTTGGCTAATTGATTACCATTTATATAACCACAGTTTTACCACAAATACCATAGTTAAACTATGGTTAGAGTAGCAAAACCATGGTTCATTTCTGTTTACCATGGTTTAACTACAATAACCATGGTGTTTTGGTTTTATTTGTAGTAAAACCATGGTTCATTTTCGTAAGGGCAGGGAGATTTCAGTGCTGGCTGAGCTAACATTTCAGTGCATTTCCATTGCTTTACTACATCACGCCAGGTTGGGACATGGTATAAGACTGAACAAGGATCCTGACTCTTTTCCTCTCTCAGTGTTTGAGCCTTGCAGAGCGTCAGTCCTGGCACTCTACTGTGAGGGGTCTTTGGTTTCAGAGGTGCATGAGGGTCAGTGCTGTGGCGTAATTCTGGACCGGACCAGCTTTTATGCAGAGCAGGGCGGACAGGCGCACGACCAGGGTTACTTCACCAAGGATGGATTACAGGTTATTGATCACATCCCATCACGTCTTATTTTGATGTATTTGATAAGCAGACAAGATTAAGTTACCATTTGCGGTTATGCTTTCAGGATGTGTTGTTCCCTGTGAATTGTGTCCGTCTGGCTGGGGGTTACATCGTACATCAAGTAACGGCAGCAGAGACTTTGAGAACTGGAGACCAAGTGCATCTTCATGTGGACGAGGTAGGAGTAGTAGGAGTACAAGTACTGTCATACATGGAACTACGGTAACACATCATGCAGATACCTTTTGGTAAGTGTTGCATTTCCAACTGTAGGCTCGGCGCCTGGGCTGCATGGTCAATCACACTGCCACACACATGCTAAACTTCTCCCTGCGAGAGCTGCTAGGTTCCTCTGTTAGCCAGCGAGGGTCTCATTGCACTGCCAGCCGCCTCCGCTTCGACTTCAGTGTGAAGGTATAATGGCTATGTGGCTGTCTCAGTGATTAATTGATTTCCAAAATGGCTAATATGTGTATGTGCTTGTATAAAGGGTTCCCTGAATGTATCTGAGCTACAGCAAATTGAGGAGTTGGTCCAGAACATCATCCGTCAAAATGCAGAGGTGCACATAGAGGAGGTCCCTCTGTCCAGAGCTAAACAGATTCCGGGACTGAGAACTATAGATGAGGTAAATAAGGATGGCTTGATCCCACTTCTTTATTATACCGATGTAAGTCCAATACCAGTATAAAATTATATTTTATTGCGTACAACTATTGTTGCTCAAATGCAGAGCGTACTGAAGTGCTTATGTGCTTCCCTGAATGGAGAATGTCATTTGACCACTGCAGTGGAGAAAATAGTTTGTGGCCTTATTTTTAACTTAAATTTAACAACCTAATATATGGTCTGTTTAACAGAGTAACAGATTGGCGAATCCCTAGAGGCAACAAATGTATTTCGAGGGTGTAAGACAGGGGTGTCCAATTCTACTCCTGGAGAGCAATGTCCTGCCTCAACACACTGGAAGTTCCTACTGATCCTGAAGATCTTAGGGGCTTTCACACCAGGTAGTTCCAGGAACTTAATTCTAGGAACTAATAATAATTAGTTAGATTTATATAGCGCTTTTCAAGGGACTCAAAGCGCTTTACATGGAAGGGGGAATCTCCTCAACCACCACCAATGTGCAGCATCCACCTGGATGATGCGACGGCAGCCATATTGTGCCAGAACGCCCACCACACACCAGCTAACCACTAGGGTGGTTCCCAGAGAACTACAGGTTCCCCAGGGAACATTTTCTTTTTTGCAATTGCACCGCCAGCAAGAACTCTGAAGTGCTTGTTGTGACTTTTATTTTGACGGCGCTGAGAACGGCAGAGTCTGAGCACACAGCTGTCACATTCTCCGTCTTCATTACTCTACGATCTGTTTAACAGTCCTGTCTAATACGTTTTTAGATAGAACTGTTATACGCAGAAAGTATTAGCGTTTGCCGTGTGGTTTATATCCAGTGTCGCTAGTTGAGCAGAAATACATAAAAAATGTTTTGCTTGGTCCCCTCAAAGTTGCGTTGGATTTTCTCTTTAGCGTAAAGGTTGAGCGGTCCATGTATCACTGTCTTCCATGTTCGTAGAGTTAGTTTGTGGAGTAAATATATAGGCTATAATCTGTGTGTGTACACAGCTTTTTAAAAGATGGCGGGTGCTGGTGTTTCGCATACGCTTGGCCAATCAGCGTACACTTACATCACTGGAAGTTCCTATTGTGCTGGGTTAGACTCTACTCTGAGGTAGTAGCTAAGTTAGTTCCCCCAAAAGCAGTTCCTAGAACTAAAATCCTAGTTCCTGAGGTGTGAATACACCAAAGTCCGGGTACTTCCGCCAATAGTTCTAGGAACTATGAAAAGGTTCCTCCAGTGCGAAAGCCCCTCTTGATTAGCTAGTACAGGTGTGTTTAAGTAGGATTGGAGATAAATGCCACAGCATATTGGCCCTCTAGGAGCAGAATTGGACAGCCCAGATGTAAGTTGAAAGGACTATGACTTTCCACCCCATTTTGGCCCCACACCTTGTTGATGGAAACGGGAGAATATGTAAGGTGTTGACCGGACCGTGTTGTTTGTTTCAGGTGTATCCAGATCCAGTGCGAGTGGTGTCCGTGGCTATGCCTATTTCGGATCTGCTTACCTCAAACACCGCAGGCCAATCTTCAGTGGAGCTTTGCTGTGGCACGTAAGGTTCTTCTGAAACTGCTGGAACTCTTTGGACCATGGGTAGGCAAACCTGCTCCTGGAGGGCTGCAACTTCCTGCAGACTTCAATTCCAGCTTTGCACCAATATTCATATAATCCCAAACACCTTGATTGGCTTGTTCAGATGGCTTGCCTAGTGTTGGTGCTAAACTCTGCAGGATAGCCCTCCAGGACCAGGATTGGTTATCCCTGCTTTGGGCAAACAACTAATACATATGACCATTTCCAAGCTGGGCAATATGACAATATTAGATTGTGAATGATTAAAATGTCTCCACCATCTGCCTGTACAGAGAGACTGTTAGTATCTTTCTACAGTGCACATTCTATCAGTTGGCGTTGCAGCTTTATTATCGCCTCTAGAAAAAAAAAAAAAAAATTTTTTATCTGCATATCAATTCAAGCTCAGTGCTTCACTGTTAAATTTCCAATAAACAAATGTAATATTATTAGTAACTGCACTTATTTACAAAACAATAGTCATTTTATTATTAAATTAACTTTATGATACATTTTCCTCGAGCATCATCAAATCAGGTGCTGGCGCCACCATCTGTAGAACTTAGTGGCGTTGGTGCCACTGCTCTCAAATGTTAGTCTGGAGCCCTGGATATTTTGCCATACCGCCCACCCCTAAGCCAAACTCACCAATATGTTATTGCTTTTGTCAGGCATTTATTGAGGACGGGAGCAATTGGAGACTTCGTCATTGTGTCTGAGCGACAGATGGTGAAAGGCATTAGCCGTATCATTGCCGTTACTGGACATGAAGCCAAAAAGGTTTGAAAATCGAAATCTCCCATTGGGTAGCAGTTTAATATCTGTGATGCTAACTGTTCCTGTGACCCAGGCTCGTGAGGCGGGCCAAGCCATGCAGGAGGAGTTTGAGTCTTTGGTGGCACGGGTAGGAGTTGCAAGCGTCTCGTCTATACCAGCAGCTCAGAGGCTCTCCAAAGAGATCGGCCTCCTAATGAATGTATGTACCTCTCCGTAACCTCGTTTTCATTGCCAAGTCAGTTTGTGATGTATGAATTTCACTTGTCTATATCATTCATGTGCGATGTGTTTTAGGTGGTTGATAACACGCCTATCCCACAATGGCAGAGACGAGAGTTGCAGACTCGCCTGAAAGCGATGCAGAAGAGCAGCAACACCGCCATTAGAAAATTGGAGATTAAAGAGGTAGACACGTCTATAGGTTATCTTGCTAAGTTGATATTATCTGTTGTTTGGACGTATGGTTTATTGTTTCTTCTGCTTTAGGCTGCCTTGAAAGCCAAAGAGCTGCTGGATAAACACTCTAATAAAACTGTGCTGGTGGACTTGATCCAGACGGACTCGATATCGGTAATTAGTATGTTTTGTGATTGATCTTTGACGATTCTATTTGTATCAAATGTATACAATTGGTATACATGTGATTGTGTTTAGGTGCTGATGAAGACTGTGCTCCAGCTGAGCAAGAGCACTCCAGATTCCCTGGTCATGTTGTTTTCTCACCTGCAGTTGTCAGGGAAGGTGCTTTTTGCCTGCCAAGTACCCAAGGTACAGCACACACAAAATCACACAACTACAATATAACCACACAGGTATGAGATTGCTTCCATGCTATCTTCTTAGGGCTCTACCGGTGGTTCAGCGATCGAATGGGCTCTTCATGTGTGTGCGCGCTTCGGAGGAAATGCAGATGGCTCAAACGAGGTTGCTAAAGGTGTTGGAAATGCAGCCAAAGTCAAAGATGTTACAGAGATCCTGCATTGGGCTGAAGAATTTGCTCACAGCAAAATCAGAAATCCATCCTGATAATCAATGGACCAGCTTTATCAATGGATATGCTTTATCAATGAGTACATTTCATGTTCCTTTGTTTTAAAAGGAGGGAATATACTATATATATTTGATTTTGATATTAAATATGTTAAGTTATTCCTCTGTTTTGGGTACACTTTGTATAGTAAGTTTGGTTCAAGAAAATGTTTTTGAATGTAAAAATGGTATTGCAAAAGGTTTTAATTGTGAATACAAAAAAATTAACGCATGATTCAGAATATCTAATGTGTGATTTGTGTCAGTTAAATGCAATAATAATGTATGAAATATTGTCCAGTGTGTAAGAGCGCCGCCCTGCTGGCTAGAATCTTCTATTATCTTTCATTGGCCAAACACAGTATTCAGTCACCAGAGAGAGACAAAAAATGCTTTAAAGACTCCCATAACATGATGCTGAAATAAACTTAATTCATTACCTCAAATTCCTAATTGTAATAACTGTCTCCTTACACTGAGTCTACTCTCAGTGTTTTCCCGCCTACTAAGCTGGTGCTTTCAATGACTCAAGTCGTGTTTTTTTTTTTCATTTTTTTTTTTCATCAAATTTAGAAAATGTGCATTCTGTGTATGACATTTCATCATATGCAAAATGCAAATAAATTTTCTTAAACATACCATTTAGGTTTGATTTAGAAATAATTAAATAATGGCTTATTCGATTTACTGAGAACGTGTGCGTGCACATGAACATGAAGACATTTGTGTTGCGGCTCTGATTGATTCCCAATAAACACTTATCAACTCGTCACAATCAGCTCCCTAGTTCAGTAGTCAGGGCACTGATCAGGGAGTCGGTAGTTTTATGGGCTGTCTCACAATCCTTGGCTGCATTCTGCTCCGCTTTTAGACACGCACTTCCCCTCTGGGAAATCCCTGCTGCCATTTTGAAGTGAACTGGACGAGGGAAGTTTATATGGACAGACCATCGCTCCCTCGATTTTGAAACAAACTGGAACGCAGCCCTTGAGTGCACTGAAACGTTCCCTAAAAAGTCCCACAATGCACTGCAAAACCCATGGTGCATCGATGCTCACTATGGCTACATCCAAAAACCATAGGCAGCTGACTTGTTGCCTCGCTGCCTTATCAGACAATGACTTGTAAGGCAGTGTTTGCGCACGAAAGCCCCTAACAAAACTGATTTTGGACAGACTTCTGAGGCAGCATAAGTTTAATGATCTACAGCAAAATAGTTCAAACTTTGTCGAGAATTAAACAAATATTTAATAATAATAACATTAGTAATTTCTCGCTAGAAATGACATCAGAAGTGGAAAACATTGGTCAAAAACGTACATTACACACAAACTGACCAGCAACTCAAAAGTTCAGATGCCATCTTTCTTTTTCTAGCTCAACTGTCACCGAATGGAACGCATAGGATTGTGGGATATCAAAGACAGTGAAGGATGCATCTATGCTGCCTTAAAATCAATCAGATGAAGGTCTCTTAAGAGGCAGGGAGAAAAGCTAACATTTGATTCGGATGTGTCTTGATGCCGTCCTACCTTTGAAATGTGAATGTGTCCTCCGAAGGCAGTATTTTCGGATGCAGCCTGTTTCCTTAACGGAAGTTCTGAAACACGAAACTTAGGTTATGTGAGCCAACTCACTATGAGCTATAAATGCTCATAGTGAGAATAAGAACTGGCGAAATCATGGTGCGTGCCTTACTCTGCGCGCCTCCGCACATCCACCTCGCACACGCTCTCTACCATTGATGCCGCTGACGAGAAGGGATATGAGAAGCTCCCCCCACTCAAGGAAGCTACGGCCGCACACCTCTGTCTGCCTTCTTCGATGGGATGGAAGCCCAAGGTTTCGCACACTTCTAAATCCTGCAGGACTATGTCAGTCTTAGTGGGTAGGGCAGGTGTTCCAGGCCAAACTCCTCCGCGCTATGGATGAGACTGGAGCGGATCAGGAGTCTTTACTCGATCTGAGAAGCGCCACAGACCTGGCCCTTCGTGCCACAGAAGCCACCACCGAAGCCATAGGCAGATCTATGGCCAGCCTAGTGGTGCTAGAGTCTGACTCTAGTACCTAGTGGTGCTAGAGTCAGCCTAGTGAATTTGACGGAGATCACGGAGGCCGACAAAACCGCCTTCCTGGATGCTCCGATCATCCCTAACGGTCTATTTGGCCCAGCGGTGGATGGATTCGCGGAGTGTTTCACCACGGCACAGAAGGCGTCCCAGGCAATGCAACGCTTTTTGCCGAAACATTCTAGCTCTGCCAGATTGGATTTACTACTTTTATATCCAAGTCATTCCCTGTCACAGACTGTTCTTGAGATTCGCGTTCGATGGGAAGGTCTACCAGTACATAAAGACGATGGTGATCATGGACTGGTTGGCCACTCGTTGCCCTCAAGCGAATTTCAGTATGAAGGTCAATTCTGACATGTACTTAAACATGGAAAACTTGATGATTCTCCTATTGTCACCCAACACCCAGACAGAACTACATCACTGTTTTTTTGATGTGGAACCAGCTTGTCATCAGAAACAAAAATTCAAAATATCACGTCTCAGAGGAGCTATACCCCAAAACGAAATACCCCATGTATGTGACGGGAGTAGGATATGATTTTTCCAATGATCTTCCCAAAAAAATTGTTGAGGCTTCCAAGGATGTGAAGCCCTTCAACATGGAGAATGCCTATGTGGGCACTTGTCTGAAACAGTTGGGCATTAAACCCTTGCGTGCACCAGATCCTTCTCAGTTTTGGCTTTTTATGAAGGATTCTAAAAGTCACGGCCTTTCCAAGGTCATTACAACAATTGTGAGGTGACCAAAGCAGATCTGGAGAAATGTGACAAAAATATCACCCTGAAAAAATGTCATTTAGAAATTGAAAACACGCTCAAATTTAAAGTGGTGTATCTGGACTATATATACAGTTCGGTCCATATATATTTGGACCCAAGCATAATTTTCATACTCTTGGCTCTGTATGCCACCAGAATAAAATTAAAATGAAACAACCAAGATGAATTTGAAGTGCAGACTTTCAGCTTTAATTCAAGAGGCTGAACAAAAATATCAAGTAAAATATGTGTATAAATGGAACTGCAGCCATTTTTATACACAGTGCCCCCATTTTCAGGGGCTCAAATCCAATTGGACAAATGAATATAATCATAAATAAAATGTTGATTTTTAATATTTTGTTCAGAATCCTTTGCAGGCAATGACTGCCTGAAGTCTGGAACCCATGGACATTACCAAAGACTGGGTTTCCTGCAGCTGACTTCAGTTGTTGTTTGTTCTTGAGTCTTTCTGCCTTTTGTTTTGACTTCAGCAAGTGAAATGCATGCTCGATCGGGTTGAGATCAGGTGATTGACTTGGCCATTGCAGAATATTCCATTTATTTTCCTTAAAAAAACTCCTGGGTTGCTTATGCAGTGTGTTTTGGATCATTGTCCATCTGTACCGTGAAGCGCCATCCAATCAACTTTGCTGCATTTGGCTTAATCTGGGCAGACAGTATATTCCTATACACTTCAGAATTCATCCAGCTGCTTCTGTATTCTGTCACATCATCAATAAACACCAGTGATCCAGTGCCACTGGAAGCCATGCATGCCCATGCCATCACACTACCTCCACCATGTTTTACAGTTGATGTTGTGTGCTTTGGATCATGAACTGTTCCAAGCCTTCTCCATACTTTTTTCTTCCCATCATTTCCCGTCATTGATTTTAGTTTCATCCGTCCAAAGAATGCTTTTCCAGAACTGGTCAGGCTTTAGATGTAGACTTTGACAATGACACTCCTGCCTCCTGGAGGGTGACCTTTATTTGGCTGGATGTTGTGAATGGGTTTTTCTTTACCATGGAGAGGATCCTGCGATCATCTACCACTACCACTGTTGTCTTCTGTGGATGTTCAGGCCTTTTTATGTTGCTAAGCTCACCAGTGCATTCTTTTTTTCTTAGAATGTACCAAACTATTGATCTGGCCACTCCTAATGTTCCTGCTCTCTCTCTCTGATGGATTTGTTTTGTTTTTGAAGTCTAATAATTGCCTGTTTGACTTCCATGGAGAGCTCCTTTGAACGCATTATGTAGGTTCACAGCAGTAGATTCCAAATGCAAATACCACACTTAGAATCCACTCCAGACCTTTGACCTGTTTAATTGACGAAGAAATAATGAAGGAATAGCCCACACCTCTCTATGAAACAGCTTTTGATTCAATTGTCCAATTACTTTTGGGCCCTTGAAAAGGGGGGGGGGGGAGGGGGGGGGGAGGGGGATGGCTACTCTCAAGAGATGTAATTCCTAAACCCTTCCTCCAATTTGGATGTAAATACCCTCAAATTAATTACCCACTATTCATTTCAGCCCATTCCCATTATACAACTATAGCTTGAATATGTTTAGGTAAATACCTGAAAAAAACAAAAATTGTGCCCTATAGGAACACCATACTAATACAGTGTTTGACCCCTTTTCGCCTTCAGAACTGCCTTAATTCTACGTGGCATTGATTCAACAAGGTGCTGAAAGCATTCTTTAGAAATGTTGGCCCATATTGATAGGATAGCATCTTGCAGTTGATGGAGATTTGTGGGATGCACATCCAGGGCACGAAGCTCCCGTTCCACCACATCCCAAAGATGCTCTATTGGGTTGAGATCTGGTGACTGTGGGGGCCATTTGAGTACAGTGAACTCATTGTCATGTTCAAGAAACCAATTTGAAATGATTCGAGCTTTGTGACATGGTGCATTATCCTGCTGGAAGTAGCCATCAGAGAATGGGTACATGGTGGTCATAAAGGGATGGACATGGTCAGAAACAATGCTCAGGTAGGCCGTGGCATTTAAACGATGCCCAATTGGCACTAAGGGGCCTAAAGTGTGCCAAGAAAACATCCCCCACACCATTACACCACCACCACCAGCCTGCACAGTGGTAACAAGGCATGATGGATCCATGTTCTCATTCTGTTTACGCCACATTCTGACTCTACCATCTGAATGTCTCAACAGAAATCGAGACTCATCAGACCAGGCAACATTTTTCCAGTCTTCAACTGTCCAATTTTGGTGAACTTGTGCAAATTGTAGCCTCTTTTTTCTATTTGTAGTGGATATGAGTGGTACCCGGTGGGGTCTTCTGCTGTTGTAGCCCATCCGCCTCAAGGTTGTGCGTGTTGTGGCTTCACAAATGCTTTGCTGCATACCTCGGTTGTAACGAGTGGTTATTTCAGTCAAAGTTGCTCTTCTATCAGCTTGAATCTTCTATCGGCCCATTCTCCTCTGACCTCTAGCATCAACAAGGCATTTTCGCCCACAGGACTGCCGCATACTGGATGTTTTTCCCTTTTCACACCATTCTTTGTAAACCCTAGAAATGGTTGTGCGTGAAAATCCCAGTAACTGAGCAGATTGTGAAATACTCAGACCAGCCCGTCTGGCACCAACAACCATGCCACGCTCAAAATTGCTTAAATCACCTTTCTTTCCCATTCTGACATTCAGTTTGGAGTTCAGGAGATTGTCTTGACCAGGACCACACCCCTAAATCCATTGAAGCAGTTTTTATCTTGCTGATGTAAGTTCAAGTTTAGTTTTAGTTAGTTATCTGATGCTATAAAAACGGGGTGTGATGTCATGATCGAGGCACCAGACTTTTCTCAGGATTTTCAGAGGAGATTGGCGCTTTAACTTTAAATTTCTACATTTCCGTAACGGGTTATTTCACACCAACATAATGAGATGTTCTGCAGTAAACTGCAAGGATTCTGCAGGAGTGTGGGCAGACCCTTGATACTGCGCATCCAGAGATTAGGCTTTCGACTTGCAGTGGGGGTTACACATGGATTACACAAGCAGTGCATGGGGGGTTATAATGGGGGTTACACATGGATTACACAAGCAGTGCATGGGGGGTTATAATGGGGGTTACACACGCTGATGCCTCGTCACTGTGACGTATGGCATCAAAGTTCCGCGAGAGTGATTCGAGAGCAGACAGCTGACTCAGCAGGTGCAGCTTCTCCAGAGCAACAAATTTCACAATTTACAATTA
Organism: Paracanthobrama guichenoti; assembly: GCA_018749465.1. Classification (NCBI taxonomy): domain Eukaryota; kingdom Metazoa; phylum Chordata; class Actinopteri; order Cypriniformes; family Gobionidae; genus Paracanthobrama; species Paracanthobrama guichenoti. The sequence goes on from CM031964.1 coordinate 16,998,131, forward strand.
TTGATCGTATATATCTAAAAAGACTGGCTTGGTGTGAATAGATGATTTTGCTAGCTGTAACAGTGTAGTCTTCATGGTCAACTGTAGTAAACAGTGTAGACTTCATAGCTTTACCTGCTTTTCCATGAGGATGATGCTATTATTGATCCTAACTCAATGGGACTCCTACATTATGTAATATCTGTTTCCACGATAGTCAATGAAATCAATATGAAGTGTTCAGTCAACACCATGTCAATAAATCCATTTCCAAAAGCTTGTGTCAGACAAAAGAGACATGCAAAATGTCACAATTTATGGGGAGGCTCCAGGAATGCGTTTGGGAACCCTGAATTAGATGAAGCTACAGAGCTGGGATAGAGAAAGAGACTTTGAGAAAATTTGATTTTAGATCTCTCAGTCCTTCGCTTGCATAACACTTGTTTGTGTTTTTACATAAAGCTATAGAGAGTACTGAAGATGCAGCAGAAGTGGAAACGGAGCCATCCCACCTCACTGTCCCTATCATGCAGTGGACTACTGACCAGGGGCATAAGCCACTACTGCTTACAGAACAGAACGTTTTTCAGATTGCTTTTAAATTTGACCATGACTGTCAAGTACGAATGCCACAGCACACCATATGCTACCCAATAGTGAGCACTTGCATTAAAACAATTACCTTTCCAGTAGCGCACATGACAACATATGAAGACTTTAAATGCATAATTGTACAAGCCATAAAATTAGGGGAAGCATTTAGCAGGGTTTAAATATCATGTATTACTGGATTTGAATTGCCGTTTCATAAAGCATATATTTTAGTGTTAGTTTTTGTTAACATATTTCTAGATATAATATATAGATATATTATCGCAACCTGCTGGAGGTCTTTACAATCTAGATTAAGAGAGTTGATTGTCTGTTTTCACACCTGTACGAATTAGCCACAGCATTCATGAGTCGCATTGGAGTGACAACTTCCCTCTTTGATTGATTGGCTAGAAGCTGTCAATCTAGAACTAGTGGACCAATGGTGATGCTAAGACCAGCCCTGATTTACATGAAACTCTAACGGCAACATTTGGAAACGCAAGCAAAGGAGAAAAGAGCACAGGTATACAAAAAATGAAAATAAAAGCAGAAAACATGATTTTGTGTGCGATTCAGATAATTTTTAATTCATGTTTCAGTTTTGAGCAATACAATTTTAAACTTGTTTAAATGTTTGATTCATGCTTATTATTTTTATTTCCGTGACCGCGTTGTTTGTGATTCTGGTTAACTTTGCATTGATTTTTCAGTTTTGTGCATTATATTTCCACGCATTTTTAAAATTTTGATTCACGCTTATTATTTTTTGAAGCGTTACCGCAATACAATAGACAGGAATCTGATCCCATAGTCTTGTCTTGTCATTAATGTAGTGCATAGTTACATATACGAGTACTCATTTGAAGCGTATTGTGTTTACAATACGCGAGTATTGTATGTTTACAATACGCGAGTATTGAAAATAGCCCGGATTTGACCGAGATTACAGAATCAACAGCGGATCTGGATGGCATTGTAAATGTTTATGTGGTTGTCAGTGCATGTAATGTTGGTTTTAATAAGATTAAAGATTAAAGATTAAGATTAAAGATTAAAAAAGAATAAACCTGGGTCCTGTTTCAATGAGGTTCAACCAACTTTGAGTTTGAACTTGAACTCTGAGTTGACTAACCCTGAGATGGGAAACTCTGAGTTTTGGGTTTCAGAACAGCTGAATTGAGGTAGTTCAATCAACTCTGAGTAGACTGACTCTGATGCTGCGTTCCACTCCACTTTTAGACACACACTTGCAAACTTCCCTAAGCACTTCTCCTCGGGGGAATCCCTGCCACCATTTTGAAGGGCGTTCCACTTCGTGAAGTGGACAGACCCTCGCTCCCTCGATTTTGACAGAGGGAGCGAGTCTACTTCATATGTACACTTCAGGCAGCTGCATATACCACAATGCAACACGAATGTGATGTCACTGCATATCACGTTTAATTTACCCCACCACAAACAACTCTATGATATTTTAATAATTTTAAAAAAAATTTAAAACAATCCAAACACACCTATATACATAAAGAATGCTGCATTAAACAATTTCGTAAAAAAAAAACTCCATAGTGGATTCAAGTGATCAAGGGCTTAGTTCCAGTTCAGTAGTGCGCACTCATGCAACGTAAGCAATGATGCACATCCGAGTGAACGAGACGGAGGGAAGTTAGAAAATGAACGGCATAGTAAAAATGAACTAGAACGCAGCACGAGTTAAGCGTGTGCAAAGCCATGATCAATGGAGCTCCGAAATTATGATTCACCATGGCAATAGCACCTGTCAAATGACATCTGCATACTTCCGGGTCAATATGTAAGTTTAATTCCTAATTAGTTTAAGTTTAATTTTCATGGTGTCTCACAGGCAAAAAAAAAACAATGTGGCAGCAGCTAAAAATTAACAATAATAACATAATTCAATCAGGTAACGCTTTAAGCATAAAAGGTTCATGGGTGTAGGTTTCATGACTTTAGAAACATTTGACATAAATTATTAAATAAATATCATTCGGTGTCTATTTCATTGTGCTACAGCATTTCCCACATAGTCTAAAGCTCTTTTCACATAATTAAATGATCTCTGATCGAACCTGTTACATTTATTAATTAGGGTTATGAAATTAACATTTGACTTCTACTTCTAGAGAGAGGCTCGCATAACACCAGCACCACTGAAAGATGAAGAGGGGATAGAGAAAGAATATTAAAATCCAGCAGGAAAAAGAATAAAGTATTTGTAGGAAATAAAGATGACCATATCAATTGTGAATAATGTGTGTTTATTTTAACAGCTGTGGTGGTGGTGGTGCTTACGGCATATATCTCGGACTACCATTTGGCATCCTTCCATTCCATACAGTAATCCGTTTTCAGGAAGTGTGATGATGGGAATATACGTGTCATCAGTGCATCCAACCACTGGAAATCCTAAGGGAAACTTTAATTATTAGGTTACTTATAGGTTTATCAAGTGAATGTCAGGATCCGGAATAAAAGGACATGCCATTTTTGTCACTTTGACGATGTCCTCATGATGAAATATGCACAATGAATGAATGTTCCTGCACTGCAAAGAATGCTTTTCTTACTTTGTATTTTTGTCTAGTATACAACTATTTAAAGTTTCTTAAGGAACTAATATAAGTGAATTTTTCTTATTTTACTAATTATCTACCAGATGGGGTATGAAAAATAATCTTGTTTCTGTTTGCATTAGGATTATTTTTCTTGCCCCACTGGCAGATAATTTCAAGATTCAAGATTCAAGATTTTTATTTGTCACATACACAATTATATACAGAATATACAACCAGCAGTGAAATGTAAAGCAACCGGCAGTGAAATGTAAACAGGTCCGCTCCATGGACAGTGCAAATTCACAGTTAAAAACACGAGGAGGAAATTATAATAGGAATAGAATAAAAAAGTACTATATATATATCTGTAGAATTATAAATAAATCAAGTAGAATAAATAAATAAATAAATAAAAATAAATAAAGAAGTGGAATAAAATAAGTGAAATAAACTGTGCAGTGAGTAAACTGTAGACTTATAAATATGTGGTTAACAGAAATGTACAAAGAAGTATAATGTGCAAACAGGTTTATAACAGGTTGTTACACAGTAACAACGAGAACAGAAAGTCAGTATGTCGATGTTTATCCTGAAGTGAAGTCACGTGAGTTCAGGAGTCAGATGGCCTGGGGGAAGAAGCTCCTCCTGAGTCTCTCAGTTTTGGCCATCAGGCTTCGGAAGTGCTTACCAGAAGGCAGCAGCGTGAAATGAGGGTTTGCAGGGTGATTAGAGTCCTTGATGATCTTAGTAGCTCTACCTTTGCAGCGTTTGGTGTAGACGTCCTGCAGAGATGGGAGAGCTGACCCTGAGATACGCTCGGATAAGCGCACGACTCTTTGCAGGGCTTTGCAGTCATGACTGGTGCTGTTCCCATACCACGCTGTGATGCACTGAGTTAATACACTTTCTATCGCCCCTAAATAGAAAGTTTTCAGGATAGCTGGTGAAACCCTGAATTTCCTCAGCTGGCGCAGGTGATACAGTCTTTGCCTGGCTTTTTTCACCTGTGTCTGAATGTGTGCAGTCCAGGTCAGGTTCTTGGAGATGTTTACACCCAGGTACTTGAAGCTGCTCACTCTCTCTACTGGTGACCCGCTGATCATGAGAGGGGAGTATGTCCGTTGCTGTCTCTTCCTGAAGTCCACAATCAGTTCTTTGGTCTTGCCAACATTCAGAGAGAGACAGTTGTCCTGGCACCATGATGTTAGTTGCTCCAACTCGTCCAAGTATGCCATCTCATTGTTGTTGGAAATGAGGCCCAGGACAACAGTATCATCAGCAAATTTGATGATAGAGGTGGAGCTGTGTGTGCTCCCACACTCAGGGTGATGGAGGTGGAGGTGAACTGGCCTACTCTCACCACCTGAGGCCTGCCAGTGAGGAAGTCCTCAATCCAGTGGCAGAGAGAAGGATTCAGGCCGAGATCCAGGAGTTTGGAGGTTAGCTTAATGGGAACTATGGTGTTAAAGGCTGAGCTATAGTCAGTCAATAAATAGCAGCCTTACGTAGTTCCCACTTTTGCTGTCGATGTGAGTGAGGGAGGAGTGGAGGACATGAGAGATGGCATCTTCAGTTGATCTATTGGGGGCTGGGCTACTGTCGTGCGGGCTCTTCCAAGCCCTAGCCCAGGTATAGGCTGCTGCTGGGGCTGGGCAGGGAGGAGTGGGAGCCGCAGGATGGCAGCCCTGGCGGGGAGCAGGCCAAGGCATCTGTGCTGGCGGCTGCGTGGAGACAGCAGCAGGCCGTCGGGGCAGAATGTGTTTAACTGCCTCAGCCTGCTTTTGTGCGTCCGAGAACTGGTGAGCAAAGTTCTCGACGGCCCCACCAAATAGCCCAGTCTGGGAAACTTGTTCGCTCAGCCTCCCGCAAATCTGCCAGACTGAGCCATAGATGGACCACATCCTGGACCACATCAGTGGACATCACCTGACCGAGAGAGCGTGCAGTAACCTTCGTCGCCCGTAGGACGAGGTCGGCAGCCGCACGCAACTCACGCACGAGTGCAGGGTCAGTACTGCTCTTGTGCATGCTCCTGAGCACCTCCGCCTGATAGACTAGAAGGATGGCCATAGCATGCAAGGCAGATGCGGCCTGGCCCACGGCTCTGTAGGTCACCAAAGTAGATGTAAACCCACAAGCCTCGGATGGGTGCTTTGGGTCCCCGCATGCCCAACAGGGTGCACCCCAGTGTACCCTTGCACCACACCACTATCGAGAGCAGTAAAGTGGAAGAGGCTGCCGAGCGGTCGCGAAAAGCCAATGAAGACTCCCATGACTTCGACACCTCCTCATGGACTTCATCCAGCCTTGAGCACTCAGGACATGTCGGAAGGTTCCACTCAAGCCCGATGCTCACAGCTGTCCGGGAAAGCATGAGCTCCGGATCAAACTCGGACAATGCTGGAGCTCCCGGAGGAGACAGCACAGCTGAATCTTAATTTCCAGAGGAATTCAGCCCACCTTGTGATGTGACGATCGGCATGACGTCATCTGCTGGCACCCCGAATGAGACGCTGGGCCCAGGACAGGAAACACCAGCGCCTTCACCCAGAAACACCACGGGTTGCAGTGTGCTAGAGGGGGGTGTGGCCCGAGGAATATTCGTTGGTTTGGCCCACACTAAAGCCCTCAGATCACCCTGACCACCAGCCAAAGTACTGTCTCTCGTGGAGAAAGTAGATTGGGGTGTGGTAAAGGGGACTCTCTCTCCTGAACAGAGTTCATGGAGTCTCGATTGCAACACCGCAATGGCCATGTTCCCGCAGTGGGAACATGACTCATCCATGAACGCGCGCTCAGCGTGCATGAGGCCCAAGCACGCCAAACAGTCAGACGGACTAATCAGCCGACCGCACCCAGAAACAATGCACAGGCGAAACGTCTTGAAAAAGACGTGACGCGCGCAGTTCTTTTAGAGAGGAGAAAGCTCTGCAGAAATGTCGAAGCGCCCAGGGAGAACACACATGTTGTGCTAGATCACTGCACAGATCAGACAGGAAATGTCGAACTCGCTGGAGCGTGCCGTAACACTGACACTCTGGAGAGAAACTCGTCTTGAAGAGAGGAAGCTCAGAAGGCAAGCTCAGAACTCGGCTCTGAAGCAGAAACATAATGCGAGTCTGCAATGCAACTACCTTTATACCCACACGGTGGGACGGGGCTTCGTTATGCAAATTCCGCAGACCCATGGCATTTTCATGCCATTGACTCATTTTGTAGATCTGAGAGGTGATTGGCTTCTAAGCGAAACCCCCATTTCGTCAGTACTGACGTAACTCGTAGTGTACTGACTGAAAGGGAACCCTCGTTCCCTGAGGAGGGAACGGAGACGTTATGTCAGTGACTGACGAATGGGGATTTCGCTCAGAAGCCTAGCACCTTCGAGTTCTACAAAACGAGCCAATGGCAAGGAATTATTTGCTATGCCCCACCTCGTCGGTATATAAAGAAAGACACTGGCAATCTCACATTATGTTACCTGCTGCAGACATACGACATAAAGTGGGAGCGTAGACCACCTTGTCGGTTGATGTACGCTATTGTGGCCGTGTTGTCTGACCGGACTAGTACGTGTTGGCCCTTGAGCAATGCCTGGAAGTGGTGCAGAGTGAACCGTACTGCCAGCAACGAGGCAATTGACATGCAGGAGGGCAAGGACAGGACCCCAGGCAATTGACATGCACTGGGGTCCTGTCCAGGAGCCCACGGCAGCATGCCCATTGCACATGGCACCCCAGCCCAGCCCAGTTGATTTCCATACCGAGAAAAGTGATCCTCTGCACGGGGGAGAGTTTGCTCTTTTCCTAGTTAACCCAGACGGGCGAGGTGTTGGAGCACCAGCTCCCTGTGTTCGCAAACCTGGTCTTGAGAGTGAGCTAGTATCAGCCAGTTGTCGAGATAATTCAGGACGTGAACTCCGTGTTGCCTGAGTGGCAACTTTCGTGAAGACGCGAGGAGACAGGGCAAACACGAATGGGAGTACAGTATACCTGCCCCTCGAAGACAAACCATAGAAACGGTCTGTGTCGAGGAAGAATGGAGACATGAAAGTATGTCTCGAAGAACTGGAAAGAGAACTCAGAATTCAGGCTTACAGGAGTGAAGAGATGCTCTTGGCTCTGAAGCAGAAACATAATGTGAGATTGCCAGCGTCCTTCCTTCGCTATGCAAATTCCGCAGACCCATGGCTCATTTTCTAGAACTCAAAGGTGATAGGCTTCTAAGCGAAACCCCCATTTGTCAGTCACTGACATAACTCGGAGGAACTTCAATACACTGAAACTGGCCATGAATAAGTTAATGTTCCGAGCATCAGTGTAAACAAACCAATTAGAAATACACCGGTTCCTGGAAATTTGGGGGCATCACTGTTGAAGCACATATTCTGACGAAATATTATTCCATCCAATGCATACATTTGCTTTCAACGTTTAAAGCAACTTTTCACCTCACATCCTGTAGGAATCAAATTTATTCTGACAATAACATGGCAACTGGCAAGGGTGTAATTATTTACGTTACTCATGGCAACATACCTAGCCCTATAATGAGAACAATACCTTAGAGAGGATGTTCCCATAGCTTCTGGATGTGGACGATCTCTCTCTTTGTCAGAAGTAAAAGGTTTGCTTGTCAGCTTTTGAATTTTGTTTTAGGTCAGGCAAAACTGTCCATTTACATGAGCAGGAAAAAAAAGGTTAAAAGACCTTTAAGGTAAAAAAAAAAAAAAAAAAAAAAAAAAAAGTTATATATAGTTTTTATAAGTCTACCAAGGATCTGTTTTAGATGAAATGGTGTGGTAATGGAGCTCAGTTGTTGAAGAGGATTTATTTTTTACACATTTTATGTAATTTGTTTGTTTAATAATGTCTTTGGTACTTATGTGATTTGCTCACCTAAAGGATTATTAGGAACACCTGTTCAATTTGTCATTAATGCAGTTATCTAATCAACCAATCACATGGCTGTTGCTTCAATGCATTTAGGGGTGTGGTCCTGGTCAAGACAATCTCCTGAACTCCAAACTGAATGTCAGAATGGGAAAGAAAGGTGATTTAAGCAATTTTGAGTGTGGCATGGTTGTTGGTGCCAGACGGGCCGGTCTGAGTATTTCACAATCCGCTCAGTTACTGGGATTTTCATGCACAACCATTTCTAGGGTTTACAAAGAATGGTGTGAAAAGGGAAAAACATCCAGTATGCGGCAGTCCTGTGGGCAAAAAATGCCTTGTTGATGCTAGAAGTCAGAGGAGAATGGGCCAACTGATTCAAGCTGATAGAAGAGCAACTTTGACTGAAATAACCACTTGTTACAACCGAGGTATGCAGCAAAGCATTTGTGAAGCCACAACATGCACAACCTTGAGGCGGATGGGCTACAACAGCAGAAGACCCCACTGGGTACCACTCATCTCCACTGCAAATAGGAAAAAGAGGCTACAATTTGCACAAGCTCACCAAAATTGGACAGTTGAAGACTGGAAAAATGTTGCCTGGTCTGATGAGTCTTGATTTCTTTTGAGACATTTAGATGGTAGAGTCAGAATTTGGCGTAAACAGAATGAGAACATGGATCCATCATGCCTTGTTACCACTGTGCAGGCTGGTGGTGGTGGTGTAATGGTGTGGGGGATGTTTTCTTGGCACAATTTAGGCCCCTTAGCCATGGCCTACCTGAGCATTGTTTCTGACCATGTCCATCCCTTTATGACCACCATGTACCCATTCTCTGATGGCTACTTCCAGCAGGATAATGCACCATGCCACAAAGCTTGAATCATTTCAAACTGGTTTCTTGAACATGACAATGAGTTCACTGTACTAAAATGGCCCCCACAGTCATCAGATCTCAACCCAATAGAGCATCTTTGGGATGTGGTGGAATGGGAGCTTCGTGCCCTGGATGTGCATCCCACAAATCTCCATCAACTGCCAGATGCTATCCTATCAGTATGGCCCAACATTTCTAAAGAATGCTTTCAGCACCTTGTTGAATCAATGCCACATAGAATTAAGGCAGTTCTGAAGGTGAAAGGGGGTCAAACACAGAATTAGTATGATGTTCCTAATAATCCTTTAGGTGAATGTATAATGTAACATTGGGATTGTTGAAACAAGTGCATTAATGAAGTGTGATTTATAGTAATGAAAAGCATTTAAAAAATGATGGTTAAATCATGATTTCTGCTTGATTTTTTACTTTTATAAAGCTACGAACTGTCTTAAAGTGTCTGAAAATAAATGTTGCCATTGAGGGCATTGTGTTCTTTTACTGAAAATGAAATTTACTTTTCGCATTTTCTTTCAAATGTTTTTATATTTTTAAATATTTCTGTAATAGAGAGATTTTATTTTTATTTTCAAAAACTCATTATCTATGATTGTATACAAAATGAGTATAATTATTGAAGATGGGCAAGTTTCATCTGAGGATTTGTTCCCCTGTACATCACATGTGCAAAGAAAACAAAGAGCTCCCCGCCCCAGTTAACCAGTCGTTAGGTCTGACTATTCAGGAAGGAATACTTAACCGGAATGACTATTAAAAATATTTGCCACAGGTAAGCTTACCCAATTTTTATGATATATTTTTTGATGTTGATGTTGTTATTTGATGCTATTTGTATGGTTTACATACAACACCTTATTATAAACTAGAGAAACAATAATTAACCCTGCTCATGGGGACCCACTGTCCTGCAAAGTTTATTTCCAACCTTCTTCGGCATACCTGTAAGTGATCAAGAAGAGCTCAAGAAGAGCTCGATTTGCTGCTTCACTTGTGTTTGAATAGAGTTGGAGATAAACTCTACACGTGTATCATCTAACAAATGCATTAAATGGGTATCCTTTCATTGACTCAAAATATTTTAAGTTGCCTTAACGAGGAAATTAAACATGCAAATCAACTACAAGCATCAAGCCTAGATAACATTGAGCATATGTTGTTTAACCCTTCAGGGCATATATGCATTTTTATTGCTCTTAGGGCATGAAAAACAAGATTTAAACTTTTTTTGTACACATTTTTCAAAGAGATTTTGAGATGTCCACTTGAGTGGACAGTATGCATTTATATTTTTAACTGAAGACATACTATATTAAACATAATACAGTAATAACACAGTAATACTGTGAATTATACCAATGAATAAAATATAAAATCATGTGAAAAATATAAAATATATACAAATCTAAAAATATAATACAAAATATATAATAAATTATTGCAAATGCAATAGAGCTGTTTGTGATATTAGAACATGAGGACATGATTCCACCTCTATAACTGGTGAAGGTACAACTCTGTAGAAACCCAACTTAGACTACAGGTGTTGGTCATATAATTAGAATATCATCAAAAAGTTGATTTATTTCACTAATTCCATTCAAAAGTTAAACTTGTATATTATATTAATTCATTACACACAGACTGATATATTTCAAATATTTATTTATTTTAATTCTGATGATTATAACTGACAACTAAGGAAAATCCCAAATTCAGTATCTCAGAAAATTAGAATATTGTGAAAAGGTTGAATATTGAAGACATCCGGTGCCACACTCTAATCAGCTGATGAACTCAAAACACCTGCAAAGGCCTTTAAATGGTCTCTCAGTCTAGTTCTCTTGGCTACACAATCATGGGGAAGACTGCTGACTTGACAGCTGTCCAAAAGACGACCATTGACACCTTGCACAAGGAGGGCAAGACACAAAAGGTCATTGCAAAAGAGGCTGGCTGTTCACAGAGCTCTGTGTCCAAGCACATTAATAGAGAGGCGAAGGGAAGGAAAAGATGTGGTAGAAAAAAAGTGTACCAGCAATAGGGATAACCGCACCCTGGAGAGGATTGTAAAGCAAAACCCATTCAAAAATGTGGGGGAGGTTCACAAAGAGTGGACTGCAGCTGGAGTCAGTGCTTCAAGAACCACTACGCACAGACGTATGCAAGCAATGGGTTTCAGCTGTCGCATTTCTTGAGTCAAGCCACTCTTGAACAACAGACAGCGTCAGAAGCGTCTCGCCTGGGCTAAAGACAAAAAGGACTGGACTGCTGCTGAGTGCTCCAAAGTTATGTTCTCTGATGAAAGTAAATTTACCATTCCCTTTGGAAATCAGGGTCCCAGAGTCTGGAAGAAGAGAGGAGAGGCACACAATCCACGTTGCTTGAGGTCCAGTGTAAAGTTTCCACAGTCAGTGACGGTTTGGGGTGCCATGTCATCTGCTGGTGTTGGTCCACTGTGTTTTCTGAGGTCCAAGGTCAACGCAGCCGTATACCAGGTTTTACAGCACTTCATGCTTCCGGCTGCTGACCAACTTTATGGAGATGCAGATTTCATTATCCAACAGGACTTGGCACCTGCACACAGGTGTTGAGTATTGAGTGCTGTACTCACAAGTATTGAGTGCTGTACATGCTCATACTTTTCATGTTCATACTTTTCAGTTGGCCAAGATTTCTAAAAATCCTTTCTTTGTATTGGTCTTAAGTAATATTCTAATTTTCTGAGATACTGAATTTGGGATTTTCCTTATTTGCCAGTTATAATCAACAAAATTAAAAGAAATAAACATTTGAAATATATCAGTCTGTGTGTAATGAATAAATGTAATATACAAGTCACTTTTTGAATGGAATTAGTTAAATAAATCAACTTCTGATATTGATTATTGATGATATTCTAATTATATGACCAGCACCAGTATATATAAAACGCTCACGCTCCCACCAGTCTACCTGAGTATGTCGATTTACCCTTATTTGCTGATGATTCTGATTGTTTAAAATTTACAAATTTAGTTCTCCTCTCTAAGAAAACCTCAGATTGAAAACTACATTTTCTATTGATGTTTTCAGACAGTGAAAAAACTAGTGATCAGGTGTTTTCAAATCACATCTGAAATGAGCAGTGTTGGGGGTAATTGCCTTACAAGTAACATGCATAACATAATCAGATTACTTTTTGATGTAACCCATAAAGTAAAGCAATACAAGTAACGTATGTAATCAGATTACTTTTTGATGTAACCCATAAAGTAACATTACAAGCAACATGTATTATGTAATCATATTAAGATTACTTTTTGATGTAATCCATAAAGTACAGCATTACAAGTAACATGATTATGTAATCAGGTAACATTTTACAAGGAACATGTATTATGTAATCAGATAACTTTCTGATGTAACCCATAAAGTAACGCATTACAAGTAACATGTATTATGTGATCAGATTAAGATTATTTTTTGATGTAACCCATAAAGTAATGCATTACAAGTAACATGTATTATGTAATTTTGTAACACATTACAAGTAACATGATTATGTAATCAGATTACTTTTTGATGTAACCCATAATGTAACATTATAAGCAACATGTATTACGTAATCAGATCACTTTTGGATGTAATCCATAAAGAAACATGTATTATGTAATCAGATTACTTTTTGATGTAACCCATAAAGCAACACATTACAAGCAACATGTATTACGTAATCAGATTGAGATTACTTTTGATGTAACCCATAAAGTAACACATTACAAGCAACATGTATTATGTAATCATATTATGATTACTTTTGATGTAACCCATAAAGTAACGCATTACAAGTAACATGATTATGTAATCAGATTACTTTTGATGTAACCTATAAAGTAAAGCATTACAAGTAACATGATTATGCAAACAGATTACTTTTTGATGTAACCCATAAAGTAACATTATAAGCAACATGTATTATGTAATCAGATTAAGATTACTTTCTGATGTAATCCATAAAGTACAGCATTACAAGTAACATGATTATGTAATCAGGTAACACTTTACAAGGAACATGTATTATGTAATCAGATAACTTTCTGATGTAACCCATAAAGTAACGCATAACAAGTAACATGTATTATGTGATCATATTAAGATTACTTTTGATGTAACCCATAAAGCAACACATTGTAACATGTATTATGTAATCAATTACTTTGATGTAACCCATAAAGTAAAGCAATACAAGTAACATGATTATGTAATCAGATAACTTTTGATGTAACCCATAAAGTAACACATTACAAGCAACATGTATTATGTGATCAGATTAAGATTACTTTTGATGTAACCCATAAAGTAATGCATTACAAGTAACACGTATTATGTATTATGTTTTGTAAAGAATTACAAGTAACATGATTATGTAATCAGATTACTTTTTGATGTAACCCATAATGTAACATTACAAGCAACATGTATTACGTAATCAGATCACTTTTGGATGTAATCCATAAAGAAACGTATTATGTTATCAGATAACTTTTGATGTAACCCATAAAGCAACGCATTACAAGCAATATGTATTACATAATCAGATTAAGATTACTTTTTGATGTAACCCATAAAGTAACGCATTACAAGCAACATGTATTATGTAATCTGGTAACGCATTACAAGTAACATGTATTATGTAATCAGATTATTTTTTGATGTAACCCATAAAGTAAAGCTTTACAAGTAACATGATTATGTAATCAGATTACTTTTTGATGTAACCCATAAAGCAACGCATTACAAGCAACATGTATTACGTAACCAGATTAAGATCACTTTTTGATGTAACCCATAAAGTGACACATTACAAGTAACATGATTATGTAATCAGATTACTTTTTGATGTAACCCATAAAGCAACGCATTGCAAGTAACATGATTATGTAAACAGATTACTTTTTGATGTAACCCATAAAGTAACATGTATTATGTAATCAGATTACTTTTCTGATGTAACAAGTAATGCATTACAAGTAACATGTTGAAGTTGAAGTTGAAGTTGAAGTTTATTCGTCATTACACATGTACAAGTACAGTATAACGAAATGAAGTTTGGAGCAAGCCTCCGGGCCGCAGCCGATTATTCAGGCGCCGCCTCACTCTCCAGAAATACAAGAATGCAATTTAGCAAGCATTACATAGCAAACACAACAAAACATAAACATAAACATAAACATGACACAGTACACGTGGTCACGTGATGGGATTTTTTGTATGGAGTGGGAGAGGAGATAGATAAACAGGCAGACGGTTGGAGGGGGTGGGATCGGGTAGGTTGTGTATGGTGCGAGTGAGACTGAGATTGTGTTGTGTGAGAATGTTAGCCATAACTTCAGATGTTTTCGAGTTCAGTTCTATGGTTTGTCCTTGAAGGGAGATAAGGCAGTGCACAGGGAAGATAGCAGACAGCTGCCCGGCTGACCTCCCAACCGAGAGATAGGGACCAAGTGAGGTTCGTTGGGCTAGTTGATTAGGTCAGGCAAATACAATTTATTATTTTTTAATCCATTTGATGATCTTCGGTAATTTGTCCGGATCATAATCAATCAATCAGATCTGGTCCTCAGCATTCGCGTCCGGTCTGTGCAGTTTCCCTAGCCATTACGTCCAGCCTCATGGCCAGACCGGTTACAGTCCGTAAGTTCACCGATCTGACCCCCGATAGAGCCCACTCTTCCCTGCGTATCCGCAGTCCGGACTGCGTTGTTACGGTTCAGTTCCTCAATTCCTATCACTTTCTGATCTAATTCCTTCAAACGGTCACACAGAACCCCGAAGCATTCTTTAATTTCCACAGACAGCGGCTGGGTGAATTTGCTTGCAGCTGTCTTACCAATCTTCCGATAGGTCAGGGCAATCCCAAAGCCAAAGAATAGGAACCCCGCCATCAATAATCCAATCATGTATAAATCTTCCGCATCCTCCACGGACAGAGCCTCCAGGCACAGGACTTGCCAGTTGTTCCATGCGTCCCTCACGTACCCTGCGGCAAAGGTCCCGTCCGGGCAGGTGGGTTCTCCCGGGCACCCTTCCTTAGTGAGAAAATCTTGTCGATTGCGCTGATTGACCAGTTAATCAATTCCATTTCAGTATTTTCAAGAGTCCAGCAGAGCAGCAGTCAGAGAAGAGAAGAGACGAAACACTAGACAAAACAAAACAGCGCGAGAGCCAGCAGGGAACAGAGAGAAAAAAAAACACGTCTGCACGGATAGAAGGACAGAAAGGAAGGAAGGATGTAATCAGATTACTTTCCTGATGTAACAAGTAATGTATTACAAGTAAAATGCATTACATTATCAAATACTTTACATAACTGCAAATTAGAATCTAATAACAAATATGTTTATTTACAGTCAAAAATGTTACTGCAGATTAAGTATTTTCAAGAGCAACAGTCACAGTAATATGAATATGGATTGTAGCTAAAATACACTCACCTAAAGGATTATCACCCTTTCGCCTTCAGAACTGCCTTAATTCTACGTGGCATTGATTCAACAAGTGCTGAAAGCATTCTTTAGAAATGTTGGCCCATATTGTTAGGATAGCATCTTGCAGTTGATGGAGATTTGTGGGATGCACATCCAGGGCACGAAGCTCCCGTTCCACCACATCCCAAAGATGCTCTATTGGGTTGAGATCTGGTGACTGTGGGGGCCATTTTAGTACAGTGAACTCATTGTCATGTTCAAGAAACCAATTTGAAATGATTCGAGCTTTGTGACATGGTGCATTATCCTGCTGGAAGTAGCCATCAGAGAATGGGTACATGGTGGTCATAAAGGGATGGACATGGTCAGAAACAATGCTCAGGTAGGCCGTGGCATTTAAACGATGCCCAATTGGCACTAAGGGGCCAATTGGGCAAATTACACCATCACCACCAGCCTGCACAGTGGTAACAAGGCATGATGGATCCATGTTCTCATTCTGTTTACGCCAAATTCTGGCTCTACCCCCTGAATGTCTCAACAGAAATCGAGACTCATCAGACCAGGCAACATTTTTCCAGTCTTCAACTGTCCAATTTTGGTGAGCTTGTGCAAATTGTAGCCTCTTTTTCCTATTTGTAGTGGAGATGAGTGGTACCCGGTGGGGTCTTCTGCTGTTGTAGCCCATCCGCCTCAAGGTTGTGCGTGTTGTGGCTTCACAAATGCTTTGCTGCATACTTCGGTTGTAACGAGTGGTTATTTCCATCAAAGTTGCTCTTCTATCAGCTTGAATCAGTCGTCCCATTCTCCTCTGACCTCTAGCATCAACAAGGCATTTTCGCCCACAGGACTGTCGCATACTGGATGTTTTTCCCTTTTCACACCATTCTTTGTAAACTCTAATCCCAGTAACTGAGCAGATTGTGAAATACTCGGACCGGCCCGTCTGGCACCAACAACCATGCCACGCTCAAAATTGCTTAAATCGCCTTTCTTTCCCCTTCTGACATTCAGTTTGGAGTTCAGGAGATTGTCTTGACCAGGACCACACCCCTAAATGCATTGAAGCAACTGCCATGTGATTATTTGATTAGATAATTGCATTAATGAGAAATTGAACAGGTGTTCCTAATAATCCTTTATGTGAGTGTATAGCTAGTGATAATGTCCAATTTAGTGGACAGATGATTAATCAGAATTTCCTATAATAAAACTATGACTGATGATATGACTCCTTAGATGTTACTTGATGTTGCTTTTTTGGTTTTTTCCTGCAAGAGTCTCCTAGGATAGAAGAATGGATTGATATTTTGGAGCAACTTGGCATGTCTTAATGTCTTATTTCTTATTAAATCCAACATACAACGGCTTGCCACTTGGTGGCAGTGTATAGGATGATGTAGAGCTTTGCGCAGGACTGTTTTCCCACCTGGTTCTATTCCGCACCCATCCACTCCTGCTTAAAACTTAACATTCATTGAGACCTGTGGAGTGTATTGCATTTTAATTACTGTCATTTAATTACTTCCTCCTTGAAAAAGAAAGGGATTTTTTTCCTGTAATTTAGTTACAGTTACTTCTGAAGTAATTGCATTGAATATCGTATATAGACTATAGAACAATTCTATATAAATTGATAAGGGATTTAAAAGTAATTAGTTATAAGTGATGCAATACTACAGTAATCTAATTACAATGTTGAAGTTGTAATTAGTAGCTACTAATTTATTACCTTTTAGAGTAACTTACCCAACACTGAGACTCATTATATACTGTAAATATCGCACTCTCAGCGTTACAGTCAGTACAGTACAGTCAAAATATGTACAGCATTTGATGAAGAACTTGTTTCTCAACTGTTATTCAGAAATGTAATAAAACACAAACTGGACATACTGTCATTTTGGATTCACATACAAGGCATCGTTTCTCCCCGCTGTTTATGAATATGATGACGACTATTTCCTAATGTCATGGAATAATAACATACATAAGATATGTTAGGAATCACAGCAAAAAACGGCATATGGGAATTTCTTGCCAACAATTGTTGAATAAATTATTCTTATGAGATCCTCATATGTGAGTTCCTCAAATGGTGTTTTGCATGTTACGCTTCTGAGGTTTTCTCTCCCCTCCGTCTTCCAGCTTGTGATTTGGAAATCCTATTCGATTTGAATCAGACTTACGAATCTTACAATTAATAATAAATTCTCTCAATCAGTCAGAGAATGTGACTTACTCCAAGCTATCTTTAAGTGATGTCCGTGTCAAGTTCTTTGTACTTAAAGTTCATGTAACTTAAAGGGTTAGTTTACCCAAAAATGAAAATTCTGTCATTAATTACTCGCCCTCATGTCGTTCCAAACCCTTAAGACCTTCATTCATCTTCGGGACATAAATTAAGATATTTTTGATGAAATCCAAGAGCTCTCTGACCCCTCCATAGACAGCAATTTAATAAAATTTTCAAGGCCCAGAAAGTTAGTGAAGACATTGCTAAAATCGTTCATGTGACTCCAGTGGTTCAACCTTAATTTTATGAAGAGACGAGAATACTTTTTGTGCGCAAAAAACAAACAAACAAAATAACTTTATTCAACAATTTCTTCACGTCTGTTTCAGACTCTTCTTATTGTTTTACACCAGTGATTTCTTACGCCTGTGATTTCTTTTTTGACACCACTATGTACTCTCAAATATGGTTCACTAAAGTCATGAATCAGACTCATTATAGAAGTTAATTGACAGCATTTGGGAAGGTCATAATCAAAAAGATATTAGCACTTTTGCCCAATCAACAAATCCAACGAAGAGGTACAACAATTTATTATCATGTAGCTCATCCAAGCAACTATCATTTCATTTTGGACAAACCTGATAAATGTAAGCAGAATCACTTCCTGATCTTGATGGTCTCTGTGGCGTCCAATCAGGTAGAAGCTTGTAACGCCGACCGGAGCACATGGGGGGAATGAGAGCACAGTCCAGGGAAAAGCAGTGATGACTCTGTTCTTGGAATGTATTTCATTGAATACCTTTACTGTGTTTTGTCTCTCTTAGATGCTGTTTGGCTCAGGATAGAGCTCAACACAGGTGCCACATTAAAAAAGGATTCATTCTGCTACTTACATTGACGGTCATATCGTCTGCCATTATTCACTTCTCTGATTTCTCTCTCAAGACCACTGTGCTTCCTGACACCTTATATAAAAACGTGGTAAATCAGATACACTCCTATTACATGATTATTAAATTCCCTTCTGGCCGTGATAATCAAACAATTTTTTTAGCACCTGCACCCAAAGCTAATCAAGAAGTCCAACGAAGAACTACACAAATTTCTACACAAACCACAGACATTTCAGTGCATCATCATGTAGCTCATCCAAGCAACTATCACTTCATTCTGGACGAACCGGATAAATGTAGTCAGTGGGATCCATTCCTGGTCTTGATGGTCCCTGTGGCGCCCCATCAGGTAGAAGCTCGTAGGGCCATCCGGAGCACATGGGGGAATGAGAGCACAGTTCAGGGAAAAGCAGTGATGACTCTGTTCTTGGTGGGTTTGACTGGAGGATCCGACTCTGAAAAAGCTCAACAGCAGCTGGAGGAAGAGAGCCGACAACACAGAGACTTACTGCAGAGCAACTTTGTGGACTCGTACTTCAACCTGACCATAAAGACGATGATGATCATGGATTGGTTGGCCACTCGTTGCCCTCAAGCGAATTTCAGTATGAAGGTCGATTCTGACATGTACTTAAACATAGAAAACTTGATGACTCTCCTATTGGCACCCAACACACCCAGACAGAACTACATTACTGGAGCCCTGATGTGGAACCGGCCCGTTGTCAGAAACAAAAACTCAAAATGGTATGTGTCAGAGGAGCTGTACCCTGAACCGAACTACCCCACTTACCTGCTGGGAATGGGATATGTTTTCTCCAATGACATGCCAGAAAAAATAGCCCTTCAACATTGAAGACGCATATGTGGGCGCTTGTCTGAAACATTTGGACATTGCGCCCTCATCCCCCCCAGACCCTCCACAGTTTAGAATCTATATGGGACAATATAAACGAGAGGATTTTCTCAGGGTCATTACGACTATCCTGGGATCCCCACAGCAGCTAATAGACATCTGGAAGGACGTAAAGAGGCTCACATAATGCACAATATGCATTAATTCATGATTAACTAATGCACAAATAATCATGGTTATGATCATTGAATTAATGTATGACTCATGAAGAACTAAACAATTTATTGAGTACTGAATCAGCAACTATTGAATATTTAACATGATTAATAGATTAAGTAATATATTATTTGCTATTAATCAAATATGGCATCATGTATTAATTCCCTAATAACATATCTAATAGTGTAAACGAATGTGTTACTTGCCACAATGGGTCAAAGCCATGCATTTCAACTTCCAGTTGATACTGGATAATTGTACGCCCTCTAGTGTCACAAACAAAAATTACACTTTAATGTAATGGCTCCAACACCCTCTATTCAACTGACTTCCAATTAATCATTAGCTAATGATTTGCAAAGGTATCATTATGTTATGACTTTACTTGTTGAGGCACATGACTGTTAACTAATTGTTAAGTAATATGTCATTGTGGTTATGGTTTTTGAATTCATTTTGAATTAGTTAATAGTCTTGTGCCTCAACAAGTAAAGTTACACTCACCTAAAGGATTATTAGGAACACCTGTTCAATTTCTCATTAATGCAATTATCTAATCAACCAATCACATGGCAGTTGCTTCAATGCATTTAGGGGTGTGGTTCTGGTCAAGACAATCTCCTGAATTCCAATCTGAATGTCAGAATGGGAAAGAAAGGTGATTTAAGCAATTTTTGAGCGTGGCATGGTTGTTGGTGCCAGATGGGCCGGTCTGAGTATTTCACAATCTGCTCAGTTACTGGGATTTTCACGCACAACCATTTCTAGGGTTTACAAAGAATGGTGTGAAAAGGGAAAAGCATCTAGTATGTGGCAGTCCTGTGGGCGAAAATGCCTTGTTGATGCTAGAGGTCAGAGGAGAATGTGCCGACTGATTCGAGCTGATAGAAGAGCAACTTTGACTGAAATAACCACTCGTTACAACCGAGGTATGCAGCAAAGCATTTGTGAAGCCACAACACGCACAACCTTGAGGCGGATGGGCTACAACAGCAGAAGACCCCACCGGGTACCACTCATATCCACTACAAATAGAAAAAAGAGGCTACAATTTGCACAAGCTCACCAAAATTGGACAGTTGAAGACTGGAAAAATGTTGCCTGGTCTGATGAGTCTTGATTTCTGTTGAGACATTCAGATGGTAGAGTCAGAATGTGGCGTAAACAGAATGAGAACATGGATCCATCATGCCTTGTTACCACTGTGCAGGCTGGTGGTGGTGGTGTAATGGTGTGGGGGATGTTTTCTTGGCACACTTTAGGCCCCTTAGTGCCACGGCCTACCTGAGCATTGTTTCTGACCATGTCCATCCCTTTATGACCACCATGTACCCATTCTCTGATGGCTACTTCCAGCAGGATAATGCACCATGTCACAAAGCTCGAATCATTTCAAATTGGTTTCTTGAACATGATAATGAGTTCACTGTACTAAAATGGCCCCCACAGTCACCAGATCTCAACCCAATAGAGCATCTTTGGGATGTGGTGGAACGGGAGCTTCGTGCCCTGGATGTGCATCCCACAAATCTCCATCAACTGCAAGATGCTATCCTATCAATATGGGCCAACATTTCTAAAGAATGCTTTCAGCACCTTGTTGAATCAATGCCACGTAGAATTAAGGCAGTTCTGAAGGCGAAAGGGGGTCAAACACTGTATTAGTATGGTGTTCCTAATAATCCTTTAGGTGAGTGTATGTGGTCCTCAAGATAAGATAAAATAAGGCAGAAGTACAATAAAAGTATCTAAAGTAATTTCAGGATGTTTGCTATCATTTTAAATGATCAGAATACATCTATGACAAAGGGTTCTAAAAATATGGATTCTTATATGGAAAAAGTGTCCCTGTGGCTCAATTTACTCTAGGTTAGGGGTAAGTTGATCCAAGTCAGTGGGTAAGTTTCACCATCTGGGTGTAAACGGACCATCTAATTGAATCTGAATCAAACCTATGTGAAATTGTAAAGATAATTTACCTCTTGTAAAAACACCAACAATCAATTTCTTTTACAAATAGTCATATTTCTTTTCTTAAAACTAACTTAAACAACATAAAACCAACTAAATGAAGTTGAGTCTTTAATTGTTTGCATTTCTGAAACAATATGTTGTAATCTTCCCAAAAACAGCCTAAACAGAGTTGAGTAAAATTAAATTTAAATTAAATTAAATAAAAACTGAATTAGAATGAATGAATGGCATTGAAATTAATAAGCATTTTAATCAAAAGGTTCTTGGCATGGTAGTTTTTCTGCAATGTTGAACATGTTAGGACATTAGGGACTACAGGTGTAAAGATGGTTCTTATCAGAGAAGGGTTTGCTGTACTTGTACATTGTTCCTATAAAATAACCTCAAACTACATTTTTTTAAAGAAAATTATAAACTAAGCCAGTTGTGTAACATTGAAATTATACTAGTTTATACTTCAGAGATTTAACTTAACTACAGTGTCTTGTGGAAGGGTAAGTTAAAATGCTGGCTCAATTTACCCCACAGCATTTGGCTCACTTTGCTCCATATCTGCCATTTTGGATTAAACTACAACAATAATTTATATGGTTTTATACATTGCTAAATCACCAATATGGATCATAAATATTTAAGACCTGGACAAATTTGCTTTGATGCAACAGCGATTAACTGTCTGTTTTTATAGTAGATGGGTGCCATACATTCCTCCCATGTGCTTCTCCTGTTCACAATCTGGCAGAAACTATGGTGGTTCCAAAATATATGGTCACATGACGGTAAAAGTGTACAGTTGCCAAGATAAAAGGGGTGGGTCAACTTACCCACTGGCTCATCTTACCCCACTCTCCCTTATACCATCTTTGAAGCATAATTACAGCTTATTCTGGAGAGAACTGCCCACTTACCGAGGAGGCAACTTCCGATGGATAAAGACAAGGGGTTTACTTTTTGTACAGAAAACGTCTTCCCGATTAATCTTTAGACATTTGTGTTTAAATGCTGCACCCTGTTGGTGACTGTTATGAATTGAATAATTGAATCCCCCACTTAAACGCGTACTGTAATGTTTGTAATTAATTAAAATAATGGGCCATACAGCACTGATTGCATTAAGCTTTTAATGGTTCTAACTGAAACATTTTCATTGGGTCAAGTTGCCACATTTTTATTTTCTATAATGTAGCCTACACTTGAATGGAAAGACTAAATCTCTAAAGCTGTTTGTCAAGATTACTTACCAGTCACACATTTGGTTCTTATTTTTAATCAGGTAGAAATAGTCAAGCATATATATTTAGGGACTGTATTTGATGATAAAACAAAAATTTGAGGCAAACATATTATTAGAGGAAAAGCTCTTCAGCATTACGTATTTTCTGAGGAAACTTCAAACTTTTAATATAAATGTTTTTTACACCTGTTTTATTGAATCTAATTGAAATGCAAGGAATAGGAAGCTGAGTAGTACAATGTGCAGCAAGATAGTGGGGACCGACTTAAGGACTATCA
This sequence comes from Paracanthobrama guichenoti, assembly GCA_018749465.1. Lineage (NCBI taxonomy): Eukaryota > Metazoa > Chordata > Actinopteri > Cypriniformes > Gobionidae > Paracanthobrama > Paracanthobrama guichenoti. Next base: position 17,021,231 of record CM031964.1, read on the forward strand.
CACAAATCTATGTGGCAGTTTTAGATTTGCGTGACTTCAAAAACAGAACAATCACTGCTGCCATTATAAAACTTTTTTTAATATAACGATTTTATTTGTCTGAAAGAAGAATGTCATATACACCTAGGATGACTTGAGGATGAGTAAATCATGGGGTAATTTTCATTTTTGGGTGAACTCCTTGAAGTCTTCTATTGTAACCCATGGTGGCACCAGACAGTCAACGGCAGCGGAGTGACACGTTAAGCATATAAGCAGAACCAGTCAAGATAACTCGTAGATGAGCGGTGTGTTATTTACTTTGGCAGTTGTTATCTGGGAATATCAGAATCAAGTATTCCACAGAGCCATCCAATAATTACATATTATAAAATGTGTGTTATTTTGTGTGTTGTGTTGCTGTAGGCCTATGTGTATGTATACTGCGGTCTACACAAAGAATTGCCTTTCAAGAGCAATAAAGTAACCAGGCGATTCCCGCCTTATACTGACTATTGAGATTAATTTCTTACGTTTAGTTTTATATGATCATCAAGTTGTGTTTCAAATTTTTGTTTTTAAGTTTTTTTTTTTTTTTTTTCACAATGTTTTTAAGTCTGGCCTTGTGAAATTTTAACCTATACATCTATATACGTGCTAAACAAAGGCATTGTAATTTATTATTTCATAAACATCCGGCGCCACAGTTTAATGTGATGGGGGGCTCTTTTCTCAGTGTTGTTTTTGAATCACATCCAAAACTTCAAACGTTTTAGCTTAAAAAAAATCTCACAAAATAGCTTAATTTCCTTAATTAAACCCGTATGTCAACATGCTGACTGGAAGGTGTGAAGTGCACACTAAAGTTCAAGTGGGTAAAACATATCATGTGTGTTTTTCCTGTATGCTGAGTCCTGTACAGGGCTGTGTTTTAGCTATTCAGGACTTTTTGTGTCTAATGTGATATATATTTCAGATTTTTTTTTAAATATATATAAATGATGAATAAATAAAACTTTGTCCTCAAAGTTGATGTGTTAGAAGCAGGAAAAATGGGCAAGCGTAAGGATTTGAGCGAGTTTGACAAGGGCCAAATTGTGATGGCTAGACGACTGGGTCAGAGCATCTCCAAAACTGCAGCTCTTGTGGGGTGTTCGGTCTGCAGTGGTCAGTAGCTATCAAAAGTGCTCCAGGGAAGGAACAGTGGTGAACCGGCGACAGGGTCATGGGCGGCCAAGGCTCATTGATGCACGTGGGGAGTGAAGTCTGGCCCGTGTGGTCCGATCAAACAGACGAGCTACTGTAGCTCAAACTGCTCAAGAAGTTAATGCTGGTTCTGATAGAAAGGTGTCAGAATACACAATGCATCACAGTTTGTTGTGTATGGAGCTGCATAGCCACAGACCAGTCAGGGTGCCCATGCTGACCCCTGTCCACCGCCGAAAGCACCAACAGTGGGCACGTGAGCATCAGAACTGGACCACGGAGCAAAGGAAGAAGGTGGCCTCGTTTGATGAATCACTTTTCCTTTTACATCATGTGGATGGCCGGGTGTGTGTGTGCCGCTTTCTTGGGGAACACATGGCACCAGGATGCACTATGGGAATAAGGCAAGCCAGCGGAGGCAGTGTGACGCTTTGGGCAGTGTTCTGCTGGGAAACTTTGGGTCCTGCCATCCATGTGGATGTTACTTTGACACAAACCACCTTGATTTCTCAATCCAATTGAGCATCTGTGGGATGTGCTGAACAAAATAGTCCGATCCATGGAGGCCCCACCTCGCAACTTAGAGAACTTAAAGGATCTGCTGCTAACATCTTTGTGCCAGATACCACAGCACACCTTCAGGGGTCTAGTGGAGTCCATGCCTCGATGGGTCAGGGCTATTTTGGCAGGAAAAGGGGGATCAACACAATATCAGATCGGTGTGTCTGTGTGTGTGTATATATATATATATATATATATATATATCTTTTTTTTTTCTCCATCATTATATATATATATATATATACACACACACACATGAAATTTAATCAAAGGAAAACCAGCAGCATAACTGAAGGGAACTAAACTGATCTTAGACCTGAAGATAACATATTTACTCAAGAGGCCTTTTCACTCTTCACTACTGACAGGCAGCAGGAGGGGCTAGAGATTTCCATAAAGCCTGTTGGTTCCCATGGCAAGCAATGAGGACGTGTACATTGGGGCTGTGGGAACGAAGGTAACCCCGAGGTCACAGGCTGTGGTGGGAGGGGGCTGTACTGCTGGCAGTGTCATCATCATCAGCTGTGTGCTCATGGACAGTGTGTACAGTCATTTAACAGGATCACACACACATACAGAAAGCTGTATTGATAATCAGCCACGCCACTCTCGCATGCCCTGAAGGAGTGTGAACAAACACAGCTGTTCTCTGATGCCTCAGTAAAGTCCTGCTGTTGCTACACACACACACACACACACACACACACACACACACACACACACACACACACACACACACACACACACACACACACACACACACACACACACACCTGCTGCAAAAACTTTTTACTGGAAAACTGAAATCAGTGCTGTAAGAAAGAGGCACTCTCCAGGCACATTTTTACACATTCCAAACCACATCAATCTAATTACTAAGAATGCATATAATCATTTATAAGTGAGGCAGCTTATTAAAGGTTTTCAGATATAAAACGTTTTGTTCAAATCAAGACTGTGCTCCTGATATGAGATATCATTCTGTTGAATCGGGTGTTAAAACTGAGGACAGGAACGGGGGAAACTCTCCAGAGACGTAACTAGCTGCGTTTAGATGCGTGGGAAAGTGTGTGCATGTGTTTGTGAAGATAAGGCATGCAAGTGTGATAAAATGAAAGTGAGAGAGAGAGAGAGAGAGAGAGAGAGAGTATGTGAATGTGAATGTGTTAGATCCGTTTGCTGTTTTAGCCAGGTGGTGCTATCATTACACATGCTCTTCTATTAATACAGCAGAGGGAAGACGTTTACTGTCAGACAGCTACATGTATTAAAATGAACCCAGACACATGGGCAAACAGAGAAAGTGAGAGGGGTTCACTCAGTATAGAACAGGAATGGGAGACATATGAGATATTTTGAAGATCCCAACATATAAGTAAAAAAAGAGTAAATACTAATAAAAATAGCAATTTACTTTGTGCACTCAAAACAAAGTTAAACCATAAAGTAATGACTTTTTTAGTTCATATATATGCAAACACTATTTTTTTTTTTTAAATTGTGGTTTAGAGTCATTTGCCCTCTTCCCAGCATGCACTGGGGTATCAATAATTAATCCAGCTGTATTCTTTTGTTCACTGATTTTCTTATCACATTTACTAACTTATTGCCTTGTCATGTCAGTACAAGTTTGTTCCTGTAATTAAATAATTTAAGTAAAATAATTCAATTACACACACCCACACACAGAGAGAGAGAGAGAGAGAGAGAGAGAGAGAGAGAGAGAGAGAGAGAGAGAGAGAACCCGTTTAGATGGAAGAATCTCAAGCTGACTAGATGAAGACATTACTGTATCTTAACCCATTAATAGACAGTACTTCCATGGAAATAAATTCCAGCACAGTGCTACAACAACCATAATGAAATGACCCTTCACAATAGATAATGCTTTACAATGAACTCATATGCCAATTTATCTGTTCAATAAAATACCTTACTCACCTGTTGAGTAGTCAAAACATTTCGAATCCCTCAGTTTTTGCTTTCTCAGAAAAGCCAAGCCAATGTTGATTCTTGTTTTATTACGAGCTCTGTCGCGTTCTCTTTTTATCAGTGACTCTCTTCTGTTCGGCGTTTGTTTAAAACGGGTGATTCTCCAGAGGTTGGAAATTTAGCGGCTCCATGTCAACCTTTTTCCCTCATCGTGACAACTAACCCATGCCACACCAGACATGCATCAAAGTAAACGGAGCAACTTTTCTCCATTTACGGATATGACGAGCCCATGGCGAACATTGGTACACAATTTCCCACGAAAACCATCCTACAGGTCTACATATCTACAGGTCTAAAATATAAACGTACGCACGTAGAGCTTACAACAACTTGGGTTGTCCTTGCCCTCTTTAGTCCGGATGACATGGCGTCCCAGTTTTCCAAAAAGAACTTAAAATTTTGATTGGTCTGACCACAGAACAGTTTTCAACTTTGCCACAGTCCATTTTAAATGAGCCTTGGCCCAGAGAAAACGCCTGCGCTTCTGGATCATGTTTAGATATGGCTTCTTTTTTGACCTATAGAGTTTTAGCCGGCAACGGGGAATGGCACGGTGGACAATGTTTTCTGGAAGTATTCCCGAGCCCATGTTGTGATTTCCATTACAGTAGCATTCCTGTATGTGATGCAGTGCCGTCTAAGGGCCTGAAGATCACGGG
>CM031964.1:17028130-17463130 GCA_018749465.1 Paracanthobrama guichenoti
ATTAATTTACACAAATATGAATAATACTTTTATTCAGAAGACATTTCATCACAATTGGCAGTAAATGCATTTATGTTACAAAAAATTATATTCCAAATACATGGTATTCTTTTGAACTTACTATTCATCAAATTATCCAGCACAACTGTTTTCTGCATTGATAATAATAATAATAATAGTAAGAAATATTTGTTGTATAGGAACTCATCATATGAGAATGATTTCTGAAGGATCACGTGACACTGAAGACTGGAGTAATGATGCTGAAAATTCAGCTTTGCTCACAGGAATAAATTACATTTTAAAACATATTCAAATAGAAAACAGTTATTTTTAATTGTAATAATATTTTACAATATTACTATGTTTTTTTATTTTTTATAAATGTGCAGCCTTGGTAAAAATAAGAGACTTCTTTATAAAACATAAAACAATTCCAGAGAAGGCAGCTAGAGTTAGCAATTAGCATTGCAGTGGGTTGCTGTGGGTTAATCTTTTACTGGTGGCCTATTTATTTTGTATTTTTCAGACTAATTTCAATCAAATTAAGGGTTTGATGGCCCAATCTTTGTTCTTTGGTTTGGTTGTTTAACTGCCGGTTGTAGTGCAGGGGCTGTAATACCTCTTGGAAATGCAATCCATTCCCACTCTGCCACAACTAACTAAACTCAAAATAACTGGCTATATGGGATTTGGATATATTGGAGTGTGTGAGTGCCCCACGCCTGCATGTGAGCAGGTTCATGACGGCATGCATAAACTGTGAGGAAAATTTATAATTCCTGCATCCTTTTGCCAAAGGGTATAGTTGAAAAGTTCACCACACTTACTCATTCAGTCACACGCAGCAGACCCGCTTTAACACATAACAATACACTCATACTTGGGCTAATCTTACTCCAGGAACAAGCTCTTATGTTTGGTCGAGATTTTCAAAGACGTCTCATAAATATCTCCAAGTACAAACAGAGAGAGCGGCGTTGAGCAAAACTGTTGACTCACAGGGCTAAAGCTAAAAATCCCCTTTAAGAATTATAACTTCATGTACAAAGTGTAACCAACTATATACCAATACCAACTATACACATCAATTGCAATGTTTTAGTGCTCAGTTTAGGAAAAAAAGAAAGAGGAGTGAACTTCACCTTTTGATGTAACTTGCTGTGCATACCAATGGTCATATATGCTATATGCTTACATCACTGTTTGCTAAATATAGCATTGTGATGTTGAATTAAAAATATTTGACAAGTTACTTTAGTTGAATGTCGGAAGTGTAATGTGACACCATTGATGATTTCACAAGTCACCGGCTATAAATAGCCTAACTGTTTTCATGCTAACACATCTAAGTGGCAGATCTTCAAGCTTAAAGTAGCCTAAACCTCCAAGTATAAAGGCTCATTCACACTAGGCCTATATGAACATCCACATTAAAGGAATAGTACACCCAAAAATGAAACTGATCCCATAATTTCTCAGCCTCAAGCCATCCTAGGTGTATATGACTTTCTTCTTTTAGCCGAACACAGTTGGAGTTATATTAAATGATATCCCAGCTCTTTCCAGTTTGGTAATGGCATTTTGAAGCTCCAAAAAGTGCATCCATCCATCATAAAAGTAATCTATACGGCTCCAGGGAGTTAATAAAGTCCATCTGAAGTGAAGAGAGGAGTTTAAGAAAAATTATAATATTTAAAACTTTATAAACTATAATCACTGGCTTCTGGCAACAGCTGTATGCAGGTTCACGACAGAGTCGAGTTCCAGCGGAAAAGGTGACCCCTGACCCGACGTATGATGTAGGTGTAGCGTAAGATTAGGTGAAAATGTATGAAATAGGAAGCGCAGAGGATAGAGCAAAACAAAATGGCCAGTCACAAATTAGAAATCTAAAATGAGAAGTTTTAAAAAGAAATGTCCGAGGATTTCGATATAAGAGAAGAGGAGCAACGTCACAAGTCGGGTCAGAGGTCACTCTTCCGACAGAACTCGATTCTCTCGTGAACGCGGGTATGGCCGTTACCGGAAGCCAGTGATGTTTATTTAGTTTTGGATATTTTTCGTACAAAAATCCATCGCTTCAATTCAGAAGGCCTTTATTAACCAACTAGAGTCGTATAGAGTACTTTCATGATGGATGGATGAGCTTCAAAAACGTAGATACTATTCAAAGCTGGGAAGAACCAGGATATTATTTAATATAACTCTGATTGTGTTAGGCTGAAAGAAGAAAGTCACCTATAGGATGTCCTGAGGGTGAATAAATCATGGGATCACTTTCATTTTTGGGTGAACTATTAGCACAATAACATCCTGTCATCTACCGCATTAAATGCTTGAGCTCTTTAACGCCTGGTGGATTCTGATTTGTTGTTTTTATCGTTTATCAGCTCGTACCTCTGTGCCAGTGTTGCCAAGTCGACTGTTTTCCCGTGAAATTGGGCTACTTTAACACTGTTGCGTGCTGTTTCTCATGTCCGCGGGTTGAAGCGACCCAGATAATGTGATATTTAGCCCAGTGAATGTGTATTCCAACAAACGCAGATTTTACACCCCGGAACACTACACTATTGAACACTTTACCGGGGGACCACCCCTTAAAACACTGTTTTGGGCTAGTTTTGAGTAGCAATTTTGGCAGGTTTTGATGTGAAAACCTAGCAACCCTGCTCTGTGCCATTATCAATAAAGGCCCACTGAAGTGCCTTGAAATGCGCAGCATTATTCAATGTGTTGACGTAATTTCCACTGAAACAGGAAAACGGGACGGGACATATTTATCAGCTCCTCCCCTTTTTTTTAAAAATAGCAAGTAGTGTTTAGTTTGGCCAGAGCCAAGTAAGCCGCAGTTTCCTCCTAATCTCTAATCGTTTCTCTTCCTAATATCCTTCATTATTGCTTTATAATATAGCATTCTGTGCAGAATTCAAATGAGTCCGATATGTGTCCCACACATGATGTGCTATCGTGTCTCTGGACCAGAGCAGACTGTGTGTGTGTGTGCTGCGGCGGTTCGCATGACATTAACGCTAAACCAGACTTCATTCGCCAATGGAAATCATATTTAAACTGTCTGAAAATTGTTCCCTATCTCCTATATAGTGCACAATGTGCCATTTACCATGTAGAACATAGCAAATGTGTGAACAAGTGACCAATTAGGGGGCGGCGCTTTAGATTCTAGAAAGCATTTGATTGGACAGAAAATCTGACGAGTAGCTGAAGTGTAGCTTGATGTCATAGTGAGAGACTCCTTTGAACGCTTATATCTTATAAATGTGAATTCTGTCATTGTTTTGAAGCACACTAGCGCACTAAGACTAACATATTCATTCTAAAAGCCAAGACTTCAGTTTTGATTTCATGGCGACTTTAAAGTCGTGGTGTGGACTCTGCTCTTTTATTAAATTTAGAACGACTTTTAAAACAATCTTTATCGTTATCATTATAGTCCTTGCTGTGAACGAGCCTTAAGCAAACTGAAGTGTGAACAAAACTTATAAAAATGTACATAGGCTAACAATTTCTGCTACAATTACAACTTTTGTAAAATCATAATGAGCCCTTACGAAAAAATAACCATGGTTTTTATTGTAGTAAAACATGGTTTTTTGGCTAATTGATTACCATTTATATAACCACAGTTTTACCACAAATACCATGGTTAAACTATGGTTAGAGTAGCAAAACCATGGTTAATTTGTGGTTACCGTGGTTTAACTACAATAACCATGGTTTTTTTGGTTGTATTTGTAGTAAAACCATGGTTCATTTTCGTAATTACGTTCAGGACATTTTCGCGGGTGAAACCCAGTGATTTCAATCGTGCCGATTTCGCAATGGGCTCAAGAAGGCAGTCATAGGAATTAGCCGTCGACCAACAGAAAGTCGCTTGGATTTGATTGACTTTGACTGACGATGCACTACAATGGACATTTTGCTCTAAATTTCGATAATGTGACCGCATTTATGACATTTTGTATAGAATATTCTGCGAACTACATTTGTTGTGGAGTAGGTTATGGTGGTAGTCGGTACATACCCCTTGTTGCCACAGCCCGGCGACGGAGAGTTGTGTCAAGCCTGAAGAGTTTTGCTCCTCCTTCCTAAAACCCCGGAGGTGTTGCGCTCCTGCCATTCAGTAAAAACACCGTCGTGTTCCTAAAGTTCAGACGTCTGGGTGGACGCAACCTGCACGGATCAGGGACACTCCGCGCTGCATATGATGTGTGTCAAAGCTTGTCTCCAGGAGAAATGATTCCTGCTTAGGGAATTGACCATAGGCTACAGGGGTTTGAGCTTCGTTCTTTTATTCTGCGGTCTCTTGTGGATAAAACCTTTGGAAGTTTTACAGGTAAGCAGTGCAATTCATTATTGATACTTGCTGAATATGCCAGAATGTAAACATAAATTAAAAAAAAAAAAAAAAAATGATTGCACAACACATTGAAAATAGTTACATAGAGACAAATAAAATAATCAAGAATTAGTTTTAATTTTGGAACTTTTGTTTACTTTTGTTGCAGAAATTTTGGCAGGGAACTGTTAAAATCTCGTAACTTTAATCTACCGGCTTCTTGCTGGTCTCGTGAGATCAGTACTTTCAATAAAGCACGTCTATATGTACCAGGTAACCCAAGTCAATATATCACCGTGCAAGGATCGCTTGGTCGGTGATGAATGGTTGTGAACTGTACATAACGAATGCGATAAATCATAACATCGTGTTTCATATTAGTTTCATATTAGGATGCGAATCGTACAGCTAATAACCAATATTGTATTATATTATATTGTATTATTAGTCCTTAATTTATTTTACATTATCTGTGCGAATATGGTGGTTGGTTTTGAGGGTTGGCATCCCTAATTATGGTTTTCATTTTTTTTTCACTGATGTGCATGTGTCTAAATAACCAGTGTGTGCCTTTAACCACAAAGTTTGATTAAAAGTTACTCGCGTTCGCCTGAGTTGATTTCGGTCGCTACATCTACAAAACAAAGTGCTATTTAAATTGTTTTTACAGCGCACAAATCTAGATACACAGATTTGAAATCTAGATACTACACACACACTCTCTCTCTCTCTCTCTCTCTCTCTCTCTCACACACACACACACACACACACACACACACACACACACACACACACACACACACACACACACACACACACACACACACACACACACATTATTACCCGAGACAAACATCAGCAGCACAATCCTGAAAACCACTGACAGAGATTCCTTTTAGAAGTATTATAGGCTTTTGTTATCAATATGTTGATGTAGCACCAATGTTGAAAGGGTTAGCTAATATAAAAGGGTTAAACATTGTTTTTACATGAACATTATGCTTGTGATAGCGTTAATGTCATGTGTGCTCAATGCTTACGTACAGAATGCTGTCAATGCGAAACCTGTTGAAATCAGGCACCTATGTTGTCCCTGTAATGTCATTAAACCTCCACCCCCTTTCTCACCCAAGCTGCTGGCACCTAAACGGGTGAGTAGTGGATCTCAGGTGTAAATTGGTTTAGTTGCACAGGGCGTAAAGAAGATTATGCTCATTTATTCCGGCTTTTAAACCCATTATTTTGCTTCAAAGAAATCTCAACATTTGAAGAGAGGGTTTTGTGGAGGACTCTATTAAGAAGTACTTTAGAGCAAGGGTTGAGTGACATGCTGAGATTTTGGCCATTAATTTTAGTGATTTTGAATAGGTTTGGAAATCCTCCTCAGTTGTATGCCTCCTTCCTTCGCTCAGTGGTTGGTAAGAGGTCTGGCAGAGATGTTAAAATGGTCACAACCTTTAAATATCCACTAGACTATCACAGCATATGAGTTAGCATCTGTGAAGTTCAGGTTTTAGAATACACTCATAAAAATAAAGGTACTACCATATAGAAGAATCATTTTGGGTAGCTCAAAGAACCTTTCAGTTTTTTTTCTTGTGTGTGTGTTTTTTTTTTTTCATATTGTGAAGAGCATTTTTATCATCTGAAGAACTTTTTGTCAATTATATTGTGCTGTGGAAAGGTTCCAGGGACATTAAGTGGATAGTTCACCCAAAAATTAAAGATTCTGTCACTCACCTTCATGTCGTTCCAAACCCATAAGACTTTCGTTCATCTTCGGTACACAAATGAAGATCTTTTAATGAAATCTGAGAGAATCCCTTTCTGTCCCTCCATTGACAGTCTACACAATACCACTTTCAAGTATGTCACTCATTTTAAAGGTCCTACCACATATAGTAATTTAGAACCTTTGTTTTTAAGAGTGTATGCTTTTTATTCTTTATAGTCCTTTAGGGAAAAAAACATTTTGCTGGCAATAACCCAGAGACCAATATGCTTGTTTAATCTTTACATAACTATAAGCATCTCATGATACTTTACACTTTAAAAACACTGTAAACCAGAATAAGTTGACAAAACGAAAAAAAATTGAGACAATCAGTTGCCTCATTTTTTTTTAAGTTAAGAAATGTAAAGTTTAAGTAAGCCAAACTTGCATATTTTATTTTGTGATCATACATTTTAATTGCTCTGAACTTGACGTATTTGAGTAAGCTAATGCATACATTTAACTTAAAAATGTCATGCAATCTTACATTTTTAGTAGTGGAAACTTGACTAGTATTCACTAGCTAATTCAATAAATGCCATCTTGCTAATTGCTTTGGAAGCATTAGCATAGCATAGCACTATCTGAATTAGAACAGCAATATAACACATTTAACATGCATCTGTTCTCAAACTAAGCTTATGCGTCACTCGTCACCATGATGGTAACCCTACAAAACAACATAATAGAAACTCTTCTAAACTAGCATAACAAAACATTAAACACTACTAAATCTCCCACTTAATGTTAATCTTGCACACACAAAAAAACATAATATCATTTTGGCATTTACTGTCCCTTTTGAATGTCATGGCAAAGCATGCTGGGAAATAGAAATCCCAGCCCAGTTTCAGTTAAATTAATAAAGTTAGTCTAGATTAAAAGAAACAAGTTCATAAAACTCAAAACAATGAAATAATTTGGATTACTAAAAAAGGGCAGTTTTGAGAATTCAAAAGAAAAGAAAGTTGTAAATACTCAAAAAAGTTAACTTGTTTGAACTAATTTGATTAATTTGAGTTGGCTCTACTCAAACCAATTCATTATTTTGAGCGTTAGGGTTTACTCTTCAGGAGAACCTGAGATGTTGAGAACGCTTGAAGAACCTGTATTGTTGGTAGTGATGAAGTTTCAAAAGTTTAACAGATTGCATAACCACATATTCGTTACCAACTGACCCTTTGAGCAGCAAATCCAAGTTATTATCTGTTTGTTTAGTAAAATATTGTTTATGAATGACGTCAAAGCAGACAGAGGACCCAGCTGCGAGTTAAATCTGATCCGTCATTAGTAATGTAGGCCGCATTCCTCTTATCATTTGTGATAATAACTGTAGTAAGCATGTTAACACGTTCTTCTCGTTTTGTTTTGGTCAGAGTTAGAGATCAGCTGGCAGTCTGCCAGTCATCGTTCAGGAAAGGCAAACACGGAGGGGGCACATAGTATACGAAAGAGGGACGAGCGTATGAGAAAAGCAAAGACAGATACAGAAGGAGAGAAAGCAAAAAGCACAGGCAAACATTCCTGATGCGGTGTCTCAGCAATTTAATTAAAGGGACTAGTGGGATGTTAGAGTGGGCTTTCGGAGGTGAAGGCTTAACCCCCCCCCGGCCAGGCTTGGACTAATCCCAAGGGTCAGCTAATAAGTGCTCAGGTCATGCCACCATGACAACTAAATAGGGGAGTATCTCAGATAGAGCTTCCCAGTCACAGTTAATAACTACATGATGGACATTAAGACACAGCGAGGAGGAATAAGTGTGTGCAGATGCTGAGTGAAGAACGGCCTTATGGTCTGAGAGGTAGAGTCAAGTGTCTGACATCTGAAGATTATTTAGTTAAAAGCACTTTGATTGCAAAGATTGTGGCCTTTGTGTCTTGACTACGACTCTGGCTGTTGTTAAAGGTCAGATGGAAATTCTAGAAATGCGTCGCTTGTTGTTTGGATTATACTGATCACTCAAAATCACTAAAATCTGTTGCGGTTGTGACTGCCAAAGCATGAGCCCTCCTCCTAAAACATGGGATTTGGTTTTCCTTTGGTTTCTTCCTCCTTGAAGTGTTGGCTAAACAAAGTATTGCAATACAGGAGCATTAAAGATGACACATTGGCACAACATGCAACCTTATTAGTGTCAGAGAGCCCAGAACAATTTGAACGCCTGTCTTTCAAAAGTTCAATGTATTTCCTGCCCCTTGCGTGCTCTTTGAGTAAATATTTTGGCTAATTGTATTATGCTTTCAGCTACTGTTTAAAAAAATTCAGCAAATTTTACCCTAAAATCAGTTCAAATATTCATATGTGATGTTTGCAGATTCCATATGGGCCTGTAAAAACATACTAATCTTATGTGTATATATATAATCAGCATATGAATATATGTGTATAAACATTTACTTCAGGAATGTTTGAATGTCTTGAATGTTTGATAATCTCCATGTTCTCCAAAATCTGTAGGATGAAAATTGTATCCTTTTTAAGACTGAAGTTTTCTTCAATAACTATGTAAAAGTAGCAATGCTAATAACCTAACTATCTTTTTCAGAGAGGTATTATACACTCAGAAAAAAAAAAAGTACAGTGGAGGTACAATTTTGTTCCTTGGGGAACAAAACATATAACCTTAAAGGGACACAATTGGTACTTGGGGTACAATTATACCATTGTTTTCCTCTACTTAGAGCAGGGGTAGGCAAGTTCGTTCCTAGTGAGTCGCTGTCCTGCAGAGTTTGGCTCCAGCCCTGAAAGACGTCTACAGAAGCTCTTATTGAGAATTAACAGAGGTTTAGATGTTTTATTGAATATGTTTGGTCACCATTATGGTGATCAATGTTTCCTTTAGTTGGGCAGTTTGACACTTGGCTTTTTATGTGAGTTTGTGGTTTTTGTTGTTAGTGTTAACAGAACACATAATCTGCTCAAATCAAAAGAAGCCAATAACAAAAACTGTCATGAAGAAAAATGTTTGACTAAACTCATCACTGACTAAAAATGTTAATAAATAATATTCACCAGCAATACTTTCTTGCCACAGATCAGACATTCTGAATTTTGATTTTTTTTTAAAATACATTCTAAGGGGGAAAAAAGTTTAGACGCACACAGATATCAAGAATCAGCATATGAATCTCAACAATTGTGACATACTTAATGCTGCAATGCATGCTGGGAGCAATGAGTTTTATACTGTGGTGGCTTAGTAGGGTTTGTGCTAAACTCTGCAGGACATCAGCTCTCTAGGACCGAACTTGTCTGCTTCTGACTTAGAGGTACAAAAATGTACCCTTAAGGGTACCACCCCAGTGAAGGCTACTTGTACCTTAAAAGGTACAATTTTGTACTCATAATATTTTGAAAGATACTGCCCCTTTAAAGTCCCCCTGTAGTCATGCCTTAAAATAGCTTGAATCTACCTCTACACCCTAACTTAATTTAGTATACACGGATTCATGAATATGCAGATGAGCCCTACCTCCACTTTCTAACTCAACTTTACTGTAGTAAACACTGCACAAAGGTATCACGCTTTACATTGTCGGACACAAAAAAGTAATTAATATGATTAGCCTTTTGCTTGACTACCTTATCAAACAGCTAATAATGTGTTGCTAGTGTTACTCAAACCATGTTTCCATGTTCAAAGTAAAAATTAGCATCCTTGGAAATGCTTTGAACATTTTAGAACGTCAGCGGAGAAAGGCATATATTTCATCATAACATTATAATATAGATCATATACATAATTCACCCGCTATATTGCTAAATGTACCCGAATTTTTCATATCAACAGAAAAATATACAGGGATAACCTGGCTTCTCTTGAGACTCCCTTGCTTCACAGGATAGTTAATGATATGCTAAAGCCCACCCACACGTTGACGTGATTGGTTACAAGGTAGTTTGTGGCGTAAGAAACCGTGATTTCAAGCCGTCTTTGGTTCACTGCAGTTTTAAGGAGAAAATACTCAGCAATGGTGTTGACTTTATTTAATTTATTTAATTGAATTAGTTTGCACATGATTTATCTTAAAACACATTAAAAACTTGATTTTCACCTTTTAGTACTTCCAAAAGTACATTCAATGCTAGCTAATACTTAAATAAGAGTAGCTTGAGTGTAGTTTAACTACTTTGAATTATGAACTGTGTAGTTTCAAAATAGCTTCCCCCAAAACTGCTGACAAGAGATAAGGAAGGCTGGTGAAGAAAAGCTAAAATACTGTATTATCTCATGTTGTGGCTTTTAGGATTTATTTTATATATGTTCTTGTCATGGTGTCCACTTGTAAAAACACAGTTTAGATGGCAACCCTGCTGTCTGCATGATCACTAGTGGAGTGAAGGCAAGAGCAACAAAGAAATATAAACACATATAAATCATAACAGAGGTTAGAAAATGTAAAAAAAAAAAAAAAAAAACAAGATTGCATGCTGCACTAAAATATTTCCTATCCTAGATTATTATGCAGCAGAGACAACTATACATAAGTCATCCGTTGGTTGAATTCCCTGAAAAGTGTAAACACTCTGTGGCGCTTTCAAAACATTACTCATTATTTTTTATTTTTTTTTGCATCCCGACCAGCAGCACATAGCAACACTAGCTCAACCAATAGTGTGAGGCGGGGCTATCTGTTTATCCAGCCAATAGAAGATAAAAGGAGTTGGATCCGACGCCAGGACACACAAACGGGAGGACATTCATAATTCTTGAGGGGGCCACTGCGTCCCAGGGTGTAGGGGTCTATATTATATATATATCTAGGGGCTCTATATTATATATATCTAGGGGCTCTATATTCTATTCTATTCAGCATGTTTTTTTTTTTGTTGTTTTTTTTTAATTCCATGCCAACGTATCATGCAGCCACAGATGTATCGCTTGTATAGGACCCTGTTATTTCCGCGATGCAGAAATTGTGAACGTAATCACGGAATCCAGTCATAAAAACGGAATTTACGGTATAATGTGGAATATCACGGAATTTGTAAATTTTTTAATAAATAAAAAGCATGTCAGTACACTTAAATCAAATCGCGATATAGACTAGTGTCTGTGAATATTAAACAGCAAAAAAAAAAAAGACTATTTATATACAAATCCTGCATGTTCTGCTTGACTGTGTGAATGAATGGCACAGACAGCGGTTTCATTTACCACACACACACTGAAGGGTGCGTGACGCTCACAGTGTTTTCAGCATCTGCCTCCTCACTATGAGGACAAGAATGCAGTCACTTCATGAGCATTTTGGGGGTTGTAATTAAACAGATTTCATAGGGCCCTACTTGTATTTTATTTGAAAAAGAATTCAAAATATTCACAAATTTGTTAATTATATCATGAACTATATGATATTTTGAATGAATGAATGAATGAATGAATGAGGCATTTATATAGCGCTTTCATATGCACTACTGTATACCCAAAGTGCTTTACACTCATGACAGGGGTCTCTCCTCAACCACCACCAGTGTGCAGCATCCACTTGGATGATGCGACGGCAGCCACAGTACAATGGCAGCAGTGCGCTCACCACACACCGGTGATAGGTGGAGAGGAGAGACGGTGATAGAGCCAATTCAATGGAGGCCATGATAGATAAGGGCCAATGGAGGGAATCTACCAGGACACCGGGGTTACACCCCTACTCTTTACGAGAAGTACCATGGGATTTTTAATGACCACAGAGAGTCAGGACCTCGGTAATAACGTCTCATACGAAGGACCGTGCTTGTTACAGTATAGTGTCCCCATGACTACACTGGGGTGCTAAGACCCACACAGACCACAGGGTGAGCACCCCCTGCTGGCCTCACTAACACCTCTTCCAGTAGCAACCTAGTTTTCCCAGTTGGTCTCCCATCCAGGTATTGACCAGGCTCAACCCCTGCTTAGCTTCAGTGGGAAACCAATCTTGGGCTACAGGGCGATATTCTGAAATTCAAATATGTGGACGTGAATGTGTTTTGTCACTTAAACACTTGTATAATGATCATGTTAGTATAACGCGCAATAGGCCATGATAGTTTGCACCACAATTCAGAGAATCGCTTCTGTCGGATTTACATCACGTAAATTCATCCATTTCTCCCGAAATACATAAAAGTAAGTGGTCGGTAAACTGGGAGAAGAATAGAGTAAACTTTATAGTTTCCTACAGAATGTGTATCTGATAAAACGGCAATTATTGCAGCTTCCATCAGTGTAGGGCCGTAACCATCATAAACATTGAGGGGGACAAGTCCCCCCCAATAATTAGAAATGGCCAAATTGTCCCCCCATATATTTGAAATATGCACTGCTCTGCTGCACTTCAGCGCTCTGTATGTTAGGATGACAAAAAGGTTTAAAAATTACATTTTTAGTCTGGTTTGAATCAGTGGTCTAACAGAGCTTGTCAATGTCAAAATGTTTTAGATGGCCAATCAAATCAAAGTAGGCGGGGTTTACGTTCTCTTTTCACACACAGACGAGCACGTCAATCTATCTCTTAATGCCGTAGCGGACACTCTATTCTTTCCGGGTGAAATCACAAAACAAAATGAACACAAACGTGTCCATGCTCTTAATTTACAATCATTGATTAACATCTTTGATTTTAATGAGGGGAAAAAAAAAAAACTATACAAGAGCGGATTAGACCCTGAAACCTTTGACACGGTTTACAAAAATTCAACAACCAGACCACTAGGGAAGCCAAATGTGAGCAGCTGTTCCATGTATTTATTCACCAATGTGAAGAATCTCTGGACTAACAATATATTTGACGCAAATTAATGCAAATATTATTTGCGAATAGTCCCAAAATTATTATTTCCCAACTAGAATTAGACCTTGAATTGAAGTCACTGCTCTGTTTCTTTATGCTTTAAAAAAAACAAAAAAACATTGGTCCTCTCAATGTTCAAGACTTGTGTGTGGAATGCATTTCTGACAAACTATAAATGTTTTTTTTTTTTTTTTTACAGTACTTAATTTAAATGTTTATTTAAATGTCTGAAACCTAAAATAAACATTATGTGGTTAGTTGTAATAAATGAAAAGCGCTGAGTGCATCAGTCTCTGGCTCAGCACCGGCCAAAGTGTTTACAAATGTTTGAATATAGCAGTGACGCACTGAATGTTCCAGTCACACCGGTGTGATTGGACGTTCCAAATGGTTAAAAATCAATTGTGTTTCGGGGGTGGAGGGGGGAGAAATTGAAACTGAGGGGGCACAAATCCGATCTGAGTTGGCAATGTCCCCTCGTGATGCCGGGCCTGAAAGGAGGGCTCAGGAAACCTGTTTGGAATCAATCATTATTTTGACATTTCTGTGAAAAATTACACACTTCAACTTTAAGGATGCAAGCTGCATGTAAAAAAAATCCCATGTGCACTAAAAACATCTCTTCCACTCTCGATTAAAAAAAAAAAAAATTCTGAACGTGAGCTGTTATTTTGCTTGAGGACAGAGAGTTATGTCCTTTGGCTGTATCTGTTGGGTGGTGTTCAGGTTTTCACAAGTCAAGAACAGCAAACATCCGTCTACCTTCCTTCAAACGCAGGTGCTCAGGAGAGCACTGTTTGATCAAAGGGATCTGCTTCTGTGATTACTTTGGCTGATACATGAGTTATATTAAGGCTATAACAGCAAGTTCTTAAAAACATATAAAACATGCATGTGTCACTGACAGGTCAGAAAGATGTTGAGAATCTACAGTTTTGGTGCGATTTTTCAAGGCTTTGACTAAATGGTTACAATTTATTGTAATAAAATTTCACAGAAGAAAGTAAATGAGTGCGTTCCAAATTGCAAACTATCCATCCTAAATAGTATTTGAAAATAGAATTAGTGCATCCCAAATCGTAGTATGTTGAAATGAGTATTCCCGGGTTCCCGGATGAACTATTTCTGTTTAGAATTTGAAGTGCAGATCGGTGCACACTCTAAAGGCTAATATTGCCCACAACCTAGGATTCGATTAGAACTACAAATGCGGATAAAAAGTGTTTAAAAAAACTACAAACATGGTAGATGTGCGAGTCAGGTGGTTAAAGGGATAGTTCACCCAAAAATGAAAATTCTGTCAATGAATAATTTCATTTACTTACCCTCAAGTTGTTCCAGACCTGTATGAATTTCTTTCTTCTGCTGAACACAAAGGAAGATATTTGGATCTCGGCAGCCATTGACTACCACAGTATTTTTTTTTTCCTACTATGGTAATCAATGGCTTGGTTACAAACATTCTTCCAAATATCTTCCTTTGTGTTCAGCAGAAGAAAGGAATTCATTAAAAATAAAAATTATTTTAGGACGTAGTATAAGTAGGCGAATTGGGACAAAGCAAATGACTCCAATCTTCAGTGTCACATGATCCTTCAATGTTCATTTTTGGGTGAACTATTCCTTTAAGATGTAAATGACGTCTGTTATGATTGGCTAATCAATCCAAACAGCAAAGTCACTTGAGCAACTTGAGAATACTGGAAGAGTTACACTGAGGTCACTAATACATTAATTCTAGCTGTCCACACTTAAAGCGATCAGTGACACGATTGAACTGTCTCAGAGCAAATTCATCAGCAGACTGCCAGGATTGATCAGATAAGCCTCTAAAACACACACACACACACACACACACACACACACACACACACACACACACACACACACACACACACACACACACACACACACATACACATTGTGCACACCGTCTTTCATTGATTTTCAGTGAACTGCATCAGTACACAAACAGAGTAGTGTGCTGGAGAACTTCCCTATAGTATTTAGTTACTTTAGCCACGCTTACACCATGTCTACACATTGCAAGCAAGAGCTACATCATTCAGAGGAGGTAAATGGACTCCAAAAGGGCCTCAATGTCACCAAGGTACTAACAGATCAGGACAGGCAGGCAGAGAAACTGATTTGGTATTGTTCCAGCATACCTCGCCATCACTGGAGGTGAACTGAAATTGGTTTATTTGTTTTAATGGGCTGTGGGTTGTAAATAGATGCGCTACGTAATACGGTGTTGAGTTGTTGAGCTCTAAACAGCGCTTCACACATGATTTTTGTAGTATTTTGAACCTGATGATCATCTAAAGAGCATCTTGTGTTTCAGTGGAACAAGAAAATCTGACCTTTTCAACAAAGGAGATCACATGCTCAGTATCACAAATGTGATTATTTGATTAATGACCAAGAATTTCACATCCATTTGTGCTTTGAGATTTGGTCTGGTCTGACAGACTGAAGTCTTTAGAGTCCCTGACACAGAAAACACTCAAGCTGACACAGCTGGTCAGAAGACAGGACACCCCCTGCGGGGCCAGAAGGGGGCGGCGGGGCGAGTTGTTCCAGCACGTCCCAGCCGCGAGTTCTCTCTCTCCTGCGCTCAATTGAATTCTCTTTAAACTTCATGCACATTTATTTCATGTTCAGATTCAGATTCAATGTACTATTTCCATTGTGATTTATTATTTTTATAAGTTTAATTCAGTTCACTCATTAAAATAAAGGTTCCTAAAAGGGGGGTTTCACAGTGATGCCAGAAGAACCATTTTTGGTTCTCCAAAGAACCTTCCATTGAACAAAAGAAAATTTTTTTTCTTAAAAAAAGGACATTTTAGCACATTTGAAAAAATCTAAAGATTGTGCAATGAAAGTTTCCATAGAACCATTGATGCCAATAAAGAACCTTTATTTTTAAGAGGGTTCAATTCCCTTGTCATTTACATTCATTATATTCAAATTAAAACATTGATTCGATTTTACTCATCGAAAATGCTTTTTGGGAGCTCTTGCTCAATTCAGATCCAGTTCAAATGAATACTGTACTCTATTGTGTTTTTTTTCATGCAGTAGTTTTTATTTCATGCAGTAATTCAAGTTTTCCATGCAAAAGTTCTCTTTCTCTGGCACAGTTTTTGTGCAGTGTGAGTAAACGATGTAATGAACTGCTGAACTTTTTTGACCGCAGACCTGTTTTAAACATCATTTAACTCTTAGGGATTTGACTGGTGACTGACATTAGCGCCTCAAATCTGTGTACCTGTGTATGAGTCATGGCATTAAGATCTATGGCATCAGGCCAACAACGTTTTTCATTTTTTTGACACCCATTATGTGTTACGTAGTACAATGAATAACAAAAGAACCTGCTAACTTGAATAACTTGCTACTTGAATGTTTTTAACAGGTGTATGACTGTTCACCAGAAAATATGTCCGTATGGTGTGTGTATGTTTGTTTTTCTTTGAGAGATGTGAAAGCTGTTATGTTTCACTCTATTACACACCGATTTGGTCTGAAAGTAAGCCAGAAAAACAGCTTAAAATACTAGGAACCTGTCCTGAACCAACTAACCCCGCAGAGAGAGGGAAAGAGACATGTATAGACAAGAACAAACAGTCCTTTGCCACACTCTTCACTTATCACAAAACAATGCAAGAGCAGTTTGCCCTTTATAGTAAACCGATAAATGATTAATTGCTCATTTTATTGGTACAGAATGTTAAGGTTATGTTCACACGAGTAGAATACGGTTGTCAGTCCTGTATTCGAGTCCTTAATATGATTACGTTCACACACAGATCAGTTATTTGCAGGAGTGAAAACCACATTCTATTACCAAACTCACACTGTAATTTTTCAGGACTCACAACTGCATTCTCTGGAAAGCTGTGTGAACGGAACTGGACTGGAGT
Organism: Paracanthobrama guichenoti; assembly: GCA_018749465.1. Lineage (NCBI taxonomy): Eukaryota > Metazoa > Chordata > Actinopteri > Cypriniformes > Gobionidae > Paracanthobrama > Paracanthobrama guichenoti. Next base: position 17,044,968 of record CM031964.1, read on the forward strand.
GCATTTCCCAAAAGCATATGCCAACTATGGTCGCAAGTTCCATCGTTATCGGCATAGTTCAACGAATCGGTGTTTTGTGCGGCAGCTCTCGACCTGTGGTTAGTAGCATAGTTTCTTGTTTGCATGACATGTGGACTTCCTTAATAAATCCTTAAATTGAGAAAAATAAGCAGGCTGACATTCAGTGCAATGTATATCTTTTATTTCGCATATATACAAATGTCATTTAAAGGTGCAGTGTGTAGTATTTATGAGGATCTATTGACAGAAATGCAATATAATATGCATAACTATGTTTTCAGTGGTGTATAAAGACTTTACATAATGAACCGTTATGTTTTTATTACTTTCAAACAAGGCCTTTCTATCTACATACACCACGGGTCCCCTTACAGTGAAATCTGCATTTTTTTTGTTCGCGCCGCCATTTTTCTACAGTAGCTCTAAACGGACAAACTTCTCTGCAGAGCGCTAGTCACTCTCTGCTCTCTCCAACGACGACATTTTTGTCCAGTGTCGGCCACCGTAGCTTCTCTGTGCTTCGAAAGGGAGGGGTGAGCTTTGATGGTTGCAATTCACAACCTCACCGCTAGATGCCGGTCAAATTCACACACTGCACCTTTAAGTCAGTTTGTTTAAGAGATTTAACTCGACATTAACGCTTGTCTGCATGTTCAGGACTAGTGGATTTTTTTAAAGGGGCAAGTGAAAGAGAGTTTTACTTGCCCGACCGGACAAATAGCCTAATTAAAACACCAATAACAAAACAATAACTAGGGAATCACCAAAACGCGATAATGATTCTACTTTAATTTAGTCTAAGTGGCGATAGATAGTGCATACTAATATATAATGTGTACTGACGCTAACAAAGTTGCACTGTTGAGGCTCGCGTTGGCTCTCAAGTAAAAATCAAAACGATTGAGTGCAGTAGACACAAAGAAACTCAGTTAACAAATTCAAAATGTGGAGTTTTTATATATAACATATGATACAGTTACGCAACATCACACGACCAAGAGTGCTGAATACCGTCACGATTGAAAATGTGACTGATTTCTATGACAGTCCAATAAACCTGAATCATTATGGTACACTTATAATAAGTGTTTATATTGGAACTATTTCAAACCGGTCTGGTAGGAACCGCTGCGGAGGAGCACAGTCCCTGCGTAACTCGGCGTAGACATAAACTGAGAGAAGTAGCTCTGGCTGCAGTGTTCTTCCCCAAGACGCATGCAGTTCTGTTTATTAACCACTAGAGCGCAAAAAGTTACAGACTGCAGCTTTAAGTCACTTACATTTTAGATGCACTATTGACTGTTCAGCAGCGAAAATAGATTAAAACAAAGATCACAGCAGAACCAGAGCAAAAACTATTCTTGTAGAAAAATTCTATTGTAGAAGCACTGTAGTGAGATGGACTTTGTAACGACGTCTTTAGTACCTTTTATGGGTCTTAAGAGAGGAAATGTCATTGCTGCCAATGGAGGCCTTTCTGAGCCATCGGATTTCAACAAAAATATCTTCATTTGTGTTCCGAAGATGAACAATGGTCTTACGGGTGTCGAACGACATGAGGGTAAGTAATTAATGACAGAATTTTCATTTCTGGATGAACTAACCCTTTTTGATCGTGGTTTATCATGAAACTGGTAACGCACTTATTGTCCATCGCAAAATGACACACAGCTCATATTAGGGAATCCATATTCTCATTTAGAGCAGCAGTTCATGAGTTCACACTTACATATAATTTATAGAGAGTAAATTGAAATGCGTATTTGGCGTGCTGTCCGGGGGGGAGGGCTTCAAGCTCGGAATTTGGCCCGAACCCAGAGTACCCCCTGTGTATGTAAGTGTTTAGAACTAAAAGTGTGGAGAAGGGGTGGTGGAGGGATGCTGATAAACTGTCAATGAACAGAGGTAAGAGTGCTGCGTATATATGTAACTCTTATTGTTGATTAGCTGAGTGCTCTCCACTTGTGTCAATTATCTGAACGTGCTCCTCCCAAACCTTGTTAATAAAACAAAAAAAAATGGAATTCAGTGCCTGTTCATATTAAAGAGTGTACATCACTTAGTATTTTTAAAACTAAACTTAAATTATGGCATAAGAACAATCAATCATGAGATTGTTAATTTGGAATTCTCCTTTTTTTCTCTCTCTCTCCTACACTCTAAAAAATGCTGGGTTAAAAACAACCCAACCGCAGGGTTAAAACAACCCAATCACTGGGTTAGTCCATTTTCAACCCAACTTGGGTTGTTTTTAACCCAGCATTTTTTAGAGTGTATGTAATTTAATATTTGTGATATTGTAGTTTATGATATTGTGATGCAATATTATTATTATTATTATTATTATTATCATTGTTAGAATTTTTTTCTCTGGAATGTAACAACATCCTGCCCAGGGACCACAGATGCAAATGAGCTATCTAGCTAACTCTGGCACAACATTTGAAATCAATTTAAAAACTAAACTAATCTGAAGGTTTTGCATCCAGTCACTGTTCTCTACCAGAGCTTTTGTGTGCAACACATACACGTGACTCAAATGTCCCGCTCTCAGCCAGATATAAACGCTGCTGTCAGTAAATACAGATTTGTCGGTTGAACTTGCAGCTTAACTGGACACTTGTTACATTTTTACCTTTTATAATTACACTGTTGACACTTCCCTTACACCTAACCCTACCCTTAAACTTACCCATACCACCACACCTGTCCCTAACTTTACCCTTATCCCGCCTCAGTATCAGTTTTGCAATACAATATGAACACAATAAGTATGTAAATTGTACTTATTTTTTTATGTAAGTACATAGTAGTTAAGTCCACCTAATATAAAGTGGGTCCTAATCATTTGACAAGAAAAGTTTAAAAAAGCAAGAGAAGGGTTGTTTTGGCATTAAATGACATGCAGATACAATTAAAATGCCACATAATAATAAAACATAACATTTACTTATCTAATCTGTCACGTATTAACACATTTGAAGTAAATTCTTCTTGTTTTATGGATGTCTAGACATTTTTACTGGACTGCATTAAATAAATATCACTAAAAGTGAATATGAATCATGCACACACAATGCCATGGCTGCAGATTATGCCACCTGGCAGCATGCTAGTCATAGCAGCAGCATATTACTGGTAATCCAGCCGCAAACACACTCTTCTTTCAAATGCAGCCCTTCCGAAAAATATGTGCTGCACAAAAGGATGCTACGAACACCAAAATGACAACTTTCCTAAACACACCCATCATAAAATACTTCACGTACCAGAAATGCTAACGTTGACCACACATAGTTTTTAGATAGATAGATAGATAGATAGATAGATAGATAGATAGATAGATAGATAGATAGATAGATAGATAGATAGATAGATAGATAGATAGCTTTGTAACAGTATATGACAGGCTGGCGTGTGTCAGAGGCATGTGTAAGTTGGACTACTTTGGTCTTTTGTCTTGTTAAGTTTCTCATGTTTCACACAGAAATGCGGTGTCTCCACCGATGTGCATGGCTAGCAGGTGTGCACACGCTCACAGAGTAGATTCATTGTAACTTGAACTGCCTGGAGCCCCAGGGCAAAGCTGGGGTAGAACATGTACCTTTATTGCACCTAGTCTGGTTTAAGACACTTGCACCTTTTCAGTGTCTTTTTGAGAGTGTGTTTTCTTGGAGGGAATGAAGTGTGTGTGTGTGTGTGTGTGTGTGTGTGTGTGTGTGTGTGTGTGTGTATTAATGCTATGGCTGAAACTACTTGTTAAGTGTTTAAGTTTACCCTCTTCTTTTTAAGGAACATTTCTAGCTGTGTAGTGTATTTGAGTTGATTCTTGAGAGATTATATAAAGCATATTGATTTATGGCTTCTTAGACCTCAAAGTACTTCATTCCTGTGTTATTTTTCATCAATATAATTATATTAATGTAATTTATACATAAGATCATATAATAATTTTTAACAATTTATAATATATATATATATAAATTGTATAATACAAAATAATTAGGTAACACTTTATTTTGATGGTTCCCGTTAGACATTCTGTTGACAAAGTAACTTTGCACCTACATGTCAACTAACTCTCATTACAGTATTAGTAGACTGTCTGCCACAATATGAAATTTTTCGCTGCTAGAGTCGCTTATTCAAAACAAAGGCGCAGCTTGATGACGCCATGATTTCGCAGAGCTTTTACTTTTGCCGCTTCGGCTTCTTCCTTCGTGTATGTGGGGTAACGCAGCACTGTTTTATCATATTAGATACATTTGAGTGAGTTATGTTATAATGTTACTCTGTGCGTTCGCTCAGCGGCTACTGAGACACTTGTTCACACTGCAGTGAGCTAGACCGATATTAGGCATGGTAAAACATGGTACTCATGGTAAATCAAGAAAACTGCTTATTTCTCTGGATTTAAACATTCTTGGAAACATTTGGGATAATGTAAGCACAAGTCAACAAAATATATAACATTTGTTAGTGTTTTTGGATATTTTAATCAACAAATGTTACATATTGTGCCTTTTAATATCTGCTAACATCAAAGGGAACCATCAAAATAAAGTGTAACCAATAATTATATTGCTATACAGAAATAAATATTGCTCTGAAATAACTTTCTTTTGCTGCCGATGTCAGAAAACAGCAATATTTCCATCTACCTTTTTATGTGCACTTTGGGATATTGCAGAAAAAAATCTCTGGATGGAAATGCCAAGATGTGCATAAAATTCTAATATGCTCAATTGAAAAAAAACATACATGCTCAACTGAGGCAAATACATTTTTTACCCAATAAGAAGACAAGTGCATAAACTATGATGGAAACCCATTTACAGAATAAATCCCTTGATGCGCAACAAAAACTCATGTGACTTTGCCTCAACAGTGGATGTAATTGGATAACCTGTGTAACCAGTGTACCAATTTCATCGAAAAGCATCTCAAATGATGGTTTGATCTTTCTGAAATGCTTGAGCCTTCCAGTCCTTTTCCAGTCATTTATGATGTAGGAAAAAGATTCACAATGGCTTCCTCAATTGCAGCAACTTCCATTTTTATTACAGATATTTTGTGCCAATAATCTTATGTTGTATTCCAATTTTGCACATAAGTTAAATTCACAATTTTGAATGGAAACATAGCTATTGTCAGGTTGTGCATGATATTGAGTAATCAAAAAAAAAAAAAAAAAAAAAAAAAAAAAAAATAGCTATGGCACTGAATGTAATGGCACTTTTCATGATCCAATCAATTACCATTGGATACAAAAAATGGTTGCAAAAGCTGAAAATTGTAAAGTAAGTGTATAGCCTGTAGCATGAATGTGGATAGCAGAGCTCAGATAATTTATTCTCAGAAGGAATATTTGAGTTCATATTGAGATCTCTACAGAAATCCTGACAAATCTAAGCACATGGATATTATTGGTGAGGTTCCTACCAAGCAAAAGTCTCCATCTTTCCACCAGTTAAGAAACTGAAGCTATCTTATTTGTGATTTTAGTGCTAGTCGAACTGGCTCTGGCTCTGTTTTCGAAACTTCTGTTGTGGTTGAAGTGATGCATGAGGAAAATCACAGTTGCCCACATATTTTAAATCAGCCACATGCTCATGAGCTTGATTCAAGCATGCATAAACACAAACAGTCGCTTACGGCGTGTACACACTCACACAGAATCCACATTTAAGTGCAGATGCCTGTTTCTCTTTTGGCTTCATCTCTGAAATCCTCCCCCTACCCTAATGGCAAAACAGTTACTTAATGGGAGCACGCTGTCAGTCAGAGAACCCGCCCCAAAGCATTGTGGGTAACACAATCCAGCTGTCCTCAGGAGTTGCTGACGGAAATGTGTATTTATCTGTGTGTGTGACTATGTGTGCGTGGCTGTGATTAATTTCAGGACAGTAGCGTTGCAAGTATGTTATTAAAAAAAAGACACATACACCTCTGTCTGTAGATACAACACATATTGAAGCTATAGCTAAAAGCTAATTTACAACAGGTCAACTGCAACAGTCAAATAAAGCAATTAGCTACACTACAAGCTACTAAGAATAAGTAATTGGTTACACTGCAAACATTTAACAGTTAGCTACACTATTAAAACATTTAACCACACTACAATGTATTAACAGAAATAATTAGCTACACTGTAAGCTAACAATAAGCAGTTAGCTATATAGCCTATAAGCTACTAGCAAAAGCAGTAGCTAAATATTTTTATCAGTAACCTTTGATGTAGCTAAATATCTAACAAAAAATAGTTAGCTACACTGCAAGCTCCTAACAATAAGTAGTTAGCTGTAGTTAAATATTTGTATTTGTGTCCTTTGGTATAGCTAAATATCTAACAAAAATAGTTAGCTACACTACAAGCTACTAACAATAAGTAGTTAGCTATACTACACAACAAGCTACTAGCAAAATGTGTAGCTAAATATTAGTATCCTTTGGTGTAGCTAAATATCTAACAAAAAAATAGTTAGCTACACTACAAGCTACTAACAATAAGCAGTTAGCTATTCAAGCTACTAGCAAAACATGTAGGTGTCCTTTGGTGTAGCTAAATATCTAAAGAAAAAATAGCTACACTAGGCTACAAGCTACAAAGAAAAACTATGATTGCATAACAAAAGCATGATTCACTAACAAAAACCATATCTCTTGTTGGGAAAAAATAAACAACTAAGTCTTCCACAGTCTCTGGTCTCTCCTCATGACGATCATATTAACAAAATACACACACACTGTACTGAACTTTCTTAGCCTCTATGCAGGATTTAGTCAAATCCTTTGGTTTCGGCTGTATTTATTTAGAACTTTGCCATTCAAAAGAAGTTTTTAAAGGAAGGATAAAGGATAAAAAAAAAATCTCATATTGTGTCTCTCCACTTTCGAAATCTTGTTAAATCCCTCTCTATCATCGCTGACTAATATAAAAAAATACATACTTGCAAACGGATGTTTTTTTTTTCTTCCTCATTTGGCTGGGTGTTCATTCATCATTCATGGATTATAAATAAAATTAAGCTGAGCCAAACCCAGAGGGAGTGCACGTCTGTGTGTGTTGGAGTGTTACCTGTGTGTTGATTTGTGTGTGTGTGTAAGCTTGCCAGTGTTCTTGTGTGTTTGGTGAGAGTTTGACTAAAAAAAGTATCATAATTAATTATTTACTGGCTCTCATGTCATCAAGAATTGTTTTGTCTGTACAATGGGGTAACTGTACTCCAGGCAACTCAATGGGGTCTAAAACCGTTTTCATTGACTATTTTCAACATTTCTTCATTTTGTGAAGAAAAGTGAAGGGAAAATTCTGATGACAGAATTTAAATTTTTGGGTGAATCGTTCCTGTAAGTGCACATCTCTAACACTCCCTTTAAAAAAAAAAACATGCTGTCAATTTTTGGCAATTATTATTAATCAATGACTAAGATTAAAATCACTCTTATGTGTGACGAATAAAGGGAACAAAGGGTGTTTTGGTGGCATTCAGCTCTGCTTCACCTGTGACCTTCTTTCGCTCATCATGCCACCCTCGTCAAACCTGTTTTCACGAAATCAGTTGTGACAGAAGCTTGGCAAACACGTGCATGAACCTTGAAACAAATAAAGAGAGAGAGAGTGAGGGAGAGAAATGTCAAACCCTTTGGAGGCCCCATACCTCCCTGTGATGAAGATGGATTTTTAGGGTTATTGCAAAATTCCTGCCGTGCCGGTGGGATTGTGCAGAAAGGGAGAATGGAAGGAGGGCAGAATGAAAGGCAGAATCAACCCACTTTAATGAAATAGCTCTAGTTTCTGTCAAAAGTCAAGCAACCTACAGAGAGTCCAAACGGTGTTTCGCAAGAGGGAAGATGGAATGGCGAGCCAAACAAAAGTGAAGGACAAAGCTATACATACAACCAATGTGAAAAACTACATCTAAAATATCAAAACTAATTATACATCAGATAAGATGGAAAGGGAAACCAAAGGATTATCAGACTAAGATGAAATGGTTGAATAATTATGTTTCTACTAAGTGTGCCAAATTGAATGTCACATCAGCTAAACATAAGGCAAGGTAGGTAAGCTCATACACTGTTCATTTTTAGGAACTTGGTAGCTGGTTTCTAGCTGGTCCCAACAAACTACCTGGTCATAGGTAGTCAAGCTGATTTTTGGAAAGCGATGACTGGCTGACCAGCCACTGACTAGCTCGAACCAGCTAATCAGTAGATATGTTACACAGTGATGCAACTGAGTCAAACAGTCTTCTTCAATGGAAACAATTTCAGATTAGATTAAAACAAAGAGTGAGCAAATATAATCACAAGACTATGAGCAAGCAATCACAAGCCTTCCTAATAGCCAAGCCATTGCCCTTCAAGGGGAAGAGGGAACGAAAGGGCAGAGAAAAAAAGATAAATGGGTTATGTGAGAAAAAGAGGCTCACAAAAGGGTACTCTGACAGAAAAAAAGGATGAAAAGAGTGAGTGTACCTGCCAAACGAATGGTTGTTCATCTCCCTCAATAGACTGGCCCTTCAGCGATCAGGACTCTTGTTGGAACAGTAAACTATTCTTTGTACTCACAAACATACACATTGTTACCTCAGTAGAGGAGAAGATGGGAGGCTTTTTGTTCACCAAATCAAAGACATCTGAGATATTATTGAACAGTTAGACATACAAAATGACACAAGGACTGAAAATTTAGAGGCTTAAAATCACTACAAGACCTTCTGCCACTTAATTTATTTTTCACTTGTAAATAGTTACTTATGTTCAGACATTAATAGTTGTGTCAGTGAAGAGTTGAGAAACTGGGTGGGCTCCTCTAAGGACATATTCTGGGATGAGGTCTTAACTCTCTGAGAAGAACTCATTAAGCAAACAGTGGAAATAGTGAAACTAAACGCAAGGCAGGTCAACAGACATTCAGTCAACATTCGGTCAACTGGGACATATACCACAACCATTGTTGGATGATCTCAGAAAATACAGGAAAATAACGATAAAAGTTACTCAGCCAGACTCTGAAACAAGGTTCAATTATAGTGCATAAATCATCAGGGGAGTCCTGTACCCATTTATTATTTTTTTACTGAGGCACCAGTGGCCATTCTGACTCATTCAGAACACATTTACTGAACATTTCTATTTATTAATAAGCAATACAATAATGTAGTAAATGGGTGATTTCTGCCACAGCGTTTCAGACCAACCTGTTTTCTCTTACCTGCAATAATTGTGCAACCTGATTATCAAAGTTCATTGGGTCATCACAACAATTAGTTAGTCAACATTACTGTGCCCTGCTGGTGGTTGTTGTTTTCTATGTGTTGGGATGGAGTTTCAAAGACTTGGCAAAAGCTTCAAACATGCCTGTTTGTATAAGTCATGTAAAGCAATTGTTCAAAACTGGTTTTGCTTGATGACCCAAATTTTACACAGAGAGAAGCGAACAAAAATGAATTTAAAAGACTGAACATCAAACAAATGTATTCATATTGCAATGAACTGCATAGGCCATGGGATGTCTAATCCTGCTCCACATCCTGTAGAGTTTAGCTCCAAACTGCTCTAACACACCTGACTGAAAGTTTGCTGTTTCAGGTGTGTTTAATTGGGATTGGAGCTAAACTTTGCAGGATAGCGACCCTCCAGGAGCAGGATTGGACACCCCACGAGGCCCAACAACGTGTAAACTCGTACAGTATATACAGTAATAAGATTTTAGTTTTGACATTGAGTTTCTGTTTTCTATTGCAGGTTTCAACCACAAAGGCCAGACGCTGACTGACGATGCGGCCATTATCTCCCCTGTCTCGTCTCATTTTGTTTCACTTACTGTGTGGATCTCTGAGCAGCAGATGTCCTCAAAACTGCTCTTGCAGCCCCAGTGGCTTCATCTTCTGTGTCCAGCAGAACTTGATCTACATGCCTCGTGGCCTCCCCTCCTCCACAAAGAACCTCTACGTCTTTCAGAACAACATTAACACCTTGCAACAGCAGGACTTTGTAGAGCTTAGCGAGCTTGGGATGCTGGACTTGAGTCAAAATGCACTCAGTGAAATCCCTGATGGGGTGTTCAGCCCACTCTCCTCTCTACACAACCTGGATCTCTCCTCAAACCGTATTACTCACATTTCCAAAAACAGTTTCACAGGACTGGTCAACCTGGAAAGGCTGTATCTCTACAGCAACCTCATCCAAAGCATTCACCCAGCTGCTTTTGAGGGGCTGGAGAACCTACTTGAGCTGAAGCTTCAGGGGAATAAGATTAGTGTGTTGCCAGCTCTGCAACTGCCCAGACTGCTCCACTTGGACCTTAGTTATAATAGTATCCCACCCCTTGGGCCTGAAGATTTACAGACACCACACCTTGAGTCTCTTAAAATAGCTGGATTGAAGCTGACCAGTCTGGATGAGGAGCTGCTAAGGAGCCTGGCAAACCTACACGTTCTGGATGTTTCACAGAACTTGCTTGTAGAGATACAACCTACACTGAGGGCAATGGGTGGCCTACGAAACCTCAATTTAACCGGGAATCCCTTGGGATCCCTAAAACAAGAAGACTTCCAAAATCTGGTTAATTTGCTAGAGCTTGACTTGAGCAACCTTTATTTGCAAGGCTTCCCCGAGGGCTTCTTCAACCTTTTCCCCAAACTTGAGAAGCTCACCGCAGCTGAAAACCCCTTCAACTGCCTCTGCCCACTGGCCTGGTTCCCAACATGGCTAAAGGATTCACATGTAGAGCTGTTGAGGATGGAGGAGACTCGTTGCCACTTTCCCCCAATAAACTCTGGAAAGGTTTTGGCAAAGTTGGAGCATAAAGATTTTGGCTGTCCCACAACAACCATTGAGTTAACAAGCGCAGGGACAAGTAGTACTACGAGCAAGCCCACAAACTCCACCACACCATTAGGCACAACACACGCCATTCCCCCGGCACCACCAAGTGAGATGTCCTCAGCAGACATAGACAGCTTCCCTCTTTCCCAGACCACTGCCTTCCCCAGAAGAACCATGAAAGATTCTGAAGAAGAGGACATTATGTGCCCCTCCAATATTTGTCTAAATGGGGGAACATGCATATTTGATTCAAATGGGGTGGTTGTTTGCCTGTGCACGCCTTCAATGTTAGGACCCTACTGTGAGATTCAAAATGAAGTTCTGCTTCCCCCGTCTTCACCTAGAGTTTCTATCGAGACCATTGCTACAATCCAGCCCAACACAATCAGCTCTCTTCACATAACCAGCACTTCCATTTCATTAGACCTTCACCGTTACATCCACACAAGACCAAACATCCGTGGAATTCGCCTGACTTACCGAAACTTGTCAGGCCCTGACCGGCGGCCACTACAACTGAATGTGCCTCCAACTTACCCCGAGTACACGCTTAGAGGGCTACAGCCAAACAGCACCTATTCTGTATGTGCTAGCCCTCTGGGAGAGCCGGTCCATGATTCGGTTAGTGCCTGCATGGAGGCTCGCACAGCAGGAATCCCACCCTTCTCCCACATACCTGACGTTAACATGACTAAACCTTCTTCCTCTCTCATACCCATTGTGGTAGCTGTGGCAGTGGTGATGGTTGCTGCCATCGTAGCCACTGTTGTGGTCGTCCGCCGCAGGAGGAGATCCAAGGCTCCAGTAGATATGGACTTACATGAGACATCTCCTCTAGAGTTGGAAGGAGTGAAAATCAGTCCAGAGAATGGGCTGGCGCATCCAAAACAACCCGACATCACATCTTGCCCATCTTTAGCACAAAACAGCTTGGAATATGAGGCACCTTTAATACAAGGACAATGTCCAGCCAACAACAATGTAGCTTGTACAAAACCTTTGTACGTGTAAAAGTCATATTGGAATTCATACCTCCAGTTTACAGAGGGCAATGTGCTCCATGACTCCTGCAGGCAGGTGCAATGCAGACACTAGATAGACTCTGGTGGGTTGGTGAACATTTTAGCGCATCCCAGCCAAACGCTTAAACTAACTGCCAGTATTTAAACCAGGTGCATTTGCCATGGACATTTTTTTTACAGATACAATTTAAGTGCCTTTTATAACCATAAATATCTAACTCTAATGAGAATGTCTCTCTAAAAAGTGACCAGACATGAATGAACACAGTGTTGCTAGGCTGGAAAAGAGGTCGCTTTAGAGGTAGCTCATTAATTGTGTATCTGGCTCTGGAAGTGGTAGACAGGAGTCAAAAGTTCTTGCCTGGACGCCTGGACTTTTTTTTGTCCAGAAAAAAATTGCACTGATCAGAGACACTGGGACTGTGAGGTGCCTAAAGAAGCTGAAAGTGACAGCCTCTGAAAAGATGCTTCAAAACAGTTTCATACAGCATCAAAGCATCCCTCTGTCCCTCTACCCCATTTGTCCTGCACAGGAGATTTGCTGTGAAAAAAAAAAAAAAACATAATGAAGAGACATTTTCTTACTTTGTCTAGTTTACGCTGTTTTGTTAAAGCTATGTTGTTATTATATTTTTGTATTTTTAAAGGAGTATTTCACCAAAAATATAAATTCTTTTGTTATTTACTCACCCTCATGGCATTCCAAACCTGCATGATCACACAGGTTTTGAAAGACATTAGGGTTTGTAAATAACAGAATTTTCATTTTTGGCCAAACTTATCCTTCAAGCGCCATTTCTGTCCCTTTTTGTGTTAAGTTGTTGTGTTTGTATTGACTTTTAAACATGTAGCAAGCATTATTTCTCCTCTCAGAGTGCAACAAGTTAAAATGATTTTACTTCTGAATGAAAACAAACTCCCTTTACATGAGTGAAGTCTCCGTCCTGCGATCGTCTGACAAAGAAACACTTTGCAAGACTATAAACACCCACAGCCATTTTTGACCTCAAACAAATTCCTCACGTTAACAAACAGACTAGTACTATATAAGGAGATGGATAACAAACGCTTTTAACAAAGCTGTTTTTTGACGTGCCAGGTTTCTAAAAATGTCCTGTAGTCATAATTCAGACTGGGCCCCAAACACATACAAACTAGGGTAAGGCTTCAAAGCCAAGTATTTTGTACACTTTGCCGAGCTGAACACTGTTGATTCCGTACGATGGAGTAAACTAGGCCAGATGGCTTTGCTCACTTGTTGCAACTAGACTATGAAAAGTAGAGTGATGGTATCAGGTGGTAATACGATGGTAATTTGATATATAGGGTATTAAAAACTTGTTTGATTTAATTTGTTTAGCCAGATTAGTTGCCTCAGCTTTTACCTGAATCTTCAATAACCTTTTAATTTAGAAAGAAATATAAAAAGACCCATGCACATAGAGATTGATATTCTCTGTGAAAGCATAAAAGTGTTCAAGCCAAATGTGTCATTGTGGAATTGCATATTTATGTGCATTATCAGAGCAGTAAAGTTGTGTTAAGAGAAATGGAGCCAGTACTCTAATCCAAAGTGAGAAAGGTCAATTGTCAAATTCTCCCCACTCTCTTTTTTAGCCCTGCGCCTCACATGTTTGTGAACGTATGCAGTATGTGCGCTGAAGATGTCAGCATCTAGCACATCCAAACATTTTTTGAACTGGAAAGAGGAACAGCTTTACACAGCATGAGGGGCTTCAAATATTTGAAAAATTTTCAAAACCACTTTCAAGTCCCATGCTTACTTTGGGATGCTTGTTGTTGCTCTCTTTTGTTGTGTGCAAAGCCAAGTCTTCTTTTTTTGGATGTAAAAATGTGTACTCTTTGGTAGAAAAATGTGACGTCTGTTAAGAAAATAAAATGGAAAAAACATTCTTCTGTGACTTTTATTCCCTGCTGAAACTATGCTTGTATTTTGTAACAGCGTGACCACAAAGATCTAACTTTTCTAAGGCTCTACCTTTTATTTTTTAAGAAGTTTTCTGGAATTACCTACAAATTTAGTCAAATTAAGCTACACAATTTCTTATTTACTAATATAGTGTTTCTTCATTACATGGTGCTCTAAATATTGAATCTGTGAGATGAGTAAGTGAGATGAGTAAATGCATAACTGTTTCCACCGCAGAAACTTTCCCCATGATCTAGGGACTTTGTGGTGGTACTCGGTGTGTTTCGACCGCAGGGGCCAGGGTCTAAATGAAGTTCCGGGTAAAATTTCCAACTCAAAAAGTCCCTACTCACAAGGGACTACTTTTTCAAAGTTCAGGAACTTTTGGGGGTGGGACTTGGGCGCTGAACATGCTGATTGGTTGAGTTCACGCAGCATTTTGATTGGTTGTCTCCATGCAGCATTTTATTTCAAACACCATTTTAACCACCATTACCGTTCAGCATGTCTGGATCTTATTCAGAATGATGATCAAAACACAGATGGAGTAGATCGAGTCCATCAACACCCGCCAAGCTTCAGTCATTTCCTCTTCATGGGTTTGACATTTTGTTCGGTAACGTTTGGCAGTTTTGATTTATGTGCTGTTTAATGTTTGATGTTCACGTTATTTTACATTTGCATGAGTCACTTGTTTCTGCATCTTCCTTATCTGTGTTTTGATCCGGATATTCTGTATTCTTTCAGAAGATGTGTAATAACACCCACCTACCGTATAACAATGAAAACATGGTTAGCTGGAAAATTCAGTCAATGGCAGGGAAAGAGTAAAGTAGATTTGAAGTAAATTCCTATGTACACTACAAGCGGAGAAGTCACACAAAATTAGTCCAAATATACTTAGACCTTTCTGTCAGTATAAGTCAAGCATATTTAAGTATATTTCTGAGAAGTACATAAAAAGTAGACTGAAAGTTTACTTTCTTATTTTTAGTTTAAAAGAAGTATACTAATAGCACACTTGAATAAACTTCTTTTTCATAAGGTTCTGTTTTTGTAAGGGTTACTCCTGATTTCTCTCAACATGAGGACGGGAGAGCTGTCAGTCAATGGAAAAACAAAGTAACTTGCATTACTTATTTGAAAAAGTATATTTTGTAAAAGTAATGCGTTACTTTACTAGTTACTTAAAAAAGTAATCTGATTATGTAACACGTTACTTAATGCTTTACCTCAAACAATAATAAATGGTTTAATGGTTTTTAACGGTTTTTAATGGCAAAACAAACCCTTTCAGGGATCTACAAAACCCCTTTTCTTCACAATGGGGTCCTAATCATCTTATCAGGGTTTGTTTTGTCATAATGACCGGCAAAGAAAAGGAATATGAGGAAAAACACAGCACACAACACAGGCCTCCACGTCTTGTTTTGTTCATTCCTGAAAATGAAGGAATGGAGAAGTTGAATGAGCAGGAATAGAAAAGCTCCTTCCAGAAATGCAGTGTTTGTATGTTGTGGCAGAAGGACAACGTTCCAATTAGACTGGCTAATATGAGGACTTTAGTGAAAGCTCTAACTCAGAAATCAAATCCAAAACCAAGAGTCTGAGATGAAATGAAGACAAAGACAATAATGTTTCTGGAGCAGAACATGCAGTTCATTCGTAGCACATTTGTGTGGATGTATGTCACAGAACACTGAGAAACTGTCCCAATAGACACAATACAAAATGAGCCTTAAATCACTTAAGAACTAAACGCAGCAGCACGTCTAATGTGGTTCCCATTATAGAGTGCTCAGTGGGGAAAACGGGAAAAGACGAAGAGGAATTTTATTTATTTGAATAAGCTGGCGTTGATAATACAGGGTCAGGGTTGCAGGGGGTCACAACGTGGAGGAAGGTAGAAAAAAGGAGGTGGATGGTGTAAGGAGGTATGGGGAGGTGGGGGATGGCTGAAACTTGAGTTGAGACTGATGGTTGGGTCTGATAATGGCTCAAATGGGCCCCTCGGTCAGCACTCGTACACAGGTCAGCGCTGGCAGATATACAGCACCACATCAAACTCCTTACTTCTCAGAACAGACCTGAGGTTGGAGGGGGAGAGAGTGAGGAACATGAAAACGGCAAATAAAAAGAGAATGAATCAGGTTGCGTGGACCATTAACTGTAAGGACAGATAAGATAAAGTGGACTTAAATGCTAAATTGCCAGTGACTATCATAGACTCAACAACAGCAGATGAAGAACAGCTTTATCAAAGCTTTTATAGCAAGAAGTTTAAGTAAGAATAATAAAAAAAAACTGGACCAAAACTTTGGAATTGATCCTTTGCTAAGCCTTGCTCCTCTTGGTAACTGTTGCTAACAAACTTTATAGAACATCCCATAGCAATGAACTGGAGATTTCTGTGAATAGTCACTACGTCCAAAATCAAATACTTCCCTTTATGCAAAAAACAGTAAAATAACATTAAGTCATTAAGTGGTAAAAATGTATACATTATTTTCAAATGTGATAGAACATCATGGTTTTAGCACCACTTACTAAATATTTCTCTCTGAAGGTGTCATGAAACATGCAATAAGCAGTGTTGGGAAGGATACTTTCAAAACGTATTTCATTACAGAATACAGAATACATGCCCAAAAATGTAATTTGCAACATATTCCGTTACATTACTCAATCTGAGTAACATATTCTGAATACTTGGATTACTTTCCAATTGAATTGCATTTTACAAGTGTAGGAAATGCGGCCATCAAATTCTGCTTAATAAACATATATTATAAAATATTCAGCTAACGTTAGCTAGCATGTCAAACGGGGCTAGTCAGTCTTTCAACGGCTCTGGGGCTAGTAAATCAGCACATTGCATAATGTAAAGTCGCACAACAACTAAGCAGTTAGCTACCTGTAATTCAACAATAAAATAGCAAGGTGACTAGTAAAACTACAGCAGACGACTACCCCTGACTAATAAAATACTTACTTTAAGATGCTTCTTCAGGTTGGAGGTGGAGTCTTTGGACGCTGAAAGGAGGTTGGTTGTTATATTTCGTTACAACCACAGTTATATTTCCAAGATAGAAATGCATTCTCAGCTCCCGCTGCTCCTCTTCCGACTCCATTGTGACTGATCACGCAAACCACACATTTTTTCGTTTTCATATTGGGGCTTCTGGGAAATGCATGGAGTTGTCTTAATTTATTTAGAGAGTGAATAAACCCATGAAACAGAGAAGTATCATCATGTAATCCATTGATTTCAACAATGTAACTGTATTCTAAATACCAACTATTTAAATTGTAACTGTAACGGAATACATTTACTCATAATTTGTATTCTGAATATGTAACGCTGGTTTATGTATTTCGTTACTCCCCAACACTGGCAATAAGCAATGCAATATCATTTTGCAGAAATGTTCCCACAGGCACGTTTTTTCCAATGAACCGGGGTTGGTTAAGGTTGTGGTGTGGATTATTAAAACTTTACAGTTATCGTTAGCAATTGTACATTAGAAAATAGCAAAAGCTTGTCTGAAAAAATTGGCAACAGTTGCTATGGTATAATTGGTCAGTGATTTAAATAAACCAACAATGTATGTGTAAAGTCTCCAAACTCATGATTAGACAAAGTAAATCAAGTTACTTAGCATGTGTGCAACAATTTCAGGAAAGGACATGAAGTAATTGACTGTTTACATGGTGCATGATAGTGCGCAACCTAAAGTTCCTCCACCTAAAATAACCTGCCATACCTCCAAAAGAATGATTTAGACAAGCTGTTTCAACTAGCAGGGCTGTGCGCAGCTGTTATGGTTATGGATTAAGATAACAAAGGCTAAAAGAGCTTAGTCCAGCAGAGCTTCTCTGAACAGGCCATGACTTCAACACTTCAACTTCAGTGTCACATGATCCTTCAGAAATCATTCTGATATGATTATTTGATTTTATACACACTATCTCTCCCTGACTGGGATGGTCAAAGACTCTGTAACACACATTACCGCCTCAGGACTCGTGCCCCCACCTTTACTGCCCACATCTGACCTTTAACCCCCTGGAATAAGGTGCGCTGCTGAGGCATGTCAGGGACCTTCTCATGCACGCGTGCACACAAACGAGGGAATGTGCTGTTTTTAGTCACAAGAGTTCTTGTGGGACCACAAGACTTTCAGTGTCTATAGTAGCTCCTCCAGGCCTGTGGGCTTCTTTATACGAGCTTCAATTTAGCTACAAAATGGCCACCCACAAAATAAACCCCCTTTTATGGGCGCTAGTCATGAGCAATATAACGCAGGTTAAGACATGCCCGGGGCCGTGTGCGAGGGGAGGGCGTGGAGCGCCGCTAGTGTCGCGGTATGCCAATGACAAACACTTGCTGACAAGCAGATGCCTGCCACATGAGGTAAACTGCTAAATGTAAAACAGACTAGAGATTTTCTTGAATTTGCTAAAATGACTTGTGGCCGTCTTGGAAGCTTTAGTAACAACGAGTTGAAAATGACATACTATTCAGTAATATCAGCTTTTAAAAAAATTGTACTATAATATAATTATAGTATTTATTCATATTTTGAATGAGCTTTTATTTATTTTATTTATAATCATGTAATCAGTTTTCATTGTAATTTTACTTTAAGTTTGAGTAATTTTGTCATTATATTTTAAAAATATATATTTCTGTTTAGCTTTAATTTATTTTTATTTCAGTTTTAGTCATTTATGACATTTAAGTCATTCAACTTATTTTTAGTTAGTTGCACATTTTAAATTGTATTATCTAACATATTTATTTATTACATTTATATAATGCAACATATAATGTATATTGTATAACAAAATAAAAATTAAAAAAATTAAGTAAATGTAAATATATTATAAATATAGCATACATATATTATGCTACAAATGCATGTGAATGAATGAATGCATGAATGGATGCACAAATGCATGAGTGAGTGAATGAATCAATCAACCAATCAATCAATCAATCAATCAATCAATCAACCAATCAATCAATCAACAATCAATCAATCAATCAATCAATCAATCAATCAATCAATCAATCAATCAATCAATCAATCAATCAGTGCATGAATAAATGAATGCATGCATGAAGGGCTGCCTGATGGAAAAATCATTTCCAAACATCTCACAGAAACAACCCTTTTCTCTGCTGTATTTTCACTTTCCTGTCTTTTTACTTAAAGGCCTGTCAGTCCACCTGTTGTAAAACCTGATGTGCATTTCATTTCTACAAGTAACATTCATTCCTAAAGTAAGTTCCAGGTCAAGGTCAGTTATTTCCCACATACCTCGTCCTCTTTTCCTGTGCAGGTGCTGGGAGTCACAACTTCAAGGTGCATAACACAAATAAAATCACAATACAGACACTCGCCATGGCCTTGGAAGTGTCCATATCTGGGGCCAGATATCCTCACAGTTACCCATCTGTCCACATCATTCTCTGCTGAATACAAAGGCCCTTTTCCCTCTGAGACAGAGGTAGAGTGTGTATAATTCTGCGAGTTTGACAAGGGCCAAATTGTGATGGCTAGACGACTGGGTCAGAGCATCTCCAAAACTGCAGCTCTTGTGGGGTGTTCCCGGTCTGCAGTGGTCAGTGTCTATCAAAAGTGCTCCAAGGAAGGAACAGTGGTGAACCGGCGACAGGGTCATGGGCGGCCAAGGCTCATGAATGCACGTGGAGAGTGAAGGCTGACCCGTGTGGTCCGATCAAACAGACGAGCTACTGTAGCTCAAACTGCTCAAGAAGTTAATGCTGGTTCTGAAAAGGTGTCAGAATACAGAGTTCATCATCAGTTAATCGTTTGTTGTGTATGGAGCTGCATAGCCGCAGACCAGTCAGGGCCCCCATGCTGACCCCTGTCCACTGCCAAAAGCACCAGCAGTGAACACATGAGCATCAGAACTGGACCATGGAGCAATGGAAGAAGGTGGCCTGGTCTGATGAATCACGTTTTCTTTTACATCACGTGGATGGCCGTGTGCGTGTGCGTCACTTACCTGGGGAACACATGTGAGGAAGGCAAGCCGGTGGAGGCAGTGTGATGCTTTGGCCAATATTCTGCTGGGAAACCTTGGGTCCTGCCATCCATGTGGATGTTACTTTCACACATATCACCTACCTAAGCATTGTTGCAGACCATGTACATCCTTTCATGGAAACGGTATTCCCTGATGGCTGTGGCATCTTTCAGCAGGATAATGCACCCCGCCACAAAGCAAAAATGGTTTAGGAATGGTTTGAGGAGCACAACAACGAGTTTGAGGTGTTGACTTGGCCTTCAAATCAATCCATGGAGGCCCCACCTTGCAACTTACAAGACTTAAAGGATCTGCTGCTAACATCTTGGTGCCAGATTCCACAGCACACCTTCAGGGGTCTAGTGGAGTCCATGCCTCGATGGGCCAGCAAAAGGGGGACCAACACAATATTATTATGCTTGATCGGTGTATATTTAAAAGGATATTCAATATGTCACTTAGACTTGACTTATTCCCCTAGCTGGCATCAGGCGCGTACGCTGCTGTGGGTGTCGCAAGATTTTGAATCTCATTCATTGCATTTGGAAGACCTCAAGCTTATTAAGTTCCGACTTAAGGACGGTCCAGGTTTCTGATCCATATAACAGGACAGGAATGATCAGGGTTCGGAAGAGTCGTATCTTAGTCACAGTGATGTTGGCCTTCTTCCACAAACACTTCAACGAGGCAAACACCACTAGTGTTCCTTTCAGTTGGAAACTGCAGTGAATTTTATGTATTGGAACGTTTTTGAAGATTGGCAAAAATGTAGATAAGGCATGTGTTTCCAGTGAGCCTATGTTGACTAACTCTATCTCAACAACAATTAATTAAATGCTCTTTTTAGGAGCCTTTAGAGTGATCTTCGTTAGATTCTAAATTGCGAAATAGAAATTTAAAGTGTTCTGGTCGAACAATCACAGGGATCTTTGGGAGAAAGAAGCAGAAAGGAAAGACACTTGGCATATCCCGCAGTCCACAAATTTGGTTTTCTCTCCAAGGAAAGCTCAAGTACATGAGGAGGAAGCTGCCAAACGTGCAAACTCTTCACGAGCGCCTCACACTACATGGTTCGTAATGAAAACCATCCGTATGACTTTTGCAGCCGCTGCGGAAACTCAAGACCAGAATGACTTTACACAAAAGCTCTTTATCTATCAAAGTTCAAGAGTTTCTGCACCGTGAACTCAGACTACCACAAGTCCTTCCTTCACTCCCTGTCACAACATCTACCAAGAAGACGGATAAGAATCAATCACTGAGTCTAAGGTGAACCTCACAGCTGGATAGGAGATGATTGTGAAAAAGATTCAGACTTGTAGAACTAAGATTAGCCATGCTTCAGGATCAAATAACTTGAGTAAACAAGAATGTGATCGAGAACCTGTATTGGTGGTCACATTTCCTCAGTCTCTGTCAGTGAACTGCATAGAGTAACCTGAGGCGTTTTAGGTGTAACAAATTCATATATTATGTTTCCAGGCACCGTGTCTCAGTCTGGACAAGCGTACAGTCCATGCCAAATGATAATGCCAAACTGGCTGGTGAATTTTTTTTTTTTTCCCTGAGCAGTTCTTGGTCAGAACTTTCTGCAAAGGGAAGCAGACTTTATGCCAATAGTTCTAATGCAAAATCAAAACAGCATCCTGACAGTGAAGGATGGAAGGAAGAGGATGAGGGCAGCAGCCACAGTCTTTCCAGAGTGGGTGACTATGAGCAAACGTTCAGTTTGCCAAGAGTAGACTGACTCAGCCCTTCTCTTTCCCTCTTTCTCTCGCTCACACACTCCTCCTGTGTGATCTATAAATCCTGTCACGGTTGTGCGGCAGATGGAGTGTTTTATTAGAGACTAACTAAATCCAGGGATGAAATCAGTCATGGGGCCTGAAAGTGAAAGATGTTCCTGGGTAAATCTCATGAAAACAAGGACTCTGCAACAAATTTGAATGGTTTCAACACTTTATTTTAAGGTGACGTAGTTATAACTACATATATGTAATAACAGTAAATGATGCATAATCACAAATAACTAACCCTAAACCAAACCCTAACCATAAGTAGTTAATTAATATTACTCAGTACTTTTTGAGTAAGAACAATGTAACTATGGCACCTTAAAATAAAGTGTAACCCAACATTTAATTGATGCTTTAATGAAGTCAAGTCACCTTTATTTCTATAGCGCTTCATACAATACAGATTGTTTTAAAGCAGCTTCACAATAATAAGCAGATTATGATCAATGGTACAAACTTCATATGAGACAAACAATGGCGTCAATTCACCAAAAGCCAAGGTATGGCAGACTCTGATGGCATCTTCCAATCTTCCTCCCACGACATGACAGTCCCACTTTCAAGAACTTAACACAACTTTTTTCAGCACTTCAAAGCCAGACAAAAGTCTGAATATTATTCAATTTAAATGTTATTTTTAATGTGATGACCAAAACTATTTTTTGTTCATCCTTCAAAGATTGTCCTCATTTGTAAAACTAAAAGTTTCGCAAGCTAGGAAAACTAACACTTTAAACATTTAACATCTAAAAAGACGTAGTTAAATTACCACTTGCCTAGAGTCAGCAGAACAGTGACCAGCAACATTTAAAAATCTATTTTTGTAATTTTTTGTACTAGTATGTAAAAGTCACAGTCTCACTTTTCTTCAAATCTCCAATGAAATTAGACAGCGAGTAAAGAGCTCTTCATTTATAATCACTGAAGCTGTCAGTTCAGCGCAAACTCATTGAGTGTGAAAACTCCCGTTTTAATAAATTAATCTATCAAAATTGCACAATTAATCTTTTATTTACATCACGTCTCCACTTGGTTTGTTATAACGAGAGGATTTGTGTGTGTGCAGAACGTCTCGGGTTAAGACTGTAATCCCTGTTCCCTGAGAAGGGAATGAGACACTGCTTCTCTTTGCCACACCTCTCCATGCCTGGGAGCGACTTCCTTCGTCGCAAAAACTAACTCTGTTGTGTGCCGGCGCCCCTTTTGTACTTCTGTGAATGCTGTCATATGCTACGTCATGACGCAGCACCAATTAGTTTAGTTTAATTCATACTTCAGACTCTCTACGCTAAGGGAACTTAGTAAACTTGCACTAAATATAAACTCATTCAGCATTTTGAAAGATACTGAGTGGATTCTCACTACTGGTAACTTAAACTGGTAACCTCTGATTGGATTTCATATATATATATATATATATATATATATATATATATATATATATATATATATATATATATATATATATATATATATATATATATATATATATACATATATATATTACACTCACCTAAAGGATTATTAGGAACACATGTTAAATTTCTCATTAATGCAATTATCTAATCAACCAATCACATGGCAGTTGCTTCAATGGATTTAGGGGTGTGGTCCTGGTCAAGACAATCTCCTGAACTCCAAACTGAATGTCAGAATGGGAAAGAAAGGTGATTTAAGCAATTTTGAGCGTGGCATGGTTGTTGGTGCCAGATGGGCGGTCTGAGTATTTCACAATCTGCTCAGTTACTGGGATTTTCACGCACAACCATTTCTAGGGTTTACAAAGAATGGTGTGAAAAGGGAAAAACATCCAGTATGCGGCAGTCCTGTGGGCGAAAATGCCTTGTTGATGCTAGAGGTCAGAGGAGAATGGGCCGACTGATTCAAGCTGATAGAAGAGCAACTTTGACTGAAATAACCACTCGTTACAACCGAGGTATGCAGCAAAGCATCTGTGAAGCCACAACACGCACAACCTTGAGGCGGATGGGCTACAACAGCAGAAGACCCCACCGTGTATCACTCATCTCCACTACAAATAGGAAAAAGAGGCTACAATTTGCACAAGCTCACCAAAATTGGACAGTTGAAGACTAGAAAAATTATGAGTCTCGATTTCTGTTGAGACATTCAGATGGTAGAGTCAGAATTTGGTGTAAACAGAATGAAAACATGGATCCATCATGCCTTGTTACCACTGTGCAGGCTGGTGGTGGTGGTGTAATGGTGTGGGGGATGTTTTCTTGGCACACTTTAGGCCCTTTAGTGTCAATTGGGCATCGTTTAAATGCCATGGCCTACCTGAGCATTGTTTCTGACCATGTCCATCCCTTTATGACCACCATGTACCCATTCTCTGATGGCTACTTCCAGCAGGATAATGCACCATGTCACAAAGCTTGAATCATTTCAAATTGGTTTCTTGAACATGGCAATGAGTTCACTGTACTAAAATGGCCCCCACAGTCACCAGATCTCAACCCAATAGAGCATCTTTTGGGATGTGGTGGAACAGGAGCTTTGTGCCCTGGATGTGCATCCCACAAATCTCCATCAACTGCAAGATGCTATCCTATCAATATGGGCCAACATTTCTAAAGAATGCTTTCAGCACCTTGTTGAATCAATGCCACGTAGAATTAAGGCAGTTCTGAAGGCGAAAGGGGTCAAACACAGTATTAGTATGGTATTCCTAATAATCCTTTAGGTGAGTGTATATATATATATATATATATATATATATATATATATATATATATATATATATATATATATATATATATATATATAAATCCTTAGGATTGGCTACAATACATAGACATAATAATAATAGAAACTGTTACAGCACTGTTGAACTCACACGATACGAATAACCAGATCAGTTTCATTTACTTATTTTATGTTTTACTTAACAATACAAATTATATGTTACACCAGGATTTTCAAAATTCAGGATTTATATGCTGTTTAATGTTGATGATCGCCTTATTTTACATATGATTACATATGATATTACTTGTTTCTGCATCTTCTTCGCATGTGTTTTCCCAGGAGATTCTGTATTCTTTCAGAAAATGTGTAATACCACCCCTACCGTATAACAGTAAAAACACTGAAAGCCGGAAACGTCCGTAAATGGCGGGGAAGCGTTGTCTCACAAATTATGGACATTTAATCAATGGTGGGGAAAGAGTTAAAAATAACCACTCACCACTCTTCTGTAAAATGTGTAAAAAAAAAAAAAAAAATCCATTTACACTAATGGCTCCTTCAAATTCAGGACTGAATTGACTGAAATCTAAAATATATGGCAAAAATTCAGTAGGTTTAATTTTCCTATATTATTTGATGTTTTATGTTTTCTGCACGTTTTGTGAGATTCGTCCATTTGGATTGTCAAAACTAAGATTTGTATATCTTCAAACTTCACGCAGTTGACTTTGACCTAAAAGTGCACTTTGATTCTCCCCCACATGCCAAACATAAACTCCATTCTACAGCCTGCAGAGCTTCCCATCTGTCTTTCATAGCAAAATTGCACTGCAGCCCTCGATGCAAGAGACGGATGGGTGATTAAACAAGGGCGAAGGAGAGAAAAGCAAAGAGAATGGGAGTCATGACGATACGTGTCATACACAGTGCCAGAGACTGTTAGTGAGGAACTCCAGACGTCTGTGTCTGATTGCAGTCTATATGAAATGAGGTTCGATTACACCTGAAGAGACACATATACACACATACTCAGAGGTCAGTGAACAGATGCCTCTTAACTTTGACCCTAAACCAAACAAGCACCGTGAGGGACCACCACAGGCGTTGATGCCTGAAGCCCACCTAAACATCACACACGCTGTGTTACATATCCCAGTGACTTCTCGCAGTGGCGGAGGGTGAATAATTAGGATGATGAAATTCAAAACGGCTGCTGGGACTGGAGACATGCTTCATCTACAGTGGAGAATGTTCTGGCGAAGTGTGTAACATTGCTCCAAAACACAAAAAAGAACAGTAATTTATTCACCCTCATGTCGTTAAAAACTGTTTGACTTTTGCCCTCTGTGGAAAACAAAAGATATTTTGTGGGGTTTTTTTTTACAATGAAATACAATGAAAGTCAGTGGGGTCCAGTGTTGTTGTTTTGGACTCCATTGACTTTCATTTTATGGACAAAAAATTCTTCTAATTATCTTATTTTGCGTTCTACAGAGGAAAGAAAGAAAGTCATACCAAATGTGCATATTTGGATAAATTATCCCTTTAACAGTTTTTCCTGAACTTCATTTACATGTTTGTTTTTTTTTTGTTTGTTTGTTTGTTTTTTTCATTTGGCAGACGTTTTTATGCAAAAGAGAACTTTACAAATGAGCAGAATGCATAATTTATCTTACTAGCCAACTGTTGAAAAACGGCATTTGTTAACGCACTGGTATACACATGATATCACCTTCCCACACGCTAAGAGCCAAAAAAAAAAAAAAAAAAAAACCTTTCCTTCCCTTTTCTGATTAAATGATACTTATGCAATCTGTTCTGAATTTGAGAGCCGTGGCTCATGGAAAATGTCATGCTCCATCATGCAATGTGATCAGCACTTGGAGAGGAACACTGTTTATTTAAACTACGTATGATTGGTCTTTCAGTTAGGACAGATTCATCAGGAAACATCTATCTTTTCTCTGATAAGGGCTGATTTCAGCTGTTAATAGGCTTGCTTGAAAAGATTTTCATAAGTCTTCACTACTGAAGAATACAGTATGTTCTTCATGTTTCACTCTTCACATAAACACCTTGATGTCTCCATTGGGAAACATTGTTGTAACTCAGCTCAAAATGTTATAAAAGATTAAACTGAAATCGCTTAAACACTTGCACCTGTTGGGCAGCATAAAAAACGCATACCTGTACAATGAAAAGCAGAGCACAGCAGGCTAAATATTTAGTCAACCCGGGTCGCTAATATGGCGGTATCAACAAATGAGGGTTTATTTTTATCTCAAAAAACAAACTTGAATTTGCGTGAATTTGCAGAGAAAACTGGAAAGATTTAGCTCTTTTAAGAAAGTTCCAGCCATCTTTGTGCTTCCAGCCATGCTCTGTAGCACAAAAGAAGAAAATGTGTTTGGCTGCTCCTTGCTGATCGGCAAATGTTGCTTCAATGAGAAATTGTGATTTGAGATTATTATACACATTGGGCCCCATCATACACCCGACACAATCAGCGCAGCAGCAAACTATCTTTTTTTTATATATATTCAAAATAAAAAGATTCCTTTCTGGAGAAGCGTTCAGTGTTTCCGCTCGCAAATTCCGCCTTGCAAATAGTGAATCTTCCATGGTGCGAGCGCAACTGGCCTTTAAAGGGAATGGGAGATGAGACTCTGATTGGTTTATTGCACGTTACGCCTAAAAAAACACCCAGGACTCATTAAGAGACTTGGTACAACCCTTTTGGACCATGCACCTGGCACGCCAACCATTTTTTCCGTCGTTAAACTAGCATAAGTGGATTTGGACATGCCCTAAGTGCACCTGCGTCATGCGCTCAGAATGTTAAAATAGGGCTCATTATGTTATCAAAGTGAAAATCACAAGTGACATTATAAAACAAAAATACACTCAAAAATTTATTTTTGCCCATTGTTCTGTTTAATAAAATAAAATTGAAATTAAATTCTAAATGAAATGAAATTAATTATAAGTAAATATATATATATATTTAATTAAAATGAGCTAAAGTAACACAATTTAACATTTTGTCACAACTTAATTTAATTGTGTTCAATCTACCTAATACATTTTACCTAATTAATTTGAGTTAAATCTGGATGAATAATTTTTGTTGGCGTAACTAACTGGGCTGCGTTTCCGAAAAGCATCGTAAGTCTACACTCAACTAAATTTGTGTTGACCCAACTAAATGGGTTTATTTTGGATTAACTAAATTACATTCTGTGTAAAAATTTCTTCAATTAAAACAAGGGTAATTAATTATTATTATTTTTTTGTGTGTGTGTATTTACATCAAGGTGGAAAAGGACTTTCATCATATAAAACAAAAAGATTATATCAAACTTAAGTAATTTTACCTCGCTGGAGAAATCAGGTTATGTCTCCTGACAGTTACGCTTCAGTAAAACCTTGTTTTTCAGGTTGGTTGAATTCAGTTATAATCTTAAATAATTTTTTCATTTCAACAAAACCAGTTATTGTAGATGTTATCACATGAAGATGATTTTCAGTAGAACTGACAAAACATTTTTTTCCAGTGTAGAATATGATCCTTATCCAGAAAATGTTCATGCAAGCACAAGTCTCAATTTTAAGACTTCTACAGGGGACATAAAAATAAATTTGTCACATTTACTTTGAAGAACTGTCAGTGTGTTGTTGTTTAAGGCGAACAAGCAGATGATGATTGCGGTTTTTGACATCAGCGTCTTTAGTAGTTGAATGTGTTTGAATGAGCTTGGCTTTAGAGTAAAGACAATCTTCATGTCCTTGAGGGAAAAGGACAACTCGTCCCTCGGCCTCCTCACGCTGGCTCCCCCTCAGGACTGAAGCGAGGCATTACGCGAAAGAATAACAGGATTTATGAAGTCGTAACACAACACCCTCAGATCTTTAAAGACAGGCTTGTAAGATTAACACTTCATTAGTAGAGAAAGAGAGAGCAAGACAGATGGAGAAAGAATGAAAATTCATTCATCATCAATCTGACATGCAGCACCAGTTTACCATTCAACAGACTGATAGGACATCTCACATGTCTGTCTTCATAAAGTGTCCTTGAAGATGGTCTAAACACACCATGCTCACTGTTGTGTTTAGGACACCCTGACTGGTCTGCGGCTATGCTAACTTCTTGAGCAATTTGAGCTACAGTAGCTCGTATGTTTGATCAGACCATACGAGTCAGCCTTCACTCCCCACGTGCATCAATGAGCCTTGTTTCCTGCTTCTGACACATCAACTTTGAGGACAAAATGTTAATTTTCTGCCTAATATATCCCACCCACTAACAGGTGCCGTGATGAAGAGATAATCAGTGTCATTCACTTCACCTGTCAGTGGTCATAATATTATGCCTGATCGGTGTATGTTCCTAATAGGTAACTAGATAAGAACATTTGTGGTGTGAGTTTGTGTAATTTATGCTTTAGAATAAAACGTTCAATCTAGTCATCATCTAGTTCCCACTTTATATTAGGTGGCCTTAACTACAATGTACTTATTGTGTTCATATCGTATTGCAAAACACTTTTGCTAATATTAAGCTGGATACGGGTAAAGTTAAGGACAGGTGTGGTGGAAGTTTAAGGGTAGGGTTAGGTGTAAGGGATGTGTCAACAGTGTAATTATAAATGTAATTACAGAAACTAATTACAGATGTAATTATATGCAGGTTATTTTTAAAATGTAAGTACAATGTAAAAACATGTATGTACACAATAAGTGCATTGTAACAAATGATTAATTTAAATGTTAGTACATAGTAGTTAAGGCCACCTAATATAAAGTGGGTCCGTGTTATGTTTACCACAAACCTTATTTTACTAAATTGAAAAACCTCATTATAAAACCCCATAGGAAAATCTCAAGGGAACCAGTGGCGAATTAGTCTTCTGGCTTTTGACGTCACAGCTACAGCATTTTTTGACAACACTGCTGACTAAGCACTACAGTGTCACTAGAAAGGTCTCCACAAGGAAAATGGCTTGATAAACATACAAAATAGTCTTAATCAATCAAACAATTTGCTCTGTATGAAAACACACTGCCATCTGTGCATTCATGGCTACAAATGCACATAAATCAAGCATGAGCATCTTGCTTGAAAATGATGATCAATTTGCAAGCATCTGTAATGGTTCTGATCAGTTGTGAGAGGCGCCACAAAACCGCTGGCATCTGAGAGTCGACACATGTGCTCCAATCCAGGCCGACGCTCACAAGCTGAGACTGAAAAATCCCTGTGTGTGTGCCGTTGGTTTGAAGTCTTACACGCTCCACACCTGATGTGAACATGAGTTGAGAGTTTGTGACTGTGGTCATTTTGGGTTAATGCTCTAATGCTCTAGAGTAAATGCTCTAAATTAACTGTGCTCCTTTTGAAAGTCTTAAGGTCACAGGTCACAGTTCGGCAAATTTTTGTCAGTAAAATCCTGTAATTTTATTACACTATTGACAAAGGACGTTGTTGCCCTCAAAAGTTGATGATACACGGGGTGTTTTTTTGAGCAATGGCAACCAGATGAGACACAGGGCAACTAATTAGGGAAATGGACTAGTTCTCTCAAGGTGATGATACACAGGCTTTTTATTTTTTTGCCCAAGCTACATCGTTTGGCAACAGAAAAGTTGCCAAAGCTACATCGTTTGCTCAGAAAGTTGCCCCTTTTATCACCACCTAAACTTTCACAGAAACTTTGCAAATTTAACACCAACTTTAGTCTCCTGAGCATTCTTTGAAATATCTTCTTTCTTGTTCCAAAGAAGAACATCAAACTGATTTGGAACGACATAACTGAAAGAATAATAATAGTGTTTTCATTTTTTTGGGTGGATAATCCCTAAATCTTCCCTTTCTAGAGTACATTTTTCCACAAAATTCAGTTTAATTCAGGTCAAGCTTGGTTTTGAGGACATGCCAATGACCCCAGAACCACGACACGACCACAAGGCAAATAGGCTCATCGGTGGAATATCTGACAACCATCTGCTTCACTTTTCGTCTACAAAGCCACAATGTCTGAGAAATTGCAGCACCAGTGTGTGAGGAATATCGTTTTAGGCATGTGCGGCAAGAACAGGGAGGATAAAACAAAAACTCTTTTGAGAACAAGAAGCAATGGAAACTAACCTTTCTCCTTTTGATTCCTCCATAATCAATTCAATTATCTCTAAAATGTGTTTTTGTTAGAAATGTTTCCTTTTGTGTTCTTTTGGAAAAGATCAGCCTGGACATTCTGTGAAACATCTCAACAGAAGAAATAGTCATAGGTTTAACAGGGTGAATAAACAATGACAGAACTTTCCTTTTTCAATGAACTTTCCCTTTCAAATTCGGCGTCTCTGGTGTCAAAGTTTTGCATCCTTGCTGAGCCCATAAGGACTTTCTAGATGTTTCACAATCATTATTACTGGTGTTTTTGTTCAGATACACCCTTGCCAAGGTGCTTATGCTGAGGGAAGTATCGGGTGGGCCAAATCCTTGACATGATTGTGAAACTCAGGCGGCTGTATACGAACTGTGTAAGCTGCTTTGTGTTGAAGATCTGGCTCAGCACACACACTCTGTTCTCCATTCAAACTCCATTGCAATCCACTGTGCCTCATTAAGCCTGAGAAATAGCTCCACCACAGATGAGAAAATCAGGCAAAAGCATTGAACACAGAGGGAAAGAAAAGTGACTCTATCTTTCTTTCATTCATTTTCTGTTTTCTATTTCCCACCCAGCCAAGAGCAAGATTGCTTCAAGCCCCACTGCACTGCTCCTCTGAGTATCCGTGTGGGGTGGATGTGGATTCAGAACTCCAAACGTGAACTCAAGTCACAAACCTGTGCCAGATCACAAAAGGGAGATGAAAAATTCACTTCATTTGAACATATGTGCACACTTTTAACAGAATGACAGGGAAGGAGAAACGTTGTGGCCCCTTCTAACAGTATATGCATAATTTCTACTTTATAGCTCCCCATGTACACAAACAGACATGAGAAAGTTTGGGACGTTGCAGATGTTGAACCTATGCAGAATGTTTGAACCAATGAGGTTTATTCTTGTGTTTTATGCAGCACGTTTGAGCTTCTGCAAGAACCAGTGAGGTTCATTCTCGTGTTACGCAGCACGTTTGAGCTTCTGCAAGAACCAATGAGGTTCATTCCCATGTTACGCAGCACTTTGAGCTTCAGCAAGAACCAATGAGATTCATTCTCATGTCACGCAGCACGTTTGAGTTTCCTCAAGAACCAATGAGGTTCATTCTCATGTGTTACGTAGCACGTTTGAGCTTCATCAAGAACCAATGAGGTTCATTCTCGTGTGTTATGCAGCACTTTGAGCTTCTGCAAGAACCAATGAGGTTCATTCTCATGTGTTACGCAGCACGTTTGAGTTTCAGCAAGAACCAATGAGTTCATTCCCATGTTACGCAGCACTTTGAGCTTCTCAATGAGGTTCATTCTCATGTTACGCAGCACGTTTGAGCTTCTGCAAGAACCAATGAGGTTCATTCTTACGCAGCACTTTGAGCTTCTGCAAGAACCAATGAGATTCATTCTCATGTTTGAGTTTCCTCAAGAACCAATGAGGTTCATTCTCATGTGTTACGCAGCACTTTGAGCTTCTGCAAGAACCAATGAGATTCATTCTCATGTCACGCAGCACGTTTGAGTTTCCTCAAGAACCAATGAGGTTCATTCTCATGTGTTACGTAGCACGTTTGAGCTTCATCAAGAACCAATGAGGTTCATTCTCGTGTGTTATGCAGCACTTTGAGCTTCTGCAAGAACCAATGAGGTTCATTCTCATGTTACGCAGCACGTTTGAGCTTCATCAAGAACCAATGAGGTTCATTCCCATGTTACGCAGCACTTTGAGCTTCTGCAAGAACCAATGAGGTTCATTCTCATGTTACGCAGCACGTTTGAGCTTCTGCAAGAACCAATGAGGTTCATTCCCGGTGTTACGCAGCACTTTGAGCTTCTGCAAGAACCAATGAGATTCATTCTCATGTCACGCAGCACGTTTGAGTTTCCTCAAGAACCAATGAGGTTCATTCTTGTGTTACGCAGCACGTTTGAGCTTCATCAAGAACCAATGAGGTTCATTCCCATGTTACGCAGCACTTTGAGCTTCTGCAAGAACCAATGAGGTTCATTCTCATGTTACGCAGCACATTTGAGCTTCAGCAAGAACCAATGAGGTTCATTAATGTGTTACGCAGCACGTTTGAGCTTCAGCAAGAACCAATGAGGTTCATTCTTGTGTTACGCAGCACGTTTGAGCTTCTAAAAGAACCAATGAGGTTCATTCTCGTGTTACGCAGCACATTTGAGCTTCTGCAAGAACCAATGAGGTTCATTCTCATGTGTTACGCAGCACGTTTGAGCTTCAGCAAGAACCAATGAGGTTCATTCTCATGTGTTACGCAGCACGTTTGAGCTTCAGCAAGAACCAATGAGGTTCATTCTCATGTGTTACACAGCACGTTTGAGCTTCAGCAAGAACCAATGAGGTTCATTCTCATGTGTTACGCAGCACGTTTGAGCTTCTGCAAGAACCAATGAGGTTCATTCTCATGTCACGCAGCACATTTGAGTTTCCTCAAGAACCAATGAGGTTCATTCTCATGTTACGCAGCACATTTTAGCTTCAGCAAGAACCAATGAGGTTCATTCTTGTGTTACGCAGCACGTTTGAGCTTCAGCAAGAACCAATGAGGTTCATTCTCATGTGTTACGCAGCACGTTTGAGCTTCTGCAAGAACCAATGAGGTTCATTCTCATGTCACGCAGCACATTTGAGTTTCCTCAAGAACCAATGAGGTTCATTCTCATGTTACGCAGCACATTTTAGCTTCAGCAAGAACCAATGAGGTTCATTCTCGTGTTACGCAGCACGTTTGAGCTTCAGCAAGAACTAATGAGGTTCATTAATATCCAAAAAATATTAAGCAGCATAACTGTTTTCAACATTGATAATCAGCATATTGGAATGATTTCTGAAAAATCACGTGACACTGAAAATGTCTAAATATATACATTACGGTGGTGTAAATACATAACAAATGCATGTTATTATAGGCTACAAAAGTCTTTGACTTGAAAAGGCCCATGTTAGAGAGTATTGCAAGTTCCACCCTTCAATTTCCATCTGTGCATGAGAAGAAATCCCCCGTTTTTTAATGTTAATGGATTTTAATGTTAATGGACATTGCATTTTTTTGTGGTTTGTATGCATATATGTATGAGTCACTGCATTTGTGTGTGTCATATGCAAGTGTGTAGCTATAGTCCACATTTCAAAATCCCAGAAAACACAAAACCAGCTGGGTTTAAAAGCCAGAATGCAGTGTCAATATTTTCACAGATGAGCGACAGATGTTAGCGGCCTATCAGAGAGGATGAAGAAATATGGCTGATAAAGACATGGGTAATTTTAAACAGCATACATGTTTTCAAATGACACAATGATGACATGACCTTTCATTTTTGGGTGAACTGTTCCTAAATGTGATTTGGGATGGATTGTGCAAATGTTTGTGTGGGTAATGAGTGGGTTGTATGGAAGGTTACAGAGAGGCGTATGGTTTTCTGTGGTGTAATGCACTTTGGGCCCTGTAAGCACTTCTGAATTTCCCTTTCTTCCATCATAACCACACACACATTTTCCCTCAATCTGGGCCCTTACTCACCCACACACTCCCGCTTCCTTCTGGCAATCTACCAATTCAACACACTGCACGACATAAACCTCAACAGCATGATTTAAATCCACATGGATCTGCATAGACAACCTCCACATGGCCCTGCCAGGTACTTTCCTTTGTCCACTCCACCCGTTCCTTCTCTTCTCCATCTATCTGTCTTATTCCACCCCTCCTTTCCTTCATAAGGGATTCATTCCTCCTCAATAAAGAATGAGGGACTTTTGAATATCTGCCTGCCTACATTCCACCCACCCACTTTGTCTTTTTTCTCCCCTTCTCTCTTCGGCACACATCATCTTTTCCTCCTCTGCATCCCTCCAACTCTTCCACAAAGTCCACAGAGGGATAAAATTTAAGATATGTAGAACATACAGAAGAATCTGTAGTTGATTCATCCATTTGATTCTTCAATTTCCTGTCTCTCTACTTGAGATGATAATTGGAAACAGATCTGTTTCATCTTTCGTTCACTGGCCACTGTTCTCGTTCTTTCTGTAGCTCAAACATTTATTCTTGTCCTCAACATACTGACAGATTTTTTTTTTTTACCCAGTAATTATTTACCTATTTTGTTTTAGAAATATTATGTGGAATGTATATCATTAATCTGAAATCATTGAAATTACACAATTCTCTGGAATACTTGGTTCTGATTGGCTCAAATTTGTTTGAATCTGCTACGCAAAATCTGCTAAGCTGTATAATTGTGCCAAAAATCTAATTTCTTACATAGTTGTGCAAGTGTTCATTTCATTTAATTGTTTAAAGTGGTTTGTCCCAATAGCTCAAACTGTTGTAAAGATACAAGCTTGGCCCTCCTTTCATCAATTGTCCTCACACTTCTTAACTATCCCTGTGTTGCAATTCACATACTATCCACCCTAAAAAGCATTACTAATATTGAATACTATTTAGGGCAGACAGTATGCAAACTGGGACACAGGGACAGTTTAGCATACAGCCAGAAGCACTGCATACTTGACACTATAAAAGAAAAAGCAGCAGTAAGAGGAAAGGAAATGTGCCACGTTTAACAATTGTGTAAAGAGGTGCTATAGAGCATAAATCAAAATATTCTGTGAATAATGGCTTAAATCTCAGTCTTCTCTTTAAATAAATATATTTTATGGCATTAGGAGACTTGTAATATTAATGGTATTAAAGTATTTTAATGGTTTCTGTCCATTTTGGAGCTCAACAAGATGAGTAGTATTTTTTGGGTGTCCTATACCTTTAATTCTAGTGTGTGTCATAGTTTAAGTGTAGTAATAGTGTGCAGGATTCTTTGGTAGGGGAATAGGGAAGAAGAAAGAAGTGAAAGATGGAGGGAGGGAAAGAGAGAGAGGAAGTTGGGGTGATGTCTCCCTTGACCATGTGCAGTTAAATATAGCCCCATCGAGAAGTTTTCATCCAGAGACTTTCTCTGTTTGTTTTGAGTTTGTTCGGTTTTGGGGTGGGGGTAGGATAGGGGTTGGGGGATCTTCCCACGGCCCAACCGAGTGGGACGAACAACTCCAACAATGGGAAGGAGAGAATGCGGATGGAAGGAGTTGATATAGAATTGGACATGTCCCAAATAATCCTACCTTCTTAACAAACTCATTCTCCTTCATTAACACTGTGCAGACCTCCGAGTTTTTTGAAAAGACCAACATTTTGTTTTGGATTCTGGTCCTTGGCATGGAAGTGTTGGTGTCTCTAACAGGATTCTGCATGATTAACCAGCAAGAATTTAT
Organism: Paracanthobrama guichenoti; assembly: GCA_018749465.1. NCBI lineage: Eukaryota > Metazoa > Chordata > Actinopteri > Cypriniformes > Gobionidae > Paracanthobrama > Paracanthobrama guichenoti. The sequence continues at coordinate 17,080,801 of CM031964.1, forward strand.
TTGCCAACAAGCATTTTTGGGTCCACCAGGTGGTCCAGCTATTTGCCCAGGGGTGCATTTTCAAAATGTTAGCCACATATGGTCCCATAGTTCCAACGAACTTTCACAAACAGAATCGCAATGTTGTGTGGTTTAAACTACAGCTCTTGACCTGTGGTTAGAAACATAGGGCCCAATGTGACGGCAGGTGTTTTTTGCTAGTTTCAGCCAGACGCAGTTATCATTTTCACGTCCAGTGCCACATCTGTTCACCCATGGGCATGCTGGTCTGAAAACGAGGTGTGTTCAGGCGCATTGTTGGCGCGTTGCTATATTGAGGCAACTGAAAACGACTGCGCCATTGACCAACTGAAACCTGGTCTACAGTCAATAGCGCAGTATTTTTTGTGTTATTTAAAGGGTGCGTTAGTAATATGCTCCTATAAGCTGGTGCCTACACTCTGCTTATTACACACACAGGGAAGCGCAGCAGCACACAAACATTTTTAAATATTACAAATAAAAGGATTTCTCTCTGGAGAAGCGTTCAGTCAATTCTGCCATGTAAATGGTGAATCTTCCATGGTGCAAGCGCAACTGGACTTTAAAGGGAATGGGAGATGAGACTATTGCACGTTATGCCCAAAATGCACCAATGATTCATTATTCATAGAGTCTAGGTACAACACTTTTGGACCATGTGCCTGGCGATCCGAACATGTTTTTATTTTTAAATAAGCAAAAGTGGATTCAGACTAAGTGCACCTGTGCCATGTGCTTCAGACCATGCACTCAGATAACAGGGCCCCTAATGTTAAAAGTCACATGTATTCCATCCTTCACTTAACATTACAGCGACTTGCTTGTTGAGGAGGTGCACTATGAGATTTCTGGATTGGAATGAACTTCTGGACTCCTGCTATCACTTCAGGGTCCCACTTCCAAACCACAATAAACAAAGACATGGAAAATCAGACTCTCCGAATGAAGGATGACTGATGCTACACCAGGAGGAGTGAGGAGCAGGTCACAGCTTGTTACTGTTGGAGTACTAAATGGTATATTGGAGGAGATCTGTGGGAGATGGCTTGAAATACAGATGTAACTGGCAAGGAGAGGAGACGGGAGTGTTCCTGCTGCCCAGCGATCCATCAGCACTGTGTTCTCACCAGTGTAGATTTTCAAGCAGCTGGCACTGCGCTCATACACACTCTCACATACACCATAAACCTTTTATTTCCTGTCCCCATCACTTGCTTAAATCACATAAACACGCTCATGATGAAAGATATGATAAGGATGAGAAGAAACAGAGCGGATCATTTCGGGAACACTGAGGTTTTTAGAAAGGTTAAGGTAGTAGCGTCGGTTATGCTATGCTAACTGATATGATTGGGTCATGCTCTCTCCTAGAATAGCTGTGAGCTCTTTTTCTTCTGGTCACCTTACACGGCGAGCGAGTGGCGCAACACACTGTGACAAAACTAGATCATGCGCTTGCGGTGTAGATTGATTATAGTGGCAGCAGTCTTGTTTGGTCTCGTTACACCAGAAGATTGCGGTGTTGACAAGGTGTATGTCAGCCAACTGTCCTTGTAAACACGTACAAATATTCGTGAGATTGTTAATGCTTGTGCGTGTGATTACAGACATGCCAGACTGGTATTTCGTATAATGTAATGAAGCAACCTCACTCGCTGTCAGCTCTTCTGTACATTGTTGTCCATCATTTGGGTGTGCTCTGAGTTAAAATGTGTTGTGAAATCACTCGCTTTGGTTCTCCTAAAATGCCAATTGGAAATCAGTATTCCCTTTATGTTCTTAAAGGGATAGACTCAAAAAAAATAAGCTGTTGAACGAACTTAATTAAATTAAGGAAAACTTTTCCACGAAATTTAATTACATTTTTCAAACAGAATCAAATTGGTTTGAAATGATTTGTTGTAATCTTGTTGTATGAACTAAAATTCATTTAGTCAAGACTACTAAAACAATTGTGTCGTTCCTATTATATAAAGTATGATAAAGAGGAGTAGAACTGATGACCATATGCAGACTGTGGGAACTGTGTCAAACAAATTGATTGTACTAATTTCTATAAAAACCAATAGTCAACATAACACTTGTTCACATGCTAACTGTAACATTTGTAGCATGCAAGTAATGATCAAGTGAAAACCTTCTCATCATTGGCATTAGCACAGTTACAGCTCATTGAGAACAGCATATAGTTCACATAGTACCCACAGCCTAACCACATGGTCTACACTTCACGATAATGGTAACCTCAAAAATCATCACAACATAACATAACTTTTAAATGTCAAATATAACATAAAATTTAACAGGTTAACCCATTTACTAAAAAAACACATTAAACAGCACTTTATTTCAACATTTACTCTCCTGATCCATCCCTATGCAAAGCATGCTGGGAACTAGAAATACACTGCCCAGTTCAGTCAGCGCAACAGAAATGATTCATGTAGTCCCAACACAAATGGTTTAGGTTAAATTAACATTTTACAAATTTTATTTCCTTTAACATGATACAATTTAGTGCAAATGGCAATTAAGTAAAAAACTTAAGATTTGTGTTGTTTCAGCTTATTTTATTTAAATAAACTGAGCAAATAGCTAGAATCTTTTTTTTTTTCTTCTTTTTTTCACCCAAAAATTAAATTTATCCCATAATTTACTCACCCTCAAGCCATCCTAGGTGTATGACATTCTTCTTTCAGCTGAACACAATCGGAGTTATATTAAAAATGTCCTGACTTTTCCAAGCTTTATAATGGCAGTGAATGGTACCTTATATTTTGAAGCCCAAAAAAGTGCATCCATCCATCATAAAAGTAATCAATACGGCTTCAGTGGGTTAATAAAGGCCTTCTGAAGTGAAGTGATGCATTTTTGTATAAAAATACCTGATGCATGACATATTGACGGAAGCGCTAGAACAAAACAAAACAAATTATAAATCTAACATAAAATTTTTTAAAGAGAAATGTCAGAGGAGCTTGAGTTTGTTGTCCAGCACTATGTGTTTGAACCACGAGAAGCATCTATTCTCACCTAAGCTTACGCTACTCTTACATCCTACATCATGCGTCGGGTCAGAGGTCACTCTTCCGCCAGAACTAGACTCGCGTACGCCCGTTACCGGAAGCCAGTATAGTTTATATTAACCCCCTTGAGCCGTATGGATTACTTTTTTGATGGATGGATGCGCTTTTTTGGAGCTTTAAAATCTCCCATTATAAAACTTGGAAGAGCTTGGAATTGATATTTTTTAATATAACTCAGATTGTGTTTGGCTGAAAGAAGAATGTCATATACACCTAGGATGGCTTGAGGGTGAGTAAATCATGGGATCATTTTCATTTTTGGGTGCACTATCCCTTTGAAGGGATTGTTTACTCAAAATGAAAATTCAGAAAATTCCAAAACCTGTATCACTTTCTTATGTCCACAGAACACAAAAGTCGATCTTTTCCAATGAACTTCAATGAAACGGTGCTTTTTAAGCTTCAAAAAGTACACAGAAGTATCATAAAAGTGGTCCATACTTTGTATTTTAAATATTCCGAAGTTGTGTGTCACTGTTGAGTGAGCATTTACGTCATTATTCCCTACAGTGAGCTCTTAACTCGAGAACCGGATCATTGAGTCAGTGAATAATATGGATCAATCCTAATCAAATTATAGAAAGCTGTTAGAACCATATCAACCTATTCCTTTAAAAAATAGTTAACCTTAAAGAAAAAACCGGCCATAGAAGTCAGTTAATGCTCGTGCATGATATAGCACCCCTAGTGGCAGCACTGAGAATACAACAACATTTCACAATGCATATTGGCATCATATCACTAATAGGATAGCTAACAGCTATCAAATATAGTGCTATCAAATAGTAAAAGACTACTTTCTGATGTTTTAAAGTGCATTTTAAAAGGAAGTACAGTTTTTTTGCATACAATATTTTTTCTTTGAAACAAACATACAGTAAATGTGTTAAACACACACAGACACACCAACGAGATAACAATGTTTAACTCTCAACACATTATAGTCAGCAAACATATTCTCAATTACTCTGGCAAAAACCTTATCAGTTTTTCACAAGCAGTAAAACTCAGAATGTACAAAGGTATAAAGTGACAGAAAATAAAGAAATGTTTGAACAAAACCACAATAAAAGCAATGATAACATGTGAATATCTCAGGCCAGTCCCAAAATGTCTTTTTACAGCTTAGGGAAGCGGAAGAACAACTGTTTGTTCACAAACAAAGTCTTATGTAAATTTGCTGACAGGTCTGTGATGCTGCATTTAACTTGGCAGAAATCCTCAGAAGAGCCCTGGGAAAAGCTAACCTTGGTTTGCACAGGTTCACGCTGCAAACAATGCCAATGTGAGCTTTTATAGTAAAAATAGGACGTTTTATTTCATGTACCACTTTATACTATGTTTATGAATTATGGCAGGAGCTTGATTTAATGTAGATTAATCTGAGGCTGAATCTAAATGCCAGATACTCCATGGCGTCGTTCATGTTTCACGTTAAAACGTTCATCAGTTCAAAGCGGTTGCACTCCTTCACCTTTCCTCCAAAGCAGCCACATGACTTTCTATGTGCTTGTCTCTCTCTTTTTTTATCTAAGCCAATCGACATGTTGGCAGTCCATCCAAGTACACTTCATTTCAAGGTCCAAAATAAGCCAGAAGAAGTACCTGGAATGTCTCCCAAACCAACAGAAAACGTTCACCTCAGCGTTCCAGTCGAACTGCGTATCGCTGGATCCTGCATACATGACATGTGTGTGTGTGTGTGTGTGTGAGCGTGTGTATGCAGTCCGTATGTATAAACCATTCCTCAGTCATTATTCCAATAAGATGACTAAAACTCGTAGGTCGCCTTACAACTGGGCTCTTCAAATCTAGCTGCACAGCTGTTTCAACAGAACTGAACAATGAACCCCTGTGACTCCAGGCATTTACTCGCTCCCTTTGTCCTCCTTTTCTTCAACACTTTCTTCTTCTATGATCTCACACCTTTCTCTGTCGTGAAACTGACCAGCTGTAAATGCAGTGTAGAGTTCCAGCTCATTAACAATACGAGGCAAAGATGAAATAACAGAACGAGACTGTGAATTCAGTCTTATTCGCTAAACACATCCTTTCTATGCAGATTGCACACATTATAGACTGCATTTTATTCACAAATTCAGTGGTATGTGTGTGGCTCGATTAAAGTTGTGCCATTATTCTAACCGAAAAAGACATTGAGGGGAACAAGGGGCCGTTTACATGTTCAACTAAAAATGGAAAGCTTTTTTTTTTAGGCTGTTCATTTACACAGCAACAGCGTTTTGGGGGCCTGAGAATGCAAACTTTTGAAAACTGGGGCACGTTCAAAGCTCAAACCGGTGCACAATGTTTTGCTACGGTTGCTACGGGAAACATATACGGTAATTTCTCTACTGTGCGACAGAGAGTTGAGTGGTTATGATGCAATTGTTAGCCTATTTTTACAAAAACGGCTTCTATGGGGCGATAGTGTAAGATACAAGGTAATGGAGCCTTTTATACATTGTCGTGTTTCTTTAGAAATAAACAATGGACAAATGGAGTCTTTAAACGCCTCAGATGTAAAGTTATTCGCTGTCAAAGTGACGCCAAAATGAATGGGAGTCAATGGAATGCTAACAGCAGGTGATGGCTTGGTTAGCAATGGTTGCCCCTATGGAAGGTACGCTCTCCGGGTGCTGTATTACTGCCTTGGTTTGAGATGCGTTTTCTCTCGTTTGGTGGGTGTGTCAAATATGTCAACCCAAAGCAGCAACATGTATATAAACCGTGTGGTGTTAAAGAGACAGCTTGCACAATGGGTCCATAAAAATACTATACATATTTATATACACTCACCTAAAGGATTATTAGGAACACCATATTGATCCTCTTTCGCCTTCAGAACTGCCTTAATTCTACGTGGTATTGATTCAACAAGGTGCTGAAAGCATTCTTTAGAAATGTTGGCCCATATTGATAGGATAGCATCTTGCAGTTGATGGAGATTTGTGGGATGCACATCGAGGGCACGAAGCTCCCGTTCCACCACATCCCAAAGATGCTCAGTTAGGTTGAGATCTGGTGACTGTGGGGGCCATTTTAGTACAGTGAACTCATTGTCATGTTCAAGAAACCAATTTGAAATGATTCAAGCTTTGTGACATGGGGCATTATCCTGCTGGAAGTAGCCATCAGAGAATGAGTATATAGTGGTCATAAAGGGATGGACATGGTCAGAAACAATGCTCAGGTAGGCCGTGGCATTTAAATGATGCCCAATTGGCTCTAAGGGGCCTAAAGTGTGCCAAGAAAACATCCCCCACACCATTACACCACCACCACCAGCCTGCACAGTGGTAACAAGGCATGATGGATCCATGTTCTCATTCTGTTTACGCCAAATTCTGACTCTACCATCTGAATGTCTCAACAGAAATCGAGACTCATCAGACCAGACAACATTTTTGCAGTCTTCAACTGTCCAATTTTGGTGAGCTTGTGCAAATTGTAGCCTCTTTTTCCTATTTGTAGTGGAGATGAGTGGTACCCGGTGGGGTCTTTTGCTGTTGTAGCCCATCCGCCTCAAGGTTGTGTGTGTTGTGGCTTCACAAATGCTTTGCTGCATACCTTGGTTGTAACGAGTTGTTATTTCAGTCAAAGTTGCTCTTCTATCAGTTTGAATCAGTCGGCCCATTCTCTTCTGACCTCTAGCATCAACAAGGCATTTTCGCCCACAGGACTGCCGCATACTGGATGTTTTTCCCTTTTCACACCATTCTTTGTAAACCCTAGAAATGGTTGTGCGTGAAAATCCCAGTAACTGAGCAGATTGTGAAATACTCAGACCGGCCCGTCTGGCACCAACAACCATGCCACGCTCAAAATTGCTTAAATCACCTTTCTTTCCCATTCTGACATTCAGTTTGGAGTTCAGGAGATTGTCTTGACCAGGACCACACCCCTAAATGCATTGAAGCAACTGCCATGTGATTGGTTGTTTAGATAATTGCATTAATGAGAAATTGAACAGGTGTTCCTAATAATCCTTTAGGTGAGTGTACATAGATCTGCTAATGACATTTGAGTTTCCTAGTAGTCCGGTGGGTGAATTTTCATAAACTGTGGCAAAGTTTCCGGGTTCTAATCCGCCCTCATATAGTTTTTTTTTTCTTCTTCATTAAAATCAAAGATATTCATCACTGATTGTATATTAAGAGCATGGACACATTTGTGTGCATTTTGTTTAGTGATTTCACCAGAAAGAATAGAGTCTCTCTCCACAACGGCATTAAGCGATAGATTGACGCGCTCGTCTGTGTGTGAAGACTGCCAAAAGAGAACGTAAACCCCGCCTACTTTGATTTGATTGGCCACCCCAATCATTTTGACATTGACAAGCTCTGTTAGACCACTGATTCAAACCAGACTAAAAATTTAATTTTTAAACCTTTTTGTCATCCTAACATACAGAGCGCTGAAGTGCAGCAGAGCAGTGCATATTTCAAATATATGGGGGGACAATTTGGTCATTTCTAATTATTGGGGGGACTCTAATTATTGAGTTCACCATTCACTCCAATTAGACTCTAATATACTCTATATTTAGACACTAATTATTGAGTCCACCATAGACTCAATGTCTATGGTGGTTGCAGCCCTGCTGTGCTCTATTCTCTAAATCAAACCCCTGGAGGTTTGTGAGGGAACTACATTTTTAATATTACAAATTGTATTTTTTTTTTTATTCTTTGTTTATTAAATAAAAGCATGTCATGTGACAATTAACTGACGTCAGCGAGCCATGAACATGCAAATGTTTTGTTAAATTTTTTAAATATTAACTTTAAATCCCAAGGGTCCATGGTGTTGCCGCGAAATTGGGCTACTTTTACACTGTTGCCGTGGGTAGTTTTTGTAGTCTGCGGGTTGAAGCGATCCCCTTTTACCCCCCCCGGAACACGATTTTTACCAGGGAACCAAATGCGATTGGGCTAGTTTTTATTAGCAATTGGGTGGGATTTGTTGTGCAGACCTGGCAACCCTGACTACAAATAATTATTTTTGGTTCAGCTGACAAAATGTTTGGGAAAAACAGTGACCATTAAATTAGAGCAGAACACAAATTAAATGCCACAATTCTAATTTCTTAATATACATATAATATAATATAAATGTATTAGCACCTTAATGATTAACACACAGGTTTTTGAACTGAAATACTTGTTTGCACTTGCTGTGCCTTACGTGCCAAAGTGAGGCTAAAATCTAGAAAGGTTCACCAATATCTGCACAGGAACATTCTCGCCCACACACACACTGCACTGCAACTTGATCGCTTATTTTTCATAAGGACACACATAAATAGACAAACACACACATTCTAGTCTAATTTTTCTCATAGCTGAATTGTGACGCTCTGAGCTCACTGTTTCCATCTGTGATGAGGCCATTTACCACAATACAGCTGATCAGAGCCAAGGTGGAGTAATGGGCCATAAGTAAAAGTGCAGATTCAATATGTTTTATTGGGACAAAGGTCCAAAATTTACCTTCCAAGGCTTCCAAAAAAAAAAAAAAAAAAAGATTTATGAGGGTTATTTGACCGAACTGAGCAGGGCAGTTTTATACGGCTTGGTTGAACAGCACAGATAATTAACAGTAACTCTTAAAAGGAATGCTGTTTAAATTATGTTGTCGTAAAAAATGAATCATCATCAATCGTAGCAATTACCACCAGACTCTTGGATTTCCGATGGATTTCAAAACAACAGCTCAGGGGAATAATAGTCAGCAAGTGTGAGAGGTTTGGACCGTGATGTTTGCATTGTGGGAGTTGTGAATTTTGACAGCTGCATTAAAGGTCTGTTAGGCCTCTCAGCTGGTTGTGATGCAAACACACACACACACACACACACACACACACACACACGTCTGGCGCGCTGTCTTTCTGGGGACTCGCCATAGACGTACTGGCTTTTATACTTTACAAACTGTATATTCTATCCCCTTACACTAACCCTTCCCCTAAACCTACCCATCACACAAAACTCTCTGCATTTTTATCTTTTCAAAAAAACTAATTCTGTGTGATTTATAAGCTTTTGTACCCATGGGGACCTCAATTTAGGGGAGTATGTGTGCATTCAGGTTTAAGTCCCCACCAGGCTAAACACACACACACACACACACACGATGTGTTTTCATGTTTTATGGGGACTTCCCATAGACATAATGGTTTTTATACTGTATAAACTGTATATTCCCTCTCCTTACACTAACCCTACCCTTAAACCTACCCATCATAGTAAACATTCTGCATTTTTACATTTTCAAAAAATATCACTTAGTATGATTCTGTAACGATGACTGACTCGGTTGGTTGGTAGAATCCATGTGTGGTGCATTATTAAACACAGCAGTACAAACACAGTGATATCCAGCGCAAGAAGCGTGGTCAACAAACAGACACAGGGTCAATAACAGTAGTGGCAGTCCTGATATCTAGCAAGTCCAAATCCGTAATCCGAAAGACGTGTGTCAAAAAAACAGGCAGAGAAACATACACGTGGAATCAACGAACAGGGTAATGAAAACATTCTGTAGAGACAGGGTAAGCTGGCAATACTTCGTGACATGATGTACAAACAACATGGCTTATAACAGGTAGGAACAGGAAGTGATGCAAGAGGAAGGGGCAGTATTCAGTACTCAGGAGATGGCTCCCTCTGGCGGTCGGAGGAATGAATGGCAGATGTTACAGATTCATCAGATGTTTTCCTCATGGGAACCAAAAATTGTCCCCACAAGGACATGGATTTCGGATATTGCCATTTTGTCCCCATTAGGTAGGGTTTACCAGGCCACACACACACACACACACACACACACACACACACACACACACACACACACACACACACACACACACACACACACACACAAAGAGATGCATTTATATGCATTTATAGACTGAAATAGCAACAACATTCCTTACAGAATATCCTAAATTACAAAACCTATGCTTCAATCTCCCAAAATGAGGACGAATGAATTCATATATAATAGCATTAATTAAGATACTTTCTTTTGGCCAAAATGTAAGACATACCATGTATCCAGCTTATTTTACAATGTGCTATTTTCTGTGAATGTGCAAAACTGTAAGAATCAGTGGAGGCGGTAGGCCGGGGCTTGCTGGGGCCAAATTTACTTAGCACCAGCATCTTTTATTCTCAGTGTCACTTTCATTAAAAACCTGAAAAATAAAATAATATAAATAAATGTTGTAAATGTGCCTATATATAAACAATGGTTTTAATGGGGGAGGAGTCAACCCCACGCTCAAGTATGGTGCGCGCATTAGAAATAGCAGTCATATTAAGCACCTCATCAACATCGATCATATTGGAGAACTATGAAATATGAAGCAAAAGACTGCAGACTTTAATTTTGGAATAGTTCAGAAGATAACAACAGAGATATTGTCCTCTTGTAATCTGCTATTAGTGAATAGCTACCCCAATCTTTTTGTAGATTCACACACGTTATAAACATCAAATAATATAGCCTAGATATTAATATAAATTCTTGCACTTTGTTTGCCCTAGCTAGCCTAGTGGTGATGAAAAAATAAAGAGAAAATTTTGTTTTCCGTTTGAAAGTGGTATCATTTTTAAAAACTTGCACTTTGAAACCCATTTTCAAAAGTTTGTACACTGCTCAAAAAAATTAAAGGAACATGCGTCGGATGGCGTCCTGGAGTATTTCCTCCCAGATCTGGACCAGGGCAGCTCCTGGATAGTCTGAGGTGCAACCTGACAACGTTGGATGGACCGAAACATAATGTCCCAGGAGGTGGTTTTTTTGGATTTAGGTCAGGCGTGCGTGGTGGCCATTCAATGGTATCCATTCCTTCATCCTCCAGGAACTGCCTGCATACTCTCACCACATGAGGCCGGGCATTGACATGCACCAGGAGGAACCCAGGACCCACTGCACCAGTATAGGGTCTGGCAATGGATCCTAGGATTTCATCCCAATACCTAATGGTAGTCAGGGTGCCATTGTCTAGCCTGTAGACGTCTGTGGGTCCCTCCATTGATATGCCTCCCCAGACCATCACTGACCCAGCACCAAATCGGTCATGCTGAACGATATTACAGGCTTCTCCAGACCCTTTCTCGTCTGTCACATGTGCTCAGGGTGAACCTGCTCTCATCTGTGAAAAGCACAGGCCGCCAGTGGCGGACCTGCTAATTCTGGTGTTCAATGGCAAATGCCAATCGAGCTCCACGGTGCTGGGCAGTGAGCACAGGGCTCACTAGAGGACATCGGGCCCTCAGGCCACCCTCATTAAGTCTATTTCTGATTGTTTGGTCAGAGAAATTCACACCAGTGGACTGCTGGAGGTCATTTTGCAGTGCTCTGGGAGTGCTCATCCTGTTCCCTTTTTGTACAAAGGAGCTACAGTCCTGCTGATGGGTTAAGGACCTTCTACGGCGCTGCCCAGCTCTCCTAGAGTAACTGCCTGTCTCCTGGAATCTTCTCCATGCTCTTGAGACTGTGCTGGGAGACACAGCAAACCTGTTGGCAATGCCACATATTGATGTGCCATCCTGGAGGAGTTGGACTGCCTGTGCAACCTCTGTAGGGTCAAGGTAATAATAAAGGTGTTAAGCAAAACTGATACTGTGCTTAGTTTCTGTGTACACTTTACAGTGTGACCTTGCAAATGTATGGTTTAAGGTAAAATGGAAATTGAAATAAATAAAATGCAATAAATCCAGGGTAATGAGGTTAAAAGATCTGGGTAAGAATGCAGTAAATAGTAAAAAATAATTTGCTCTACAAACCAGTGTTTATGATTACGATAATAATTTATGCGTTTTTGTACAGCTAAAATAACTGAAAGCAGATGAGGAAGCATCAACACATTCAAGTTACAAATGGCTGCACTACTCTTACGTTAAAAATAAGGTGGATACTTCTGCAGAGAATGCAATCCCAAAATAATAATAATAAAAAATCTCTGTGTTCAGATGTCGCGTTACTTCTATTATGTAGATATGGTGTCTACATAATATCTATTGTATTATTTACTTAGATGTTTGGTCCCACTTTATATTAGGTGGCCTTAACTACAATGTACTTATTGTGTTCATATCGTATTGCAAAACACTTTTGCTAATATTAAGCTGGATACGGGTAAAGTTAAGGACAGGTGTGGTGGAAGTTTAAGGGTAGGGTTAGGTGTAAGGAAGTGTCAAACAGTGTAATTATAAATGTAATTACAGATTACATGCAGGTATTTAAAAAATGTAAGTACAATGTAAAAACATGTATGTACACAATAAGTGCATTGTATCAAATGATTAATTTAAATGTTAGTACGTAGTAGTTAAGGCCATCTAATATAAAGTGGGTCTGATGTTTCTAAGTAAAGCTTACTTAAAGCGTGTGTTTTAATTCAGTGTTATATTGTTTGAGTAAAAAGTATTGTAAAGGAAACTAGAAGTAGAAATTACTCAAACTTTGAGTCAAGTTAAAATGACTTATTTTCTTTATTAATTGTACTTAACTTAGTTAAATAGAGTTTACTTAATTCCATAAGTAAAATTTACATAAAAAATTACGTCCATTTTACTTATTGTGTTTTTTCAACGTATATTGAGTTTTAAAATCTTTCATATCTTATAAAATTTCTGTTTCAGTTAGGATGATGCCTTAAAATAGCTAAGATCGGTAAATTAGATCTCGGATCTATGTATAGATGAATTATCTACACAATGTTCCTTATATCAGACATAGAACCGGATAGATTTGAACTACTTAGGAAGCACTAAATTATAACTTATTAGTCTTGGTCTGAGAATCTACAGTTTAATGTCAGGTCAAAGTGGCCAATCTCTCTCCTGTGGCCATGTTTTACAAGTCATCTCTGGCCTAAAGAGGAACCCGGGAGCCTTGTTCCCACAGGGAGCACGACCTCTGAGATTACCCAGCCACCATGAAGCTGCATTGGGAACACAACACTGCACGGGTTCCCCTGCATTATGGGGTCGGAGGTCAAGGCCAGTCTGGCTGAGAAGAACATCACTAAAAAGCATTTACTTGCCTTTTTGTTGCTTCCTCAAAAACAAACAACTACAACAAAATCTTGCTTTGAAGGTGCCACCATCAATGATCTCCTCACTCCTCAATGGAAAAGCGACTCAATGGACAGTTTCATTGCTCAAAAGTTACATGATGGACTTCTCAGTTCTTTGTTTCTGAAGTTCCTTCTAAATTTCCTTAAGATGTTTCAGTGTTAGCAGGGTGTACCAAACTCTCCCGCTGTGAGTTTTCCCTCCTCTCCTCAAAGTTTGATGCCCATAAATCTGACAAACCCCACACACCGTCACCAAATATACTGTTTATGTTTCAGAGGCTCTAGACGAGAGGGCAGCCATGAGAGATGAGAAAGCGACAGAGTTCACACGAGCTTTCAGTGATTTAGGGATCTGTCACCTCGCACCAGAAACTAACCAGTCAAGACGAGGCAAAACTACTTTTACACTTGGACTAATTACGGGCCTGGCTTTGATTCTGTCTTGTGGCATTTTCGTCTAATTATATGTTTAAAGAGAATGAAAGGAACTGTTTGTCAAATGCCCATTGTAGTAAAAAAGGCCCTTGCCTGACCTATAACAAGAACACACTGCGGGTAACTCACCCTAAATGGAGTCACAAAGGACAGAAGTGAAATACTGTGACCAGTTTTATTGTGTTTTATTTATACTCCTCGATTATAAGTTTATAATCTTGCCATTCCGGAACTGTAGATGACAGTATCTTTAGACAAACAAGAGAGTAATGAGTCAAAATGGGTAATGAGAAACTTCTCAAAAGCTGCTCTATCAGTCTGATCACTGGTTGCTAGAATTTATTTATTTTTTTTTCACATTTGCCTCCTGCTGGTATCTACCAGCAGCCTTTTTTCCTTTGCAAAACAAGTCGAGTCTTTACAAGAAGCAATTGTTTCCTTCTCCAACTTTCGGTCAACCTCTGTAATTGCTGTGCATGTGGCTAAAACAATGTTCCTCTGATTGAAACAGCTATAATCAAGGCACCAATTGGGACTGGACCAAAACACTCACTTGATGCAGGTCTGAGTCGGTCCCCAATACAGACAGTCTACATAGTCTATCCATCTGCTGTAGGTTTGTTTCCAAACTCATGAGGAAAAAAAAATCTGGGCTGCATATTGATAATGAACTAGGTCCAAAACACCCCACCCCGGAGGATCTATTTTTCCTTTCTTTTTCCTTCTCACAGGACAGTAGATCAAAACAAAACTTGAGACTCAATTTTTGCTAACCATGCTTTAAACAATAGTAGGGCCTATACCAGCATACATTTGGACGCTGGTTTACTAGTGGTCTCATCGGGTTACTTAACTAGCAAGTCTTCAGTGGTCAACCAACTTTATTAACTGGTGTACAGCATGGCTATGCTAATCTACAAGCTAAACCAGCAATAATCAGTCAATATAAGCATTCCTAGTAAAAATTCAAACTTTAAGAAACAAACTTTTTTAGGAACTTTACCAATAGAGAACAATAATAAGTTTACTAAAGAAAGTTCAGGACACAACGATCTTGCCTACCCTTACAAAAAATAAGTTTATTCAAGTGTGCTGTTAGTATACTTCATTTAAACATAAAAAATAAGTTGAAGTTGAAGTTGAAGTTTATTCGTCATTACACATGTACAAGTACAGTATAACGAAATGAAGTTTGGAGCAAGCCTCCGGGCCGCAGCCGATTATTCAGGCGCCGCCCTACGCTCTCCAGAAATACAAGAATGCAATTTAGCAAGCATTACATAGCAAACACAACAAAACATAAACATAAACATAAACATGACACAGTACACGTGGTCACGTGATGGGATTTTTTGTATGGAGTGGGAGAGGAGATAGATAAACAGGCAGACGGTTGGAGGGGGTGGGATCGGGTAGGTTGTGTATGGTGCGAGTGAGTCTGAGATTGTGTTGTGTGAGAATGTTAGCCATAACTTCAGATGTTTTCGAGTTCAGTTCTATGGTTTGTCCTTGAAGGGAGATAAGGCAGTGCACAGGGAAGATAGCAGACAGCTGCCCGGCTGACCTCCCAACCGAGAGATAGGGACCAAGTGAGGTTCGTTGGGCTAGTTGATTAGGTCAGGCAAATACAATTTATTATTTTCTAATCCATTTGATGATCTTGGTAATTTGTCCGGATCATAATCAATCAATCAGATCTGGTCCTCAGCATTCGCGTCCGGTCTGTGCAGTTTCCCTAGACATTACGTCCAGCCTCATGGCCAGACCGGTTACAGTCCGTAAAAGTTCACCGATCTGACCCCCGATAGAGCCCACTCTTCCCTGCGTATCCGCAGTCCGGACTGCGTTATTACGGTTCAGTTCCTCAATTCCTATCACTTTCTGATCTAATTCCTTCAAGCGGTCACACAGAACCCGAAGCATTCTTTAATTTCCACAGACAGCGGCTGGGTGAATTTGCTTGCAGCTGTCTTACCAATCTTCCGATAGGTCAGGGCAATCCCAAAGCCAAAGAATAGGAACCCCGCCATCAATAATCCAATCATGTATAAATCTTCCGCATCCTCCACGGACAGAGCCTCCAGGCACAGGACTTGCCAGTTGTTCCATGCGTCCCTCACGTACCCTGCGGCAAAGGTCCCGTCCGGGCAGGTGGGTTCTCCCGGGGCACCCTTCCTTAGTGAGAAAATCTTGTCGATTGCGCTGATTGACCAGTTAATCAATTCCATTTCAGTATTTTCAAGAGTCCAGCAGAGCAGCAGTCAGAGAAGAGAAGAGACGAAACACTAGACAAAACAAAACAGCGCGAGAGCCAGCAGGGAACAGAGAGAAAAAAAAACACGTCTGCACGGATAGAAGGACAGAAAGGAAGTATACTTTCAGTCTACTTTTTATGCACTCAGAAATAAACTTAAAATTAAACTTATAGTATACTTGGCTTGTAGTTGTGTTTAATCTTTTGATTGAGTAGCCGATTAAATATACATTCACCTAAAGGATTATTAGGAACACCATACTAATACTGTGTTTGACCCCCTTTCGCCTTCAGAACTGCCTTAATTCTACGTGGCATTGATTCAACAAGGTGCTGAAAGCATTCTTTAGACATGTTGGCCCATATTGATAGGATAGCATCTTGCAGTGTATGGAGATTTGTGGGATGCACATCCAGGGCACGAAGCTCCCGTTCCACCACATCCCAAAGATGCTCTATTGGGTTGAGATCTGGTGACTGTGGGGGCCATTTTAGTACAGTGAACTCATTGTCATGTTCAAGAAACCAATTTGAAATGATTCGAGTTTTGTGACATGAAAGACATGCTTTGTGCTGGAAGTAGCCATCAGAGAATGGGTACATGGTGGTCATAAAGGGATGGACATGGTCAGAAACAATGCTCAGGTAGGCCGTGGCATTTAAACGATGCCCAATTGGCACTAAGGGGCCTAAAGTGTGCCAAGAAAACATCCCCCACACCATTACACCACCACCACCAGCCTGCACAGTGGTAACAAGGCATGATGGATCCATGTTCTCATTCTGTTTACGCCAAATTCTGACTCTACCATCTGAATGTCTCAACAGAAATCGAGACTCATCAGACCAGGCAACATTTTTCCAGTCTTCAACTGTCCAATTTTGGTGAGCTCGTGCAAATTGTAGCCTCTTTTTCCTATTTGTAGTGGAGATGAGTGGTACCCGGTGGGGTCTTCTGCTGTTGTAGCCCATCCGCCTCAAGGTTGTGCATGTTGTGGCTTCACAAATGCTTTGCTGCATACCTCGGTTGTAACGAGTGGTTATTTCAGTCAAAGTTGCTCTTCTATCAGCTTGAATCAGTCGGCCCATTCTCCTGACCTCTAGCATCAACAAGGCATTTTCGCCCACAGGACTGCCGCATACTGGATGTTTTTCCCTTTTCACACCATTCTTTGTAAACCCTAGAAATGGTTGTGCGTGAAAATCCCAGTAACTGAGCAGATTGTGAAATACTCAGACCGGCCCGTCTGGCACCAACAACCATGCCACGCTCAAAATTGCTTAAATCACCTTTCTTTCCCATTCTGACATTCAGTTTGGAGTTCAGGAGATTGTCTTGACCAGGACCACACCCCTAAATGCATTGAAGCAACTGCCGTGTGATTGGTTGATTAGATAATTGCATTAATGAGAAATTGAACAGGTGTTCCTAATAATCCTTTAGGTGAGTGTACATTTTACATAAGACTACTGTCTTATAAACTTACATTGTTTGAAATTTTGATATATAAAGAAAACAACCTAATTCTGAATATCTGAATTTTTGTGTAGGCTAGCCCACTGTTAGTGTACATAGAATTTACTTCAAATCTACTTCACTCTTTTCCCACCATTGACTGAATTTTCCAGCTATCCACGTTTTCACTGTTATACGGTAGGGGGTGCTATTACACATCTTCTGAAAGAGTACAGGATTTCCAGATCAAAACACAGGTGATGAAGAAACAAGTGATAGAAGATTGCTTACGCAAATGTAAAATAGTGCAATCATCAAATATTAAACCATATATCATTCAAAACTGCCTAATGTAACTGAGTGAAATGTTGAGCCATGAAGAGAAAACATCTGTGAAGCTTTTGATAGACTCAGTCTACTCCATCTGTGTTTTGATCATCATTCTGAACAAAGACGGAGGCTGAATCCAAAATCGCCCCATATACCATATATATAAATAGGGCACTATTTGAGGGGACGGCCATTTGTAGTGGTGTCCAAAACCATAGTGGACGTTATTGAGTGCACTGATTCAATCCCACAATGCACCGCAGTAACGAGTGTACAGCCGATGTACACACAGCGGCTGACTGAATTCACTCACTTGTTTTCATTCACTCCTTCAAGTGAACTGTATTAGTGGACTAAAGTAGGGAACAAGTGATTGAGGGTTTAGGAGGCGATTTCTTTGACTAAAATGCGATTTGCTCAGCTTTTAATGAAACTTGCCCACATTCAAAAGTTGATAAAAAAGTACACATGAAGCTAAAATAAATGTTTTTAAATGGAAAGAGTTAAAGTACTAAAAGTGATACCTAAATAGGAACACAGTAGTATACGTAAAGTGCAAAAATAATATATAAATTGTAAACTATGATGTTCACTTAAAGAAAACTTACAAGTGTACTTGCATGATAAAACTACTAAACTAGTAGTTTACTGAGAGTACACTTCAAAGTACACTTCAAATGAACACAAATGTACTACAAGTATTAAAATTGTAACTACTAGTATACTTATAAGTTCACTTGTTGTATTGTTGCAGTACAAATGAAAAACAAGTAAACTAGTTGTGCACTCAAAGTTTACTACTGTTACACTTATAGTACACCTAAAAGTATACTTTTATACACTAAAAAGTGGGCCAATTTAGTCCCAAGCAGTATTGAAATGGTACACTTACAAGTATACTTCTAGTACATTGATACATTGAGTATACTTACTACATAAAGTATACTTAAAAATATAATTGAATTTTACTTAAGTATGCTTAAATAAAATTAACTTTGAAGTATACTTATGTTTTGTAAGGGTAGTTCCTGGATTAATAACTATTGGTGGACCAGGCACAACCTTCCTGTAACATAAGCCATAACCAAATCATAAACATAAAGTACCCCTGAAATCAGAGGAACTAAAGCACGTTTAATTTTTGGAGCTGAAAATCCAGTCATTTAAAAAGAGATCCAACCAATCTGGAATTTCGAAAGCTTTTCTTTTTCTCAGATTTTGCAACGTGTTCAAATTAGTCACATCACACAATTGGGATCTACTGTGTTGACCAAAAGAAAACTGATTGGTTTGAAAGTGACATCTGCTTCATACATCGCTACGCTGACAATAGACAATGGATGTTTTTTGGCCAGAAGATTTTGCTAATTTGACCACACCATTACCCTAGTTCTTTTCGTATGTCTAAAATTTGATTGTGTCATAGTTGGGGTGCTCACTTTTGCTCTTTCCAGATGATCAAGGCTTTGGGGCTCATTTACAAACATAAACTCAGCAGGAAGGTATATCTCCAAGAGCAGGAATGAACACCCTTGGTTTTAGGAATGTTGTTCCAAGGATGTTGATCCAGGAATATGTCCTACTTGGCAATGTCAAGGTCATAAAGATGGTAAGGTGGATAGCGGAGACAACCCAGCAAGCAATTTTGCTTTTAAAAGACGTCTAATAGCCGTCCAAATACAGCCCTGATGTCTAGGCTAAAACAAGGCAAGATTTGGGCTGTCAGTGAAAATTTAAATCTAACCATAGCCCAAGAATAGACTAGTCATCTAGAACATGAACATGTCAAAGAAATATATCCAAACACTTGTAATCACTGTTGACTTTGCTTACATGATGGAATATCATACATCTCACAAGATATTTTTGGCAAAAACGACATGTAACCAAATTCAAGGTTATTTAGGCTAGAAGTGGGTTACTCATTGCTGGACTATATCGGGTCTATAGTTAACCGAGATGGTGAAATGACTGCTATTGCTTGCTGAGAAGGAAGGCCTATTGAAGACTGAACCCTAGTGTGACCCCTTCCTTTTTTGTTTAGAGTCCAACCTTGGTCCTGGAGAAACCCAAACTGCACATTTTGGATGCCTCCCTTGCCTAGCACACCTGATTGCATGCTCATGAACGAAAGTCCCTGTGCCAAATAAGAGACATCCAAAATGTGCAATGTTGGTGGTGCTCCAAGATTATAAAACATGTGCTCTCGGCTCAGTCTCATAATACTCTCTTCATGTTATTCTACTCATTCCAAAGATTTTAACCCTGCCATATTAAACACAAATCAAGTTATTATAAACTTAAAAAGAGTGACCCTAGATCAGGTTGGCGCATGGATTTATTTGTTCCTGCAGCACATAAACACATGCTCAGTAACTCTAATCCTCTGTTTAAAGCGGTGATGTGTGGCCTTGGTTGGAAAGGACATAATCTACGTAATAGCTCTGTAATCTAATGCGGAATTACGGTTAATTCTTGAAAACGAGCAACATCCCTCTGACCTCCGAACTTTGATCCTTCCACACTCTGCCCCTCGACCCGCATGTGGCAGTGATCAGAGCCAATAAGAGTATTGGAACTGGGAATGAGGGGAAATGGGAGTAATGGGAAACAGATTCACACATACACACACACACACACAAATGCCACAAGACTGTAGTTATTTGGCCTGCGAAAATCCCATTTTATGGACGTTGAGATGCTGGTGTCGTACTCTGTGATTACTGTTATCCTGCTGTGTTGTCTATCATTTGTGACTTCTCTGGGATCACATCTCCCTTAATTTCTCCATGACCACAGTGCCTCCCTCTTTTTCCCTTTCTGTCTTTCTGATTCTTCTCAGGCCACTCATGGCGTATGGCACCGTTCACTCACCATTTAATACATATTCCACACAAAAATGTTGGCTGAAAATCAGTAGTTACGATATGGCTCCTTGATTTTAACCCACTTTGAATGAGTCTAATTTTGTGGTATCACCTAGTTCAGGTAAACAGCACATCAAAACCAAACAAACTGTGGTTGGTCCCTTAAATGTCAGTTCAAAGGTCTCTTCCTGTTGAAGTGGGCGGTTCTTAGCCAGAATAATGGCACTATATAATGACACCAGATGCTTCCTAACTGCCATGGGTCAAGCATAACAAACCACCCCCATACATACACTGTGGACACAATTGAATATCAGAAATGCATTCATTCACACAGCAAACACTCATCCAGCTTTAAACACATTTAATAAAGCTAAATGTTTAAGGAACAAGAATATAATCATGTGAAAGAACGCCTTGCCTTGGTCTTTAATGAGTTTTTGGGGCTCGTTTTAATGAAAGGTCATAGCCTCTACTCGGTTCCCACATACCCGCTCTTGCCCAGCAGGCGAGCTGGAGAAACGCAATTACCGCAATAAAGTTCCTTTGTGACAGCTTTACCACACTAGCTTCTGATCAGAGCCAACTGTCAATCTATCCTGCTCCACAAATAAATCATATATTTTAGCTGAAGGACATTTTTAGACAAGGTTGGGCTCATTACAGATTTACTGACAACATTGACTATTACTAATCTTTATACACAGGTTAGAGAATTGAACAGACTCCTAACTACATGACTAATTTTGGCACATAACGCATCCCACACTATTTGTGCAACAGACATGAATGATATCGTATGATGTGCAGCTTGTTGTGGAGATTACTTGCTATTTGCTAAACACTCAGACTAAGTGGATGATGAAATGGATGAAAGAATCTCATTGCAGGAGGGGCCCAAATCAAAGAGCCATAGACCAGTATCCAAAACACTATTGCAAATCCCTGGAAACCATTCAAAGCCACCACTGGTATTTATTAGAAAAGTGTAAACTAGTTTACCCTTGTGAAAGCACACTTTAGCATACTTTTTAAAAAGAGTACTTAAATACGGAAATAATATAGGCCTACAGTACTATCCAAAACCCACTAGAACATATATTGTGTTGACTTGTATACTTACATTATCCCAAATGTTTCCAAGAATGTTTAAAATCAAGAAACAAGCCATTTTAACTAGGGCCGTGTCTGCGCTTCATCAATGACATCTATACCCGTTTTATTTTGTAGAAACCATGAAAACACCAAAGACGCTTTAATATATTATGTGTTTTATTAGACAGGTGAGCAACTGTTTGGATACATTAATCGACAGAAAACGAATCGTTGTTATACAGCTCAACACAGTTAGTCTTATTATTTAAATTTTGTTTTCTTACCATGTTTTACCATGCTTAATATCGATCTAGCTCACTGCAGTGTGAACAAGGGTCTCATAGTAGCTGCTGAGCAAACGCAGAGTATCATTATAACATACCTTTCAACAAACTCAAATGTATCTAATATGATAAAACAGCACTGCGTTACCACACATACACATGACATGACAGGAAGAAGCAGTTGTCTGTTTCTCTACATTACGCCGCGTCATGCTTGTCTCTCATTAGCAATCGCTCCAGCGGCCTCGTTCCGCTCCATCGCTTCATACTACAGTAACATTATTAAATCGGTAATACATTAGTTTATCCATGAATATGATTTCTGCCCAGGTAACGCTGGATTCTTTTCCACCGGCTGTAGAGGTGAAGACAACAGCTCCCATGATTCTGTGAAATCAAAGCGTCATCAAGATACGCCTTTGTTTTGAATAAGCGACCTCTAGCAGCGAAAATTACATATTGTGCCTTTAAGTGTGAACTGAATGTAATGTTTGCGGACACTTATTTGCATGTTAATTTAAATGAAATTCGATTCATTAAAATGTATTATAGTGCTTTTTGCTCCACTTATCTTCATATGTAATTTCATACTTCTAATGTCTTTGAAATATGGTTAAAGTTAAAATTATAATCAAGTACTTCACATGTGCTTCAGTATGTCCGTCAACACATCAAAATTGGTGTATTTCTTTAAAGCATGACAACAGATTACTAAAACATAATGATATAATTTAAAGTTTTTAAAAGTGCACTTAAGTGTGTTAGGAAACAGTCATGAAAGTGCACTTAAGTGTGTTAGGAAACAGTCATGAAAGTGCACTTAAGTGTGTTAGGAAACAGTCATGAAAATACAATTAATTGTGTTAGGAAACAGTCATGAAAGTGCACTTAAGTGTGTTAGGAAACAGTCATGAAAGTGCACTTAAGTGTGTTAGGAAACAGTCATGAAAGTGCAATTAATTGTGTTAGGAAACAGTTATGAAAGTGCACTTAAGTGCCCTTTTATTTAATTAATATTGTTATCTGCCAGTACAGTATTTAAAAAAATACACTTTTAAGATTTGAAATGCTACAAGTGCACATTAAATACAATTAAACACACTTCTTTTTCGACAGGGTATTATATTACATTAACCATTAGCAATGTTATCAATGCATTGCCATGTCTATCTCGAGCATGTGTGCAACAGTAAGCAGAAGAATGAGTGTGTGAAAGAGCACAGGGGAACAATTGAAAGCAGTTGCTGCAGAGCAGTGGGACTTTCTTAATTCAACACACATGTTAGCCATGCTTGTTTCACTGAGAGTGATGGGGATTGTTAACTTTTACTGTACGCTGAAAGAGAAGGATGAACTATGCCTGGGTCTGAACCTCTGCACACTCAAAGATGCCTACATTCATTTAATATAGACAATTATCTCAGTGGAGTTTCCATGCTTAAACATAACATACATCCCGTTCGGGATTCCCAGAGATGACATAAGCAAACAAAGACACTCCATTCCCTATTTCAAATAAAACAGCCCTTTCTCACACAGAAATGGGCGTATTTCTGCCTGCGGAGGAGGCACAGCGATTAAACTCACCACACACACAAGCCTCAGCGTCCAACCAGTAACCAGACTCATCATGACATCAGCCGCAGTCATTATGACATCATCACCAGGGGGTCTCAGTGCCTTCCAAACCCCAGTCGCCACATGCCGGCAACACCGCACTGCTACGTATAAAATAGAGCCAGGGTTAGACCACACTTATGACTTGTGGAAATTGTGGGGTTTTATGAGTACAGTATACGCTGTTCAAAATATAATTGTCCCTCCTCAAGAAACCTCAGGTCTGTTAAAATGCTAGCTTAACTCCTGACCGTGTCCCCTGGCTATGGCAGCAGTCTTTGGTACAGTGGGAAAGAAATGTGGAAATGCTTAAAGACAAATAAAGTCATTACTGTAAAGATGATCTTGAGAGGACTCGATGGTCTTGGTCTGGGCCTCAAGGGGTCTAGTCTTGATTATGGTTTTCCCTCCAGCTTTAGTAAGAAAAAAAAAATTGTAGTTTAGATTCCCAGGATATATTACATGCTTAGTTATAATAGCAGACTACTTACATAAAATGATTATAAATATCAGTTGGCACCTCATATTTAACAATTATCTGTCTTAGTAAGATTATATTTGATGTTTAGTTTTATGATGAAAGCTCTGTAGTTTGTGTGTAATGTGCAGTGCAATATAATGAGGATTGATTGCGATATGAATGAATAAATGTTCCCAAAAGCCTGATATCATACACTCACCTAAAGGATTATTAGGAACACCTGTTCAGTTTCTCATTAATGCAATTATATAATCAACCAATCACATGGCAGTTGCTTCAATGCATTTAGGGGTGTGGTCCTGGTCAAGACAATCTCCTGAACTCCAAACTGAATGTCAGAATGGGAAAGAAAGGTGATTTAAGCAATTTTGAGCGTGGCATGGTTGTTGGTGCCAGACGGGCCGGTCTGAGTATTTCACAATCTGCTCAGTTACTGGGATTTTCACGCACAACCATTTCTAGGGTTTACAAAGAATGGTGTGAAAAGGGAAAAACATCCAGTATGCAGCAGTCCTGTGGGCGAAAATGCCTTGTTGATGCTAGAGGTCAGGAGAATGGGCCGACTGATTCAAGCTGATAGAAGAGCAACTTATGACTGAAATAACCACTCGTTACAACCGAGGTATGCAGCAAAGCATTTGTGAAGCCACAACACGCACAACCTTGAGGTGGAAAGCTCACCAAAATTGGACCGTTGAAGACTGGAAAAATGTTGCCTGGTCTGATGAGTCTCGATTTCTGTTGAGACATTCAGATGGTAGAGTCAGAATTTGGCGTAAACAGAACGAGAACATGGATCCATCATGCCTTGTTACCACTGTGCAGGCTGGTGGTGGTGGTGGTGGTGGTGTAATGGTGTGGGGGACGTTTTCTTGGCACACTTTAGGCCCCTTAGTGCCAATTGGGCATCGTTTAAATGCCACGGCCTACCTGAGCACTGTTTCTGACCATGTCCATCCCTTTATGACCACCATGTACCCATTCTCTGATGGCTACTTCCAGCAGGATAATGCCCCATGTCACAAAGCTCGAATCATTTCAAATTGGTTTCTTGAACATGATAATGAGTTCACTGTACTAAAATGGCCCCCACAGTCACCAGATCTCAACCCAATAGAGCATCTTTGGGATGTGGTGGAATGGGAGCTTCGTGCCCTGGATGTGCATCCCACAAATCTCCATCAACTGCAAGATGCTATCCTATCAATATGGGCCAACATTTCTAAAGAATGCTTTCAGCACCTTGTTGAATCAATGCCACGCAGAATTAAGGCAGTTCTGAAGGCGAAAGGGGGTATTAGTATGGTGTTCCTAATAATCCTTTAGGTGAGTGTATTTGATACTCATGATTTTTTAGTAAATAAGTGGCTTAAGTCCAGTAAGCATTCAACTTGAAATATTAATAACGACATTGATCGTTATTACTGATTAATAATGAAATCAGTAAAAATACTGAAAATCAGTAAAGATCAATAAAAAGACATGTGTACAACAAGACAACAGAAGGCACGTAGTAGATTGTGAGGGTTTTGATCATTTAGAGGCCTTAGATATTATATATCAAATATGACACAGTCTTTATTTATTGGGTTAATATAGTGTTTGAATTAACTTATATACATGGCTTGTATAGCCTACCTATTGTATACAAAAAGCTGTTGTAGGCTATACACCAAAACAGCAAACCAGTTGCCATCTCCCCAAACTGTGCTCATACCGCTCCATCTAGTGGTCAAAAGCCGAAAGCAATTGTAAACGAAAGACAAACCCCCATGCGCATGCGCAGTGCACAGCCGGCCCATAGAGCGACGTAAACATGGCAGCTTCCAGTGCTCGCTGTACTGCACGTTGGCTGTCAGGCGGTATACCTGGACTTCGCAGCACCTGTGCACTTTTAAAGTCCTCCAGACACGGATATATTGCGGCTTTGAGGATATGTGGGACGCGTAGTCTTGTGACGGGGGGTAATTTAAGCTACTGGAGGAGGCACAGAGGATGTCTGACATTGAAGGGGTTATCAGGTGAGCTGGTTATGTGATCAAAGTAGTTGTGTTGGTGGAACAAGCATTATTTTGCATAAATATGTCAGGTCTAACAAATCACACTTTTGTGGATGTATTTGTCCATTTATGTAAGTGGTATTAGAAAAGTTAAAAGAGATGATGCAACTGACTGACAGAATTACCAGTAAAGTGTCTTTACAAAAATGTATCATGGTAATAGTTTTTGTCAGTCACTAACGCAAAAGTGTGCAACTTGGCGTGTAGTAAGCACATAGATTTAAGATTGAAAGTGTAATATTATATGCAACAGTTCACTACAAATAAAGTTAATATTGAGTTACATTTTGGCGTGCAGTGGTGTTCTGAAATGAAGAGGCAAAGTCTTCATAGTTTTTATAAAAATGTTTAACTTGTATACAGTGGTGGCCAAAATTAATATAACACCTGACAGATCTGAAAATATTGACCTTTTTTTTTTTTTTTTTTTGCCTCCAAAACACGATTTCATTTCATAATTTTCATGAAACATGCAGATGGTTGCCCTGACCATCATGTAGCAGATGAAGTGAGTTGTACTGTTTTTATCCACTTTTAACTTTAATATTTGGTATGTCCACCTTTTGCAGCAATCACAGCAGCACATCTCTCTGGCATAGTGTCAATATATTTCGTCCGAGAACTTCAACACTAATGTTGTCCCGTGCCTTTTCCAACTCGCCCCAAATGTGCTTGATGGGGTTGAGGTACGGACTTTGAGGGGGCCAGTCCATCACTTTCAATGTTCCAGCAGACTCCTTCCGTCGCAGGTAGTTTCGGCAATAGTTAGAAGAATGTTTCGTGTCATTGTCCTCTTGGAAAATAAATCCAGGCCCAATAAGATGACTCCCAGATGCCAAGTGGTCTAATAATTTTGGCCACCACTGTATGTGTGTGTGTATATATATATATATATATATATATATATATATATATATATATATCATGTAAATTTAATGTCCCAGACATTTACACTTAAGGCCTGAACACACCGGGACGAATATTGCACGCGCTTACCAGCATTTTTCAAGACGTTTTTCAGCGTCTTGAGTGTTTACTCCCAAGCGATTTTCACTGGCTATGTGCCATGTGAACGTGCAAAACAGTAGATGGCGCTCTCGGTACACAAGGTGGTGCTGACACTCGCTTGTCACACAGAAGAAGAAGAGAGACCGTATTTACGTGCTTGCCAAAACCATTCACACACTTTTTGCTAACTGGCAAGCAGCATTAGCAGCTCATCTTCTATGTCTACTTACTACTTCTTCGTCGTATCAATGTGTGCTCGGCAAGACATTGAGCTTGAGCGCCACCAAGTCGTGTTTTACTGTAACTTCAGCAGCTCCAGGCACGTGAACAAAAGCGCCGATCTCATTGGTCGGACAGTTTTTAACGACAAATCCATTTTTATTTTATTTTTTAATTACGCCTTTACGTCTGGCGTTTTACGCGTCGGTGTGCACACTCACATTAGCGCCCTTTGTTTAGTCACGGGGCGTTAAACGTCGGCCATAAACGCATGCGAAAATCGCCCCGGTGTGAACAGGCCATTTTTACATGTATTCCAAAATATTAACTAAAGGCAGTAACAATTTAAACAATATTATTTGTGAACTGATGTTCAGCTGTTCTTTTTTTCATCAGTCATTTAGCTTGATAAACACTGATCACAGGCATGATGTACCTTTAATTTCACTAAACCGATGGCTCACTAAAAAAAAAAGTTTCATGTTTTCAAGCCCTTTCAAGTTTGACATAAAGTGGTTAATCCTCCCATTAATGCCACCATTTTGTTCATCCAGACAAATTCACAAATGCGCATGAAAACAAGAGGCGGGATTTATCGCACAAACCAATCATATTCAATCATAGCACGATGGAGGCATTGCCTCCTCTCACGTAACTAAAAGTCAATGGGCTCAGGGGAGGCAAGATAGAGCGTCCCGCTGTAACTTTACCTGCTGGTGTCGCTGTTGGACAGTAACACTTTAAAGAAAGTGATTTATACTCTTTTTGATGTCACTTTTTGTAATATTTGCGTTGTTTTTTATTTTGTAATGTTTTTTTTTTTTAGGAGGCACTGCTTCCCTTGCCTCCTCGGATGAAACGCCCCTGCATTTTAAGTAGAAATAGAATGTTTCCTTTCTTTGCCACCAAAGAAATTATTTCCAAATTAACTCACTGCTAGATAAACAAAATGCCCTCATGTTTTTCCACACCTGTATGAGTTTCTTTCATCTGTTGAACACAAAAGAAGATATTTTGATGGTAACCAGACAGTTGATGGTAGCCATTGACTTCCATAGTATTTATTTATTTATTTTTCTATTATGGAAGTCAATGGCTACCGTCAACTGTTTTTGGTTGAGTGAATAATCCGATCATAAGGAGTCGTTTTTAATTCCTGAATGATTCTGTCGCTAAATTCGGAACCGCATATGGGCAGTGAATGATTCAATGATTCACTCATAATACACTTGTCTACTGCCGTGATTATGTAAACTGCAGAAAGAGCTGCCCCATTGACTGACATTTCAATGCTCCCTATTTTGCAACAACTGATAAAAGAGATAACGATAGAGACACTTTCAATAAAGTGGCAGAAAATCTCTCTCATTCATAAAAGAGATAATGTAATGGTCTTATATTAATGTCGAGTGTGTGTTTGTGTTTTTCAGAGTGGAGGAGTCACAGTGTTTTCAGCTCTCATTTTTTCCACGCTACTTCTGGGTGCCATCAGCAAGATTTCTATGAAGTTTTGGGGGTTCCTCGGACTGCCTCTCAGAAAGAGATTAAGAAAGCCTACTACCAGGTTTGACAACCCATATGACATTAGTTAGCCTTTTTGAAGGATGGTTCCCATGAGGGTTTAACATGAGTATTTTCACTCAGTTGGCCAAGAAATACCATCCAGACACCAACCCAGATGATCCTGAAGCTAAAGAGAAGTTTTCCAAGCTTGCAGAAGCCTATGAGGTGAGAACAATTTTATTTTTTTCCTCTAAATGGCTTGCATTACATTAATCTGGTATTTGGGTGAATTGAATCCTGTCTGGCCTATATTTTACACCAAAATTGAAAGGGAAAAATACAAAATTATTTTTAGCATAAAGAAAAATTAAGCATATTTAGTACCATTATTTATTTTTTTCCCATTGTGACAGCATTTTAATGATAATTATTAAGCCTCCACTCAAACATATTTATTTTAAATTGTAATAATATTTCATTTACAATATATCTGTTTTTGGTGTATTCTTGATCAGATAAATGCAGTCTTGATGATGAGCATTACTTTTGAAAACTCTTTTCAATAAAATCATACCCATAATCAAAAATTTTGAACGGTAAATGTAAACATTAAATATAAAGATAATTATTATATTTCATTATATAACATTTTGCATAAAGCCTAAATAAAATTATTTCAATATTAAATTATAAAGGATATTATATATCTAATTATATTAATTATTTTCTATTTGAACATACAGTATTTTAAAATATAATTTATTCCTGTGATCAAAGCTTTTGTATATATGTATATACAAACAGGCATAACATTATGACCGGTGAAGTAAATAAATTATTATCTCTTCATCACGGCACCTGTTAGTGGGTGGGATATATTAGGCAGCAAGTGAACATTTTGTCCTCAAAGTTGATGTTAGAAGCAGGAAAAATGGGCAAGCGTAAGGATTTGAGCGAGTTTGACAAGGGCCAAATTGTGATGGCTAGACGACTGGGTCAGAGCATCTCCAAAACTGCAGCTCTTGTGGGGTGTTCCCGGTCTGCAGTGGTCAGTGTCTATCAAAAGTGCTCCAAGGAAGGAACAGTGGTGAACCGGCGACAGGGTCATGGGCGGCCAAGGCTCATTGATGCACGTGGGGAGTGAAGGCTGGCCCGTGTGGTCCGATCTAACGGACTAGCTACTGTAGCTCAAATTGCTCAAGAAGTTAATGCTGGTTCTGATAGAAAGGTGTCAGAATACACAGTGCATCACAGTTTGTTGCATATGGGGCTGCAAAGCCACAGACCAGTCAGAGTATGTATAATAACTTTATTTATTTATTTGGGTTAAATATATACAGGTATGACCCAGTGTTTTTTCTTCTTCTTGAATTGGTGTGTTTTTGCCATTCTGTGTATATAGACCCTCAGTGACGAGCTGAAGAGGAAACAGTATGACATGTACGGTTCTGCCGGTCCCAGCGCAAGTGGGGCGGGGCAGCAGCAATACTGGAGGGGCGGGGCCACGGTGGACCCAGAAGAGCTGTTCAGGAAGATCTTTGGAGAGTTTTCAGGGGGGCGTGGCTTCGGAGACCTTAACTCGATGTTTGAACAGGCACCTGAAGTGAGACACACAGCGACGCCTGTCCCTCAGTTGTGTTCCTCTTTAAATTCCCACCACCTGAACCCTGTCTCTCTCTTGCCGTAGTTTGTGATGGAGCTGACATTCACGCAGGCTGCCAAAGGCGTGAATAAGGAGATAACGGTCAACATAGATGATGCCTGTCCACGCTGTGACGGAAAAGGTCATGAGCCGGGAACTAAAGTTTCACATTGTCACTATTGCAATGGCACAGGCATGGTGAGGATGCAATAGAAACCGTATTAGCGATCACATTTATTTTCCTTAAATTTCTTTGAATAATTTACTCTTTTATGCAGGAATCTATTAACACAGGCCCGTTTATGATGCGCTCAACGTGTAGGCGCTGTGGTGGGCGGGGCTCTATCATCATCACCCCTTGCATTATGTGCCGGGCAACTGGACAAACCAAACAGAAACAGACTGTTATGGTTCCTGTGCCTGCAGGTGTGTGTCCGGGACTGACTGTATATTCACGCTGCATTGTACAGGTGCACAGAATGAACTGTGCTGAACGTATGAGGTACTGACTGTCTATTGTTGTGGATGTGTTTTAGGTATTGAAGACGGACAGACAGTCAAGGTGCCTGTTGGGAAGAAATACATTTATATCACATTCAGGGTGAGTTGACACTTTTTGCTTCCTGTAGTGACGCTTGCGAGGTGTTTACATGCATCACATATGAAGTGAATTAAATTCAATATGTCTCAAATACACAGACAGTGCTTTGATGGTAAGTCGACAGTGCAAGTCCAACAAGCTTTGAACTACCTGGTGCGAAAGCCCCTTAATGGCTCTAGTTGTACCGGTTGTGCGGTACGGTTCAGTACAGTACAGTATGATTTGGGGACTGTAAACCCTGATCCAGCTTGCGTTTCCACCGCCAACAGTATGCTTATGATAGGTGTGGCGTAGCATTCCATGTCATTCTCGTGCAAAGAAGAAAGCAACGCAGTAAACAACAGTGGACGACATACAGCACATCTGGTTCTTGCTTCTCGGCATGTGGCTGTTTGTCACAAGAAGAAGACACACTTTATTTGAGCCAAGGCTGCAAGGAAAAACACAGCCGAAAAAAGCATGCACAAGTGACGATTCTCTGTCAATCAGTGTTCTGCATTGAGTCTAGCTCCACCCTTTAGTACTGGACTACTGTGCTTGGTACCTCAACGGAAGAGTGCCAAAAGAGTGGGACGGTACGTTTCGGAATTAGGGTACCATTCCCAACTTCAAACTATGGAAACTAGTACTAGTACCAAACTGTACTGAACCGTACCGCTCGGTGGAAACGAGCCATTAGTGTCCAAATACTAATTGTTTTAATTTTGAACTGTATATGTATAATTTTACGAATTTAAGACCTAACAAAATTTTTCGAATGCTTTTCTTATGCTTTGTTTGCTATATTGTGTAATCAAATCAAATCACCTTTATTTATATAGCGCTTTTTACAAGTCCAATTGTTTCAAAGCAGCTTCACCGTGTTAACAGGAAAATAATGCAACAGAATTTGATTTGGTGAAAGCGGTGATGCGGCTAATTTCAATTATCATATAGTGTCAATGCGGGCAGATCAGTAATATAGTTGAAATTTAGGTGTCCTCAACTGAGCAAGCCAAAAGCCAGAGACAACAGTGGCAAGGAACCAAAACTCCTTCAGGGCCAGAATGGAGAAAAAAAACCTTGGGAGAAACCAGGCTCAGTCGGGGTGCCAGTTCTCCTCTGGTCGACGAACAAACAGTGTATGATTATAATTCTGGCAACATTTCAGGTCTTAAGTCATATTAGGTTAACAGATATTCGTAAGATTGTTTGAAAGATTGGAGTCGTCACACTGGAGACGGGTTTAATGAGGATGTCGTGTCAATGCGGCATTTACGGGGGGAGTTTAATTGACACGCTCTCTGCAGACACTTCACGGATGTATTGGTCATGTCCAGGCGCAGGTCCACCATCTGATCTGGATACGGCCCGGATCCGGCTGACTGCAGTAAACCTCGGGATAAACAGAGAGACTCACATTAGCGTAGATGCCATTCTTCTTATGATGTAACGAGTACATCAGGTGTTATTTTTCTTAATTTATCTTTTGGGCCCTGAATAGGATAATTTTTTTAAATTATTGGCATGTTTAGTCTTATTACAGATTTTTCATATACCTACTACTATATACATTTGTTCTATCCCTTTTAGAAACTACTGTTAATGTTATCTTCATAATATATTCCTATTTATTAAATTAGCTAAATCTACAAATCTCTACTATCTTTAATATTTTTATTTGATTTTACATCAAATTTACATTTTATTTTATTATTTTACTTTGAGTATCCCTTTTAGTAACTTTAATTTGTGAAGAAAACACAAATTAAATCATTTCAAATTTGCTAATTGTTAAATTCATGCTGCTTTTTTATTTAATTATTCACTTATTGTATTATAATTTAATTATATATATATATATATATATATATATATATATATATATATATATATATATATATATATACATACATACATACATACATACACAATTTTTTTTCTACTGTTATTTTACATTTTCTATCCCTTTTGTAACTCGTTAAATTAATGTTATTCTTGTCATTCCTATTTGTTAAATATGCTAATTTTCTTAATATCAAAAATATCCATCTTTTGTTTATTTACTTTTATTTATTATTTGATTTTACACTTACTTTAAATTGTATTACATTTTAAACTACTTATTTTCTTTGCTGTTATATTACATTTAATTAGTGTTTTCTTGGTAAATTTTTCCCATTTTTTTGTTGTTGTTGGTCATTTCAAATTTTGCTCTGCACTTGTTTTCTCTCTTATTTCATTCCAAGCACTTTAGTAAGTGTGTGTATCTCACTCCCTGTGTTGCAGGTCCAGAAGAGTCCAGTGTTTCGTCGTGATGGGGCTGACATCCACTCCGATGTGATGATTTCAGTGGCGCAGGCGATTCTGGGAGGAACAGCCCGAGCACAGGGCCTGTACAGCACCATCGACATTGCGGTTAGAAAAGAAAAGCACTTTATTGGAGCCTCAGTGGAATTCACCACCATATTTTATGACTAAAAGAGGAAATGTGTTTCTTGCAGATTCCTCCAGGCATTCAAACAGACCATAAGATCAAACTGGCAGGAAAAGGCATCCCACGCTTGAATAGCTTTGGCTATGGAGACCATTATGTATATATCAAAATCAAAATTCCTAAGTAAGAGACTTTCACAGACACACACACACACACACGCACCTATATGCACTTCCAGTTTGTTTGTCTAATAAATCTTATGGATCATCTACAGGAAACTGACACACAAGCAGAGAACGCTGCTTTTAAGTTATGCAGAGGATGAGATGGATGTGGAGGGATCTGTTACTGGAGTAACCAGACCAGCCACTGGTAGATCAACCTTCATACACACAGACAACATGAATGCATAGTAATCTGCTTACACTTACCTCAAGCTTAATTTCCTTAAGCTGTTTTACTAAATGTTTGTGTGTTTATTTAGGTAGTTCTCAAGCCGGACATACCTCAGAATCAGGGCAGAGCAGAGAGGAAGAGCCAGAGAAAGAGGAAGGGGGATTTTTCTCTAAACTGAAGAAGATTTTTACCTGAAGATCATGGAAGGAAGCAGTCTTGTGATGTTTTAGTGTAGACTTGGTGTGTATGAACAGTCTATTCAATAGAGTCCAAAAGTGGGCTAATAAAACATACCAAGTTATGCTAGTTTTGAGTTGAGAATAGATGAACATTTTAATTTTCAATCTGTAAACCATCACAAGCTGATGCATCAGTCAAGTTAACGAAGTATGTTTCCAGCACCGATGAGTTTTCTTTTTCTTTCTTTTTTCAGGTAAACAATCTTGAATTTCTATTCTACTTGAAGGCCAAAGACGAGAAGTGTGAAAGGAGTACAAGAACGAAGCGCTTTCACACAGTAGAGGACATCACCAATCACTCATCGTCTCACATTTGCTCATACAGATTAATTACAGAAGAGGAAATTACAGATCCTTTAAAATTAAGGATTCAAAGAGAAGCTTAACTCCACCAATTCCCAGCCTGACGATGAGGTCTTGGCTCTCTGTGCTAAATGTGTGCTGTTTGGTGTGTGTTCTTGTTTTTTAAGGTTAATGTCTGAAATCTGTTTTGTTGTACACTAACAAACAGAACTGTAATAAAATGAAGTAATACAGTTAACACTAATAAGTTGTTGAAATGCTGTTTTATTGGTAAAATAACCAAGGCTAAAGAGCATTTCTAGGCTCATCACACAGCAACCCTTCAGCTGTGACTATATTATACAATTTTATTATTTGAATACATTTGCTTCATAATAGACCCTTTTCACATTTCCGGGTTTTTCAGAAGCGGAAGTCGTCATAGTTGGAGAATGTATTAAAGTCCCAGTGAACCGGAAGTATCAAGTGAGTTCTCTTCAGTGCTGTGACGTATTTCCAAGTGAAAGGGAATATTGAATAGAGGGCAGGGTTTTACTTCAGCGCTCCTCCTCTCCATCTCTCGCTCATAGCAGACTAACGGTTGGAGGGGAGTGGTTAAGGATATTCAAACCCAAGCCGTCAAACTGACATCATCTGAGAAGGAACACCATTCCAGATTTTTTTCGGAGAATTAATTTGCACGGATTAATTGTTTACCCTAAGACCTGTAATGTTTGCTAGCAAAGTAAATAAGGCCGATTTTGATTTCATGAGGACATTTAAACATATTTTTTGTGTGTTCACATTTGCTGAAATAGCAAAAGAAAAACTCAACAATAGTGTTTTCACAACTTTCAAAAAGAGGGAAAAAATTAGAGAGAGATTGATAACGGCAGTCAGAAGAGAGAAAGATGTAAATTTTACCGTCACTCCCACAGCCGCTGTATATACACTCACCTAAAGGATTATTAGGAACACCATACTAATACTGTGTTTGACCCCCTTTCGCCTTCAGAACTGCCTTAATTCTACGTGGCATTGATTCAACAAGGTGCTGAAAGCATTCTTTAGACATGTTGGCCCATATTGATAGGATAGCATCTTGCATTTGATGGAGATTTGTGGGATGCACATCCAGGGCACGAAGCTCCCGTTCCACCACATCCCAAAGATGCTCTATTGGGTTGAGATCTGGTGACCGTGGGGGCCATTTTAGTACAGTGAACTCATTGTCATGTTCAAGAAACCAATTTGAAATGATTCGAGCTTTGTGACATGGTGCATTATCCTGCTGGAAGTAGCCATCAGAGAATGGGTACATGGTGGTCATAAAGGGATGGACATGGTCAGAAACAATGCTCAGGTAGGCCGCGGCATTTAAACAATGCCCAATTGGCACTAAGGGGCCTAAAGTGTGCCAAGAAAACATCCCCCACACCATTACACCACCACCACCAGCCTGCACAGTGGTAACAAGGCATGATGGATCCATGTTCTCATTCTGTTTACGCCAAATTCTGACTCTACCATCTGAATGTCTCAACAGAAATCGAGACTCATCAGACCAGGCAACATTTTTCCAGTCTTCAACTGTCCAATTTTGGTGAGCTCGTGCAAATTGTAGCCTCTTTTTCCTATTTGTAGTGGAGATGAGTGGTACCCGGCTGTTGAGTGGCTGTTGTAGCCCATCCGCCTCAAGGTTGTGGGTGTTGTAGCTTTACAAATGCTTTGCTGCATACCTCGGTTGTAATGAGTGGTTATTTCAGTCAAAGTTGCTCTTCTATCAGCTTGAATCAGTCGGCCCATTCTCCTCTGACATCTAGCATCAACAAGGCATTTTCGCCCACAGGACTGCCGCATACTGGAGGTTTTTCCCTTTTCACACCATTCTTTGTAAACCCTAGAAATGGTTGTGTGTGTGAAAATCCCAGTAACTGATCAGATTGTGAAATACTCAGACTGGCCCGTCTGGCACCAACAACCATGCCACACTCAAAATTGCTTAAATCACCTTTCTTTCCCATTCTGACATTCAGTTTGGAGTTCAGGAGATTGTCTTGACCAGGACCACACCCCTAAATGCACTGAAGCAACTGCCATGTGATTGGTTGATTAGATAATTGCATTAATGAGAAATTGAACAGGTGTTCCTAATAATCCTTTAGGTGAGTGTATATATATATATGTATGTATCTCATAGCAGCATTAACTAATTTTTGTAATTTGATGCAAAATTAATAGAATACAAAGTGTAGTGTTATAAATACATATTTAAAATATTAATAATATAATAATAATGTAATATAATATTAAAAACTGCAGAATTTATGATGTTGGTGACTGTTTAAACACGTCATCTCAGTCTGGGAAATGGGTCCATTTAATTACTCTAACAGGATATAACAGATGTCTGCTATAATTTATATAATATAATTGAAAACTATTTATTTGAGCAGAGCATTTTTCTTGAAATAAGTTTTGCTGAAAATCAATCTATCAAAAAAAAAAAAAAAAAAAAAAAAACGAAAAGCAATTGGCACCAAAAAGACGCCCAAAAGAGATGCTCGAGCTCTTTCTGACTGGATCAAAGTCAGACGACGCTTCGTGAAAAACGTAAGTACTGACAGTATCTTGCATTGTTATAGCTATATACATAACAAAAAACTTAGTTTTTCTTCAAAAAGACTTTGGGATACATATTTAAAATGCAAAATAATAATAATAATAATAATAATAATAATAATAATAATAATACTTTTAACTCGTTGAAAGTGCTCTGGTTATCACCGTCTTTCTTCTCCACTAGGTGGAGGCCTTTCTTTGATAATTAAGGACTGCATTTCTTCTGAGAGGCGAGTGAACAGGAAAGTCTGAGCATATGTCGAAATTAGCACTGAAACGTCATGACATTAAACTTAAATCCCCTAGAGATGTTTCTTAGTTCTGTTCTGGATTCATATCTCATTCTTTCCCTGTTAGAGTCATAACCTCCATCTATCTGTAGAATGTCCACAGTCTGGACAAACAAAACTACAATATTAAACTACACAAATGACACAAATTGACCTCACAAATGACTTTGAACCATAGTGGCGTCAACCCCTGATTTGTTGTTTTGACTGGGAGACAGTCCCTGGACTTTGAGGATGAGGGGTAAGTGGAATCGAGTTATAAATGCACGTCAATCTGGTCTCCAAAACAGCAGGACCATCACAGCAACGTCAATGTACAGGGACTCGTAAGTACAGACACTGGCTCCACATACCCAACTGACACTCCAATACACAGTAGCTTTGCCCAGAGGAAGCCCAGAAAGAGACTGCGTATGGAGGAATGTCAATCCGTGGTCGTGTTTGTTCTTCGCTGCTCCTTGGATACTCAAAGTCGATCACTCGTCAGAGTGTCTTTACAAAGCCGAAGAAATGTGAACTACAAAAGTAAATAATGTACAGCACACTGACTGACCTGCCTTAAAGCAAAACTCTAAAGTCAATAGGCAGCCACACTGAACGAATGGGTAATGTATAAACCTGTAGGTTGTAGTATGTAGGTCATTCTACACACAGACGTTCTAGCACAGTCAAAATGGTCCAAAGACACTTACACATTGCTGCTTGTATATGTGCCTCAGGCAGGAGCTGATTACATAGACAGGTCAAAAAAGGGTGAACTACAAGTCCATAGAGAGAAATATGAGCAAACATACGCAATATAATTAGTAAGCTTGCATGTTGTATAAAGCATTATATCGCATTCACAATCCCTTAAAATGCAATTTATGGTCAGCCGAGTGTAGAAGTTTCTATTTTCATGAATCTAAAAATGGTGTAAAAATTAAATTGAATATTTTTTGGTCTAATAAATACTATTAAGAGATTATGCCAAATATGAGTTTTCTTTAAAAACATATATATATTTTTTTACTTTTTCATTAACTATTTCCCTGCCATACTTTTTTTTAGGTAAACGTAAACTGTGTAGGAGACTGACACAGGCAAGAAGAAATTGTTGAATATTTCGTTGATACTGATACGCCGTTGACACTGTTTCCTGTGCAATGACGTTAGCCAATCATAACAGTGGCCGTTTACTAACAAGCCTTAAAGGAGCTGCACCTTAAAAACGGATCATTTCAGACAGTGGGTCAGAATGAAGGTTGAATAATAGTGGGGTTTTTGTGTGTGCATGCTAAAAACTCTATTAACATTATATACGTGAGAGAACGGTGCGAGGCTGGTGACGTGATTGCAAATGAACGTCACACCGGTCCTATATCTCTCACGGAGGAGCTTGGGTGCATAAAAGGAGGAGCGACGACAGTGAAGGACAAGAGAGGACCAGGCCTGGACTTCTAAGTTGTGTTTTGTTTGTTTTATTATGTGTGTGTGTGGCAGTCGTCCGTGAGGAGGCTGCCGTTTTTACTTTCATTTTGTGTTTAGAGTTGATTAAAGTGGCTGAAAACGTTCACTGGTTCCCGCCTCCTTTTTTCCCATAACAACATACCTTGTTACATTGCTGCCGAAACCCGGGAGGAAGGAGGGACATGCTGTCGGAGAGCCCTCGCTGCTGAGGGGGATCGAAGTGCTGAGGAGGTCAGGCAGCGCGGAAGAGTAAAGACTGCGAGTAGCTGCCCAAGGTGGTGGTGCTGGAGCAAGTGAAGACCAGCTGTAACGGAGAGCTCAGTGCCGTGCTCCTGGGTCGAGGTGGGGTGGCTGCCGTCTGAGAGGGAGCGGAGGAGTCGCTGCCATTTGCTGTGGGCCGGAGCCTGCTGCTGTCCGCCATGATGGGGAGGAGTAGGGAATGGGTGACTCGCTGCTTGCTGTCCTTAGCTGGAGGCATTGCCTGCCACGAGGGGGCGAAGGAGGATTGAGCCGTCCACCGAGCATCCAGTACCATGACATGGCACTGCGAGGAAGAGCCTTTCGGCTGGCTGAGGACCGAGCAGCAGTGTGTCCGGAAACCGGACCAATACTTTTTTTCACCTCTCTCGTCTCTGTCAATCCTTGTGCATCCGTCTCTTTTTCTCTCGTCTCGTCTGCCCTTACCCCCAGTTGCTGCGGCCACTGAGACTAGAGCGCAGTCTTATGGGTATATAAAGATAATGAAGTCGTTATTTTTGTTTGTTTTTGTGCACAAAAAGTATTCTCGTTGCTTCATAAAATTAAGGTTGAACCACTGGGGTCACATGGACTATTTTAACAATGTCTTTACTACCTTTCTGGGTCTTGAAAGTGTTATTAAATAGCTGTCTATGGAGAGGTCAGAGATCTCTCAGATTTCATCAAAAATATCTTCATTTGTGTTCTGAAGATGAACGAAATTTCCGTCAATGGCGGGAAAGCGTTGGCTGCATCCTAAAACCTAGGCAGCTAACTTGTTGCCTCGCTGACTTATCAGGCAATGACTTGTAAGGCAGCGTTTGTGCACGAAGGCCCCTCACAAAACTGATTTCGGACAGACTTCTGAGGCAGCATAACAGTTTAATGATCTGCAGCAAAATAGCATGAGCTTTGGTGGTAACAAAGCTAATATTTAATTACTACAGTAGTAATTTTTCACTTGAAATTACATCAGAAGTGGAAAACATTGGTCAAAAATGTATCTATGCTGCCTTCAAAACTCGATCAGATGAAGATCTCTGAGGAGGTAGGAAGTGAAGCCAACATTGGATTCGGACGTGCCTTGATGCCTTACTACCTTAAAATGTGTCCTCCGAAGGCAGCATTTTCCAGTTCTCGGACGCAGCCGTTGTCTCACAAATGACGGAAATTTCCGTCAACGGCAGGGAAAGAGTTAAGATATATCAGGGCAGTTGACATGTTTTAAATGAATGCTTCCAAAAATATTAAAATTAACTTTAATTCATTCATTAAAACCTCCTTATCATAGAAAAGCTGTATTCAAGTTATTTTATAAATGAATTGCTTGTATTTTTTGAATAAATTAATAGATATGATGAAAAATTTGCATTGAATCACTGACTCGGAGAACAGTGACACGACTGACGTTGTAGCATGGCAGCTTTGCAGCTGTTGAACGTACTTTTTAACAGTCAAGAGGAAAGTTCTTCATCAAATGCTATATACAGGTTTACAGTAAAAATGTTACCACATAATGTTCAAGCGTGTTCACTTCATGCAGTTTCTGGTTGGGTATTTGATAGTTTGGGGTCCTTCTATTGAGATGGAAAAACGTATTGAAATGGACGTTCAGACTGTGGTTGGCGGCTCTCTTCTGGTAGGGCAGCAAAGGGGAGAAGGGCTCCTTTGTGTGGTTGACTGAGGAACATAAAGTACAGTAGTGAGCTCTGATTACTGTGTGTAATGTGAAGTGGGTGGAGGGCAATAGAGTGGTTCTTCCTGGGCCAGTGCCCTGTGTAGCGTTGCTCTCTCTACACACACTTCTCTACACTGATATATATCTCTCCCCTGCTTAATGGCAAGCTTTCCACAGGAACTGCAAAGCTCAGATCAAGGCAACAAATTACTGGATTGCCACCATTCCCACTGACAGACTATGGGGGCGTGTAGTAATAATACATTTTTTTTTTTTTTTAAATACAGACCCAAGACAAAATTCAGTTTTTTTTTCTGCCCTCAAACCATCACACTCAGCAAAAGCTTGTAAAAACAGATTAAAGAAGTTCAGTGGCACTGAAAAGTACTTTGAAAACTTTTACATTCTTAAAAATGTAATTTCATTAGATGAAAGTGACTTTAAAGTGATAGGTTCTTTATTTTCACCAATGATTCCATGAATAAGCTTTAATATCAATGGGGTTCAAAAAATTCTCTTAAAGGGGTCATGACATGATCAATCAAATTTGCCTTGATCTTTTGACATATAAAATGTCTTTGTACCATTTAAACATCCTGCAAGTTTAATAGCTTAAAAAACATCCTCCTCATAAACAAAGCATTTACTTAATCAAGCTCCAAAAACGGCTCATTTTGGTAATGCGGGATCTGTGATGTCACACTGGCAAATACATTTGCATATGACCGCCTCCAGATCAAGACATTGACGAATAGTTCAATCACACCATAATACATCATCACACCATAGGCCCCACCCACTGGCATTCAGTCACTTAACGGCTGACATTTGCCTACACTGGATGAGAGCGGCACGTCAAAGCAGTACACAGATTCAGTTTCAGACACTCTTGAGTTTGTCGACAACTGGACAAATGGAAGAGTGAAAGATCGTTCGCTTTGACGCATCCAGTTTAAACAGCTCTTTTGTGTCTCTATACAGACTTCAGAAGGATGCCAGCACTGGAAATGGCATCCTGGATCGCGTTGGAGGATTATATGTTTGTTCGGAGCATTTTGTTTTGTAAATGAGGCACAGTGTAATGGAGAGTTCGCAAAGAAATGTTTGTTGAAAGTGTAAGCACTAACTGTACTGGAACTGTACACAAGCTGCATCACACACAGCAAGTAAATGATTTCATAATGCTTTGACTGTAAATGACGGTTTTATTTCACTTACTCATGTGCAATAGCGAGTGGCCATTGATTCTGTTTCCTGTGCAATGACATTAGCATAACAGTGGCTGTTTACTGACAAGCCTTAAAGGAGCTGCACCTTAAAAACGGATCATTTCAGACACATTTCAGTGGGTCGGAATGAAGGTAGGGAGGAGGAACGGGCGACTCGCTGCTTGCTGTCCTCAGCTGGAGGCATTGCCTGCCACCAGGGGGCAAAGGAGGGTTGAGCCGTCCACCGAGCATCCAGTATCATCACATGGCACTGCGAGGAAGAGCCTTTCGCCTGGCTGAGGACCAAGAGGCAGTGTGTCCGGGAACCGGACCAAGACTTTTTTTCACCTCTCTCGTCTCTCTCGTCTCTGTCAATACTTGTGCATCCGTCTCTTTTTCTCTCGTCTCGTCTCATCTGCCCTTACCCCCAGTTGCTGCGGCCACTGAGACTGGCCCCCAGAGGGGAGTAGAGCGCAGTCTTATGGGTACCCCCAGCCTGCGATGGGGGTATGTGACAAGCAGGGCGGGCGAGAGCCATGAGAGAACGGCACGAGGCCGGTGGTGTGATTGCAAATGAGCGTCACCTGCGCATCACACCTGTCTCGTATCACCCACGGAGGAGCTTGGAAGCATAAAAGGAGGAGTGACAACAGTGAATGACGAGAGAGGACCAGGCCTGGACTTTTATGTTGTGTTTTGTTTATGTTTTATTATGTGTGTGTGCGGCATTCCTGTGCGGTTTTATTATGTGTGTGTGGAGGCTGCCGTTTTTACTTTCATTTTGTGTTTAGTTTTGATTAAAGTGGCTAAACATTTGCCGGTTCCCGCCTTCTTTTTCCCATAACAACATACCTTGTTACAAGAGAAAACCTTGTTTTTTTTTAGGTTTTAAAAAACCCTAAATGATAAAACAATATATAAACTGTTAAAACACAAAAAGTGTTGGTATTGATATTGGTATTTACACAGGCTTGCACTAGATAATGTGGCCATAAATTAAAAATTCATTCTGAAATTGTATTAATTTGTTCACTCATTTTAGTTAAATAATGGCTATGTTGTACTGATTCATGGTCACTGTACTAATTTGATAGCCTGACAAGCCAGACCCTCATCGAGATGTTGGGTCTGGGAACTCACCGTTGGCAGGGCTCAATCTGAGAGGCTGGATAAACGGGTGTCTTTGAAATTCCCTCTGCACGCATTAGGATAGCACTACAACCAACCAGAGCAACGAAGAAGGTGAAGCGGAGCTAGTTGATAGATTAAACTTTTGCCGTATCTGTTCGGCAAAACTCCGAACACATCTTCCTTTTTTAAGAATGACTTAAATGCCGTTCTTTGTTCTTTTCTCAAAGAAAAGCTTAACAACAAGTCTTCCAGAGTCGCGGCCCAAGCCGATTCCAAAGATCGCTGTTCGCCCGCTTCTTTGTTTTCAAGTAGCACGTGGAACCGTCACAACTCTGCTGTCATTATGTTAAGCCCGCCCACCGACTCTATCCACGATGTGATTGGCCTGACCAGAGTTTGGTTTTTCCAACTCGCAAGCCAACGACACTAGACGCCCTGGCTGCAAATTACATTTGCTGCCGCTAGGGTGCGTCTAGATTTCTAGGCTACTAATTTGTTCCTTTGTTTTAATTTAGTTGAATCGTGAACATGACTTAACTAAAATGTGGGAACAAGTTAGTACAGCATGACCATGATTTACCTAAAAAGAGGGAACAAACTCCTAATTCATGGCCACAATATCATGTTTTTTATCCGCCTAGCATGTGATGTGTGACTCCATAGGTGTCAGCTAATAAATATTGGTTATTCCCATGATAATTTGCCCTATTTTCCCCCCTATTTAACATTAAGATT
Source organism: Paracanthobrama guichenoti (assembly GCA_018749465.1). Lineage (NCBI taxonomy): Eukaryota > Metazoa > Chordata > Actinopteri > Cypriniformes > Gobionidae > Paracanthobrama > Paracanthobrama guichenoti. The sequence goes on from CM031964.1 coordinate 17,124,533, forward strand.
TTCTTTGTAGCCTCTTTGTAGAATCTTTAAAAACTACTAACACTGTTAAATGTAATCTTTAGCAAATCTCAAAAATAATTTGTCCATTTTCATGTTGTATGTATAATCTTCTCATGCGTAACTTAACTTGTATCATTTAAAATGAATGACTTTACTTAGTGTTAATTTTGAATTGATTTAATCAGAATACTGCCATCATTTGGTGAGTGCTTTAGCGGCCTGCAGGCCTTCAGAGAGTCTTATACGACTTATACATAGCACAGGTGTGCTGGATTACCGGGTGGAGACCAGGTAAGTATGCAAGGGTCTGTGCATGGAGCCTCTGGGTCAGTGGGCCGCCATAAACATCAGCTTAAACACAGAGCAGGAGATGGAGGAGACAGTAGTTCCAGCCCTGCCCTGGGGTCATCCTAACAGAAGAATGATATAATACAGACCTTCTCATTAACTCATCTGCTAAAGAGAGTGTGCAAAGCAACAAACCCAACACCGCTTGAATCTCTTGTACCCTCTGGACGTCAAAGCATGTGTCTGCATGCACCTGTACGGCTTGCGTTTGGAGTAATGGATGTGGATGGTTAAATCTCCGACTGTAACTGACCCCAGAGCAGCTGGACGAGATGGACAGTGGAAGTCGGCTCTCTTTGAAATATGACAGATGATAGCATGTGATCTTGGCCATGCGAAATGCTTCACCTCGACCTTTTCGTCATCTTTCATTCCATGCTGCGTTCCATCGTGGCCTTTTGTTCAGTTCCTCTTGTTTTTGCTCTCTTTTTTGCTTCCTTTCTCTTTCTGAGTCATGAGAATTCTTGCAAATCCCTGCTGAGAAGCGGCCTTCTCTCCCGCTGCTGATTGTTCAAAGCTTTAAAATAGGAAAATAGGATGTGTATGTTTTTTTAACACAGCTTTTTGCGGTTTCGCCAAGCCTTTTTCCAGCAAGGACTGTTTTAGCACTACACGATAAAACTCAAACTGGACTTAATCATGTTCCCTCCTCGCCACTTAATGTCGGAGGAACGGGAGGGTCTGAAACCAGACGATATCCTGAGGAGACCCAGATCAGACCACCCACACACAGAGAGAAAGCAGGGGGACTCCCGCTTGACAGAGGCCTTGCACAGAAAACCTGAGCTGGCTCTGTTTCCACAGCCGCCCTTCTGTTCTCAAAGAATACCTGAACCCATGACATCATTCTTCAACTGTAGGAGACAGAAAATAGATGGCTGTGATCTCCTGGGTACAATCATGCACTGATGACTGAAACATATCAGAAGACGGAGATCAAGGAGTGCGGCTGGGTGTGTTTATGAAAGCAGCATGGGATTTTATGTGAATGAGAGCGTATGTGTGTGAGAGGAGCCGGTTGAATGAGTGCAGCAGAAGTCTGTAGGGGCAATAAATCTACAGCACCACAAAGAAATGATGTTATACCTGAGATTCTAGGGTTGCAGTCTGAATTGAATGTGATCAGATAAATGTTACATTGCTGGAAGCACACAAACAACAAACATCCTGCACAAAGTGACCAGTGTGAGTCTTATGACCTACTTCTTTTAATGGAAAGATTTATAAAATCACAAGTTATCAGTTTAAACAAAGTCCCTTTAATGCAATTCATTCAGCTTCTATCTTGGTAATGCTTACATCTTATATCTAGGTATAATCCAAATGCGTAAAATATTACTAAAATATATTACTGGACCTCTGGGAATTATTATATCACCTTAAATAATATTATTATTTTTCATTTTATCAAATGAATGGTATAATAATAATTATTAGTAGTAAATATTACAATTATTGGTAGATTTAATTTAAAATACATTTTAAATTAAAACATTAAAATATTTTTTAATTAAATGAAAAAATATTAAATGAAATATTATAATTAAATAATAATAATTATTGTTAGATTTAATTTAAAATACATTTTAAATTAAAACATTAAACTAGTTTTTTAATTAAATGAAAAATATATTAAATGAAAAATATAATGAAATAATAATATTTTGTTAGATTTAATTTAAAATTATTTTTAATTAAAATCTGAAAATATTATTAAATGAAAATAGAAAATAATAATAATAATTATTATTATTATTATTTACAATTATTGTTAGATTTAATGTAAAATAAATGTTAGATTAAAACATTAAAATTGTTTTTCTAGCACCCACCCCACCATTTTCATTTAATTTTATATGTAATAGCATATGTAATAATGGAAATAATAATAATAATAATAATAATAATAATAATAAATAATAATAATAATAAATTAACTATTACAATTATTGTTATATTTAGTTCAAAATAACTTTTAAAATAAAATACAAAAATAATGATAATATATTTTATATATATATATATATATATATATATATATATATATATTTTATATATTGAAAAAATAAAGTATTGATTTATATGTAAAATACCTGCGTTTAGTATGTGATTAAGTCCAATTATGATCAAAAACAGAATGTGGTGGGTGTGTGGCAACATTCACCCTCCATCTGGTCTTTGAGCTCTTAGGCTGATCAGAGCCACTGAAAGCAAGCCAGTCAGACTAAGTGCTGTTACCTAATGATACATTAGTTTGGGAAAACTAACTATTTTCCACACCAGCACCAACAAAGCATGTATGGCCCACCCTGTTTAGATCACAAGATGTCCTGAAGGCATCTTCACATTTATCTAACCCTATTCCTACTGCACTCTCCATAGTCCCAGGTTAAGCCAGGGGCCTGTGAGATGTGAGACCCCAGCACCTTTTTTAAGTCCTCCCCAGTGTTTTTAGTGTCTCTAATGTTGAGGTCAGTGACTTCCGTACACTAAAGCCTCTAGCTATGGTTTCATCGTATCTCACTGTGCTGATACAAATGTGTTTCAACGTGATAACCTTTATCCAGGACCACCAGGTCTCTCACTTCATTCGTAGCCCCAGGAAAGGAATCAGTCCCTGAGCTCAAAGGCCAAGTCCAATCCCACCGTCACCATCTCAAAACATTCCACTGTTGCACAATCCCTGCAGCCTCGAGACATTTTGGCTACGTGCCCTGCCAAAAAAAGGATCTAGACACCTAAGGCATATCTTAAGCTTGTTCATCCTCATGAAGCTCCTCCGTGCCCAAAGGCAATGAATTAGAAATTTGTCTCCTAATATCTCAAAGACTCCTGAAGGCTGCACCAATCAAATCGCAGCAGAGGTCACAGAGGGTACTGAGTGCAGATTCGTCCCGTAACAAGGCTTGCACACTGTCGCCACAGTTTTCAGCAGTTCATTCAGATGGATACTTTAGTCTGCATTACATCAAAGCGAAAAAGAACCAGAATGTGAATTAAGGCAGGCAAGGTGGAGTATGAAGAGAGTACGGAATAAGAGAGAGAAAGAAGACAGCTGCATGGAGAGGAAGATGAGAGGATGAAGAGCAGGGATGTTGACAGGGAAGCTTTGGCTCATATGCACACATCTGGCAAGAGATTACAGCTGGCACGACAGCGTTCATGAGCGTGAGCGCCACTGCCTCTAGAAGTCATTTTCATTGGTGATTTGAGGTGACATAAGGAACAGTGAGCGTTCGGGATGCAACAGTTGAGGAGATTTAAACTTTATGCATATAAGCAAGCACAACCGATGGGAGCTCAGATGCGTCTGATACAACCTTGCAAAACCCAAAGACCCGAAAAAAAATCACCTGTCTCTGTTTTTTCTCCATATAATTTTCCTTACCTCTCCCTTCACCCTCTTTCCCCCTTTGATGTGAAATGCATCTCAAATCTGAGGACATCATGAGCACATTAAAACAGTTACCCGCTTGCCAGTGAGGCATTTGGTCTGTGATGAAAGGGGGAAAAAATGAGAAGAAAAAAGTGTCAGAGGTGGGCTTGTCAAACTCAAAATCCCTGTCCGGATCCTGCCCCAGCACGTACAGACAAGCAGGGCTTTCCCCGAGCAGCTTTGAACTAAAGAGAGCACAGCTATAAATCACATTCTGTTATATATATATATATATATATATATATATATATATATATATATATATATATATATATATATAGTTTATAATGCATTTTATGTAGGGATATGGGTGAGATATGCTTGTATTGCCTCCTGTTCTGTCGACAATCTACTCTACCATTTCAGCTCTCTCTCTTCTTCTCTCGCTTTCTCTGACCCGCAGGCTTTCCCTTTCTTTATTGCTCTGCTCCTCTGATGTTCTTGCCCTAATCTTGGCTGTTCTGCGAGTTGAAAACCCCTTTTCTCTGTTTCCGCGCCGTTTGATCTTGCACGTTAAGCTTGAGGAGCCTTCTCAGAGCCGAGAGACCCCGAGGTGAGGGGTAGCATAGAACAAAGGCCACAATATTGTAGCTTTGCTCACATGAAAACATAAAACTGTCTAAAACTGGCATTTGCACATAAAGATCAATGCTCAATTCTTGACACAATACTGTACATGGATGATCAGACTTTGCAGGACTGTGGAAATGCAATGACTTGACCCTTGGCTTTATATAACGAGAATGACTGCTGTGTTGGTAGAAATAAGAGATTTTTATGTAGTCAAACATATTTAGGAAACTTTATTTCTAGTTTGAATTAGCCAGATTTTGGACTATTAAATCTGAAATCTAAAAATCATATCACTGAAACAAGTGCTGCCAAAATCTTAAAAATATAGTATATATTGCAACCATTGGCAAATCTAATGACAAAACAAATAATTTATACAATATTTCATAACGCTCAATATTCTTATGCCACGAAACCCCTTATGCCACCCCTAGAAATGATTAGGAGTAAAATATATCTGAAGTATATTCCCATTCATATTTTTAAAAAAATGTTTAGCACACCAGGGTGACTAGGAGCATGAAATTGTCCAGCTATGACGTATTTTGTCACAGGAGTATAAATATGAGGAAACACAAAGGTCAAATTCCCTTAATCATTCATCACAATGAGTAAAACCACAGAATATAGTTCTGATGTGCAGCAAGAGATTGTTGAGCTTCACAACATAGAAAGTGGCTGTAAGAAAATCCCCATTTCCACCATCAGGGCAATAATTAAGAAGCTCCAATCAACTAAAGACGTTACGAAAGAGGACGTCTGTATCGTCCTAATGCACGGTGAGGAGGAGAGTTTGAGCGGCCAAAGACTCTCCAAGGGTCACAGATGGAGAATCGCAGAGATGAGTTGAGTCTTGGGGTCAGAAAACCTAAAAAAATACATATATCAAACAGCACCTACATCACCACAAGTTGTTTGGGCGGGATAAAAAGTACCCCATGTCCACGGTTACAGTTACTTTTTTTTTTTTTTTTTTTTTTCTTTTTTTTTGCTGGACGTTCTGGACATCTTGTTCAGATACATGGTATCATGAATTCTAACAAATACCAACAAATAAAAAATTAAAACCTGATGGCCTCTGCTCAAAATCTTATAATGGGCCATGGTTAGATCTTCCATCAGGACAAGAAGCACCAATGTGGATCTGTGAATCTGAAGGATCTGGAGAGATTCTGTATGGAGGAATGGTCTCTGATCTCTTGCCAGGTGTTCTCCAAACTCATCAGGCATTAGAAGAAGACTCAGAGCTGTTATCTTGGCAAAAGGATGTTGCAATGATAGGGTGCCAATGATTGTGGCCAACGTGAACTAGAGAAAAAAACATTTATTTCATAATGTGAGTTTCCCTCCACTTACAATTGTTTTACTTCAGTGAAAGGTTCGAATTTTGTGAATCTTTTGAATGAAAGATCAAAAGTATAAATAAAGCAGATTTATTTTCACAGCGTTCTTTGCTCATATTTACCAAGGGTGCCAATATTAGTGGAGGGCACAGTAAATCTATTCTAATGAAGAATTCTAAATATCCAGTCAAACTTCACTTAACAAATTGAATTGCAGTGTTATCGTACTGTGATACAAATATCAAGCTTTTAAAATTTCAGTGTCTGAATATGAATTAAGGTAGCAATAAAACTAATAACTCAAATTTTGGATGGATGGATGGATGGATGGATGAATGGAGTAAACTAACTGTGATGTTTAATGGATTTGGATCCACACCTGAAAGTGTGAAAACATCCAAAATACACAAAACACACTATTTATAAAAAGTAAAAGAAGTGCATGAAGATGCAGACAGACTGACTGAAATATAATTTTGCAGTGTTTAAAAATTAACCTTTATGTTTTGTTGGGGTATAAGGGGTATATTTTAAAAGCTAAAACAAAATGATTAACATGGAAGCGTTAAGGGTAGTTCACCCCCAAAAAAAAAAAAAAAACAAAATTAGAGATTTCCATTTCATCAACTAATGTTGCATTAACTAACCTTTAGTGCACAATATTCATATATAACAATATAATCAAGTCAGTGTAGACACGTGCTCAAGGCTCTTCAAAGCTGCACAAAAGTGAGTTGGTTTTCCTGTGGGAATCCCTGAAGGCATTTAGGGCTGAATTAGCTGTCTGAGCTGCTGAGTCACACAGTGGATGGGCTCTAGAGAGGATCTGCTCTTTCATCAACTGTGCAATAATGCTAAATCTTATTTGTTTTTCTTCCAAGAGTTTTAAGAGTATGTGTGTGTATGTGAAAGGGAGCGAGAATGGAGGAGGGGGGTGATGGAATCCCATCTTGCCTCGGGGCAAGTTGGCACCTGACTGCTTAACAAAGCCCCGGTCAGAGGTCAAAGGTCAGATGTCACAGAGAGAGAGCCCCTACGTGGAGGCCGCTGAATAAACGGCAGCTAAATCTTCCTTTATGTCCCTTTAACTCATCCTCTCCTTCGTTGTCCTCCCTTCTCTCCTCGGATCTCTCTTTATCAGTCTAGTCCAGGCGACTTGAGCTCTATTCTCTCTGTGTGATGTATGTAAGACAAGGGTGAATGTAAACCCGAGGGCTCCTCAATCATCTGCTGGAGGGAAACAGTTTAAGGCCTCAATCCCCACTCAAAGGCCATTGTTTATTAGGTGACGCTGAAGGTGCAGACAGACTGACAATACACTGTACACTGGTAGTGCAGATGGTGAAAAGGTCTAGAAATATGACGTTGCAGTATAAGTTTGTTTTAAAGTTAACCTTCATGTTCTGTTAGAGCATTTTAAAAAGCTCAAACTATTTAATTTAGTCTTTTATTCACATAAACATTATTCAGCAAACATTAACAGATTCTTTGAACCTGCTTGAACAAACCTCTTGCAGGAAACTCAAACGTGCTGCGTAACACGAGAATGAACGTCATTGGTTCTTGCAGAAGCTCAAACGTGCTGCGTAACATGAGAATGAACCTCATTGGTTCTTGCTGAAGCTCAAACGTGCTGCGTAACACGAGAATGAACCTCATTGGTTCTTGCTGAAGCTCAAACGTGCTGCGTAACACGAGAATGAACCTCATTGCTTCTTGCTGAAGCTCAAACGTGCTGCGTAACATGAGAATTAACCTCATTGGTTCTTGCGGAAGCTCAAACGTGCTGCGTAACACGAGAATGAACCTCATTGGTTCTTGCGGAAGCTCAAACGTGCTGCGTAACACGAGAATGAACCTCATTGGTTCTTGAGGAAACTCAAACATGCTGCGTAACACGAGAATGAACCTCATTGGTTCTTGCTGAAGCTCAAACGTGCTGCGTAATACGAGAATTAACCTCATTGGTTCTTGCTGAAGCTCAAACGTGCTGCGTAACACGAGAATGAACCTCATTGGTTCTTGCAGAAGCTCAAGCGTGCAGCATAGCATGAGAATGAACCTCATTTGCTGAAGCTCAAGCGTGCTGCGTAACACGAGAATGAACCTCATTGGTTCTTGCTGAAGCTCAAACGTGCTGCGTAACACAAGAACGAACCTCATTGGTTCTTGAGGAATCTCAAACGTGCTGCGTAACACGAGAATGAACCTCATTGGTTCTTGCTGAAGCTCAAACGTGCTGCGTAACACAAGAACGAACCTCATTGGTTCTTGAGGAATCTCAAACGTGCTGCGTAACACGAGAATGAACCTCTTTGGTTCTTTCACATAAAGCGAACATGCTTGAGCTTCCGTTTACCACAATTGATGTGTGAGTTGATGAATAAAGTTGATGTTTATATGTGAATAAAAGCCTAAATTCAATCTGTTCATCATATAAAGCGATTGAGTCCCTTCAGAAAATTTTGACTAAACTGCTTATTCGTTTTAGGATTCGTTTTACAATCTAATTATTAACTTTTTGAAGTGTCAACATGTTAGTTGTGTAGCTGTCGATGGAGGAACAGAAAGCTCTCAGACTTCATCAAAAAGATCTTCATTTGTGTTCTGAAGATATAATGGACAACCTGAGGGTGAGTAATTCATTTTCAACTGTCCCTTTCTTTTCTTAAGTATTTCCATGTCATTGAAGAATTTTCTGTTATTTATGACACAACGCTTCCCTGCCATTGACGGCAATTTCTGGCAATCCATGTTTTCACTGTTATACAGTAGGGGTGCTATTGCACATCTTCTGAAAGACTACAGAATCTCTGGATCAAAACACAGACGAAAAAGAAGCAGAAATAAGTGATAAAAGCATTGCTTACGCATATGTAAAATAACGTGATCATCAAACATTAAACAGTATATAAATCAAAACTGCCTAACGTTACTGAATGAAATGTCAACATTTGTGAAAATTATCAAAAATGCCAAATATGAAAAAGAGTTCATATGATAACTGATTACACACGAAAAAACACCCTACATGAAAAATATTACATTAGATGCCAAACTGATTTGTAAAAGCGCACTCCTGACAGTTATTTACTTTATTGCGATTGCGTACTATGGCTCTGTTCCTAAACCTAGTGAGCTGTATATTTACATGCACTAATTTTCTTCAATTGGAATGAATTCAATCCAATTTCAGATTCTGAATGTTCTGTTTATAAGAACCCTAAATGTTGCCATCTGATTCACATATTCGTTTACATGTGCATTACATATATTCCAAACAAAACTTCAGTGCATGTGCAGTTACCACAGTTACCAAGCCACCGCGGTAATATCACCGGAGCTTCCACAGACATAATTATAATCTTTGCCTTGATGAAGTATTTAAAAAGAAAGCTGATGTTTTTAGAATTTCTCTCACTTTGCCCACCATTTTGGCCCAATGCATTATGGGATTGCCTTCTCCACAAAAGGCAAAATTTGGCTAATACAGGTTTTAGAACATACATCAGTTGAGGTCAAACTGATCTCAAACAGAAACAATGTTATTGGATATGAATCGCTGTTCTGGAAAGTGTCTACTTTGCGACATTCATGACTTTGTCAGAGGAACATATTTTTAAAAAATGATGGTGAAATAATCCATTAATTTTGAAACAACTATTTAAAAAAACATCAACAACCATAGAGTGAAAATTATCACATGATCTGAGGGTTAGGGGCTAAATGTGAGGATGTATTGACTGGGTTTCCCCTTCTCTGTCTCCAATTCTTTCTCTCTCTTCTCTTTCTCTTCGTCTTGTTATGGTCCATTGGTCTTTAAATCACCAAACGCCTCGGGTTTCCCCTTTTCTGTAGTGTTGTTTTTACACCTCCCCTGTTCTTCATTCTCTCTGTCTGCTAAATTCCTCCTCCTTGTTTTCTAAACATCTTCTCCTTGTTCTGTGAAGTGTCTCCCTTGTTCTTTCGTTCCTCCTTCGTGTCTTTCCTCTCTCTCTCTTTTTGCTTTGAGGTGTTGTTATTCTGAAGAGCCAGACATCTTCTGAATGGCATGCAGCAACTGCTTCTTTTCATTCTTCACTCTTGCCTTTATTCCTCTACTTCACTTCCCCTCCCCTTCATCTTGAGCCAGCACTTAAACCAGCCAGAGATTCGAGCGTGAAGAGAAAGCAGGAGATTTAGCCGAAGTGCAGGTCACAGCAAGGAGCGAGAAGAGGATAAAAGAAGATGGAACAAAGTGTGTCTTCAAACAGCTCTACATGCGAACTTAAACGGATGCCCAGATGCTGATCTTAAAGTGATGCTAAAGCTTTTTGATTTTGAAAACTGAGCACATTTAAGTTGCCGAAGTGTTACCACAACCAATTTAAAGGGTGTGCGTGTGTGAGGGAGGCCATATTGGTGATTTAGTGATTCAACTTGTCAGCTCATAAGCTTCCCTTTGTCCTTGTGGTGAGGTTAAACCTGTTCCATCCCTATAATTCACTTTTCCAATAAAAAGACTTACTTTTGCTCCAGTGGCCCTGAGTACCCCTGCTGCCCTTTCTCCAAAATACTACCCCATCCCCTAAACTCCCTGCACCTTCGACCCAATCCACTACTTACACATGATCCGTTTGGACCCTCCAGGGCAAAAGGAATTAAGTTTTATTTTTATTTTCTTATATTATATATATATATATATATATATATATATATATATATATATATATATATAAAAGCAGCTTTCATGTCTGCTAAACAGTCACAAAATCTTACTGAATGCTGTGAGTGTGTGTTAGAAATCAGCAATGTGAGAGAACATTGTGCCTGTTATGTTTTTCATCTTCAAACCAAACTTGGGTTTTTACTAGTGCTAGTGCAGTTCCCATAATGTTTACACATTAGGTCAGTAGGCGGAGAGTAGGCGGTCTTTTGTGGAAGTTTGAACACATTCGACCACATGAGAGTTTCAACTACAAAAGCAATCCGGTCAAATCTGTTTTCGACTACCTCTGGAAATGGTAGAAATTTAAACATGCCTAAAATGTTTTAGACCTCGTTTACACCTGCATTTAGCATTGTCCACTTGTGAGCCAACGAAAACGCACCAGGTGTTAATACCAGGTGTAAACAGGGCCTAAATCAGTACAAAAGTACAAAAGACAAAAAGCAAAAATCACTCACTGCTGTTGGCTGAATAACATTTGTAGCTTTAATGAGGATTAACCTATATTTAATTTCTAATTTATGCAGTGAAGACTGTAAAGTGTTTAATAACTTTATTAATTGTCTGTATATTTCCTACCCGTTGGATCAAATATTTACTTTTTAAAAATATTTAAAATGTAATTATTTTGTTTGAGCTACAGTAGCTCGTCTGTTTGATCGGACCACACGGGCCAGCCTTCGCTCTCCACTTGCATCAGTGAGCCTTGGCCGCCCATGACCCTGTCGCCGGTTCACCACTGTTCCTTCCTTGGAGCACTTTTGATAGATACTGTCCACTGCAGACCGGGAACACCCCACAAGAGCTGCAGTTTTGGAGATGCTCTGACCCAGTCGTCTAGCCATCACAATTTGGCCCTTGTCAAACTCGCTCAAATCCTTACGCTTGCCCATTCTTCCTGCTTCACATCAACTTTGAGGACAAAATGTTCACTTGCTGCCTAATATATCCCACCCACTAACAGGTGCCGTGATGAAGAGATAATCAGTGTTATTCACTTCATAATGTTATACCTGTGTGTGTGTGTGTGTGTGTGTGTGTGTGTGTGTGTGTGTATATATATATATATATATATATATATTATGTAAACATTATATAAACAAAATTGTGTGATGCAAGAGACACAAAATCACTTGGCTGGGACAACAGCCAATTATAGAATTTAGTGCCATTATATAAAAATATTTATAAATAGTACTCCAGACAGCCATGACATTTTATTATATAAATATTTTATATTATGTTTTAGCCTTACTGATGTAACTGATTTAAGTTATAAATAGCCATATCTGTTAATCTGGATTAGAAATCCCAGGTCAGGATATCTCGCTTTATCTCTCTCGTTCTCTCATACTCATGTGTGCTTAGACAATAAAAGAAACGGTTTTAGCACCAAATCCCTCTGTGGAGTTTTCCATGGTAATCCCTGTGTCTATATACACAAGACATTGCTGCACTATATCCTGTAATTCTGGGAAATACAATCCCTTGTTTGTATGGGAGGCATGTGTCTGTGTGTTAAATGTGAGTAGAGTATCTTCCTCTCACTCATTGACTCGCTCAAGAGCCCTCACCCTGTCGGCCTCGCCAGGCTTTTAATGGATTTGTATATAATGAAAAACTGCCGATGGATTAAACCAGAACGTGAGCACAAACAGAGTTGCCATCCCTGCCACTGGATGAACGGAACCAGACTGTAATCATGCAAATGACTGGTATTTGTGAGAGGTAGAGAGAATAAATAGGTTAGGGGACAATCTGTGGAAAGAGGTACTGAGATTCAATCACTGAACACAGTGATTCTGGCAGTGGTATCTTCTGGCAAGAGTTTCCTAATTAATGTTTGGGAGGCACATGCCCATATAATTCCACCCATAACAACGATAAGGAAATATAAATAGTTGTTCACTTCACTCCTTTCCAACAGTCCTTCCGGAATCCCTCCTCCACCTAAACTCTGTTTTTACTCTTTATACACTGTCAGAGATTTCCACCCACTTTTTAAAACTGAAGATTAAAGTTTTTAGTAAAATAAAATGTGTGCCAAGTTCAGTTTCAACTTTGTTTCCTGATGATTGATTTTCAGAAGTTCTGAAAACTTAGGGACTAAACTTGTCAGACAGAGAGTAAAAATAACAGTACAGAAAAATAACAAAATTATAAAAGAATGCCTGTTTTCCCATTCATTTTTTTGTAAAAGATTTATAGGGTCGCTAACGACCCGAGGTGTGTAACAGTGTAAATCTATTTTTTCTGTATTAAATAGTGCTGTCAAATGATTAATTGTGATTAAATGGCATCCAATATAACAGTTTGTGTTTATATATATATATATATATATATATATATATGTGTGTGTGTGTGTGTGTGTGTGTGTGTATACCACAAAATAAACTTAATTCCTTAAAATAAGTATATTGAACAACGGAAAAAGAATTTCAAACGTTTCCAGAACATTTTATAATTACCCAAAAATCAAACATAGTTCACACCTTACGCACATTATCACGTCCGTCAAAAAATTTTGTCGGTTGGAATATTAGAACTGAAAACACACTCTTGGGCATCAATCACTTCACTGAATGCTGGCTAAAAATAAATAATTATTACCCGATCCATCTGTTTTCAAATCTACATCATTTGAATATCACGACATGGATGTCTGTCAAAAAATAACGTGCATAACACACTGTAGAATTTGCAAGAAGCAGGGTTCCAGCAAGTGCATGCATTTCCTGGAAAATCCACTACCGAATCTTTTGACTATGTCATCGCTTTCCGAAAAGAGGGAGAAAATGGTGGCCTGAGCGGCTTTAACATGCTGTCTGTCAAAGACGATAACATGCATAATACATAACACACATGAGTATACATTTGCTCTTCACTCGCTGAAATTTAACCAGAATGATCAGGGAACTGAGTGAAATACTTCACACTGCATGCTAAAAAGAATAAACATCAATTGAAAAGCTTTGCTGGTTTAGTGAACATCGCTCAACGTGTGCTGGTTCCTGACGGAAACAGGAAGTTGTACGTTATATTTTGACGGACATTTTTATGTGCAAATTACGCATTCTGATTCTGACATTCCTGATTTGAATATTTTCAGTAGTTTTCTATTCTTGAATGATCTTTTTGGCATTAGATGAACTGTTAAATAAGTGATCTTAAGACGAGTCCCTTTAGTCAACCAATTTGACTCATATGATGATGTAATATATTTTATAATCTTGACAGGTGATTTTTATACAAAAAAAGGAGGAAGATAAATATCTTCTTAGTTGTTTAAAATATTAAAGCAATTATCAAAGTTTGATGAAATTATAGATTGTATACACTTTTATGTATATTATAGGTAGACAGGTATATAGACATGTTTTTAAGACCAGTTCAAAAGAATTTGGTTCTTAAATTTCTCTCTTTCACACTGATGCTCACAAACACAGACTCCCTGCTGTTTGAGTGACTGACGAGCGCAAGTAGAGAGTTCATCAAAAAGCACTTAGCATCCACAACACATCCTCTTATCAGTTCCTTTTATCGCTCTCTCCTTCTTTTCGGCTCTGTCTCCCTCCCTCTTTTGTCTCAGCGTCTAACCGAGACAAAGTGGGAGTTCCATGGGGGGGCTCAGGGATGAGACACATTGTGTGTTTGTGTGAGGGACGGATTGACGGATGGATGAATGCTGTTGAAGAGCGACCATTTAGCTGATAGTGATCAGCCAGTTTAACTCAGATCCCCCCCACCCAACTCATCAACCTCCCTCTCATCTCCCCCTAGCTCTGCACTCCATCCATCCTTTTGTTCCAGACCTGCATGTCTCTACTTCTCCTCATTGTTGCTCTGATTGAGCCTCAGTAACTCCCCTATCACCACACACACATTCTCTCTCATCTCGGATCAAATCCTCCATCCCTCCACCTCGAGAGTATTAACCTACCCTGTTCCTCAAAGTAGAATGTCACAGCTGGACTAATCCTCCACATGCAGACCTGAGACATTGAAGAACCAGACGTAGCACTGCTGTCAGTTTACACCAGTGTTAATTTTGACAGCCATTTTTGATTTAGTCTTAGTCTTCGTCTTCAGATGAAAATGCTTATTAGCCTTAGTCACATTTTAGTCATTTTGTCTTTCAAAGTTTTAGTCTAGTTTTAGTAGACTAAAAGTCATTGCATTTTTTGTCAAGTTTTAGTCATTACTTTTCGTCAAACTGCCGTTACCAACATTAATTTTGGTAGCTTTTTTATATATAGTCTTTAGCCAAAAATGGTCATTATAATTTTTCTCTATTTTGACCAATTCAATTAATCTTATGCGAAATTTAAATCAGGCTGTATTGACATTACACTCTTAGTAGTTGCACTTATGCAATGCTACATATCCCATTACCACTTAAGGGTGAGTAAATGATGATAGATTTTCATTTTGGGGTGAACTATACCTTTAAGAGCTCAATAATACCAGGAGGACACTCGCAAAGACGGGGATTTTGACACACACTGTGTATTTGAACATTCAAGCACAAGGCCCGAAATAGAGCTCAAGTTTAGTCAGGCGCTGTATGAGGTGTGCGCCACGCGTATCAGGCTTTAACCCGTGCATTTACCTAAATTAATTGTCCCTCGTTCCAATCCATCAACAGCTTTAGTAAAATGACCTGTTGGCTGGGGATATTACTGATCTCTGCTCTGTCTTTTAAGTTTTTCGTTCTTTGCGTGACCATTTTTCAGTCTATACTAGAACACTGCGTTGCAGCTGAGCTAGCTAGATCGAGTTTTGGTACCCATACCTGTGACGTCAGCTGCCGCTGCGGCTGTCTGAGAGATTAGATTATGCAGACGCCCTCATTGACGGATGCACATTTTTGAAAGATAGCATAGGAAGAGATCATATATTTAGCTTGTCAACGTCTCGTTGAAAAAAACTTGGTCACAGAAAAAATGGGCGTTGACAAATATTTTTCATCATCATCTTCGTTAACGAAATTAACACTGGTTTACACTTCCACTATTGATTGCTTCAAACCCGATCCTAAATTCGTAAGGACTTTAAGGTTTGGTGACTTTGTATAAATTTGTACACTTCCACTACCGGATGAATCTTCCAACCTGATCTGAAATTAAGCAAGTTGACAATTTTGTATGAATTCATACGATCTGGCTAGTACAAAAACATACAGTACATATTGTAGGTAAAACATCACCATGAAGACCCCTAAATCTAACCAGAATGAGATTGTAAGAATACATAAGAATCTGCTACTAATTTGCCACCAATGCTGTTATGCTTCTAAGTGATCTTACGATTATTGCATGCAGGACTATAGAATGGGCATAGAAAATCTCCAAGCCTTGTACTGAAGCCATATTTAGAGGCTAGAATTTAAGACACTGTTAAGTGCTTTTGATTAATTAAAGGGTAGTTCTACCAGAAAGACTCAGGAGGCCAGATGAAGTACAATCAAGTAACACATTTATTAACAGACCAGCAAGTATTATATTTAGAATTTCTTTGGCGTAGGCCCCATCCGTAGCTCTCATCTTGAGGGTAACAGACTCTGCATTTCCTGCCTGAAGATGAAGGCAGGGGCGCAGCCGACCCCCTGGGAGGTGTAGACAAGGACCATCCTTGTGGTGGTAGGGAGGATGGAGGCAAATGTTGGCGTCAGCATCTGCAAAATGATTGGTTAGGTCTGAATGTGATAAGTGACGTAACATTGAATCTTCCTGGCAGAACTTTCTGCTAGAGCTTTCATTTAACCCAAAAATGTACTTACCATACTTCAGGTCAGAGGTCACACTTCCTCCAGAACTCGACTCATATACGGCCATTACCGGAAGCCAGTGATTATAGTTTATAAAGTTATAAATATGGATATTTTTCTCACAAACATACATCGCTTTGGTTCAGAAGGCCTTTATTAACCCCCTGGAGCTGTATGGATTACTTTTATGATGGATGGATGTGCTTTTTGGGCTTCAAAATATAAGGTACCAGTCACTCCCATTATAAAGCTTGGAAGAGCCATGATATTTTTTTTATATAACTCCGATTGTGTTCGGCTGAAAGAAGAAAGTCATATACACCTAGGACGGTTAGATTGGTTGAACTAACCCTTTAACAACCACAAAGAAACCCCTTACAACCACCTAGTCATGCTCTCGAAAACACCTTTACCACAGTTAAAATGGCATTTAGCTATCGTTACCACATTACTGTGGTAAAATCTCTATAAAGCATGGCTCTGAGTGGCTTCTTCCTATAGTATGACTGCAGTAACCATAGAATACACTGTTGAATCAATCTCAGATATGTTGTGACAAAAGATGTGAGATTACTTGTAGCCCTTCAGTCAGAAAGCTGCCAGGTGGGATAGCTTAAAACAGGAAATGGACATACCTGCCTGGAGGCCTGGATTCACAGCGTCGGATCTTTCATATCAGATCAACACTTAGTGAAACAAAAGACATTTTCTGTAAGAACAATCACGTTGTGTTATAGAAACTATATTCAGTTCTACCCTGGAGAAGAAACACTTTCTCTACGATATGAAAAGAAGTCAGTTGCTGATGTAAGGATAAAACAAATGAAGTGGTTGTTTATTGTACTCACAAGAAGGCTTTCAGAAGAGAGGGGGAAAATGAGAATGAAAGAAAGAAAATGGGTTGAAATGTGAGTCTGAGAAGCAAATTCCCTGTATCCTTTCCTTTGTTTGCTTCCATCTGAGGTCAGAAACCTGAATCCATCAGACAGTCTGGAAAAGGCCATTCTGTAATTTACACTATTAACAGCAATAAACCTGATTTCCACACATGACAGAGTTTTAACAGCTGAATTAAGCTTCTGTACTTCAACTTAAATTGCGTGAAACAGATCTCTCTTTTCTTTCTCAATTTCGTTCGGAGGCTAAATTACCTCAGACATTTCAAAACCTAGTGAACTGCCTCTCTTTTTAAAATATACACTAGCCCTCCTCACAAGAAACGCATGGGAGACAAAACTAATAATGAATTCCAGTAGTCTAATGTTAGCATGTTGCTAATGATGCAATACTTAAATTAGCGTAGAAATACAGAGCACCACCTTATGCCTGCTACAGACTGTGCAATTTCGGCAATCCTATAAGATCATTACAAATCACACTGTACGACATGCATCTAATAAACTTGGGTACGACATGCATCTAATAAACTTGGGTACGACATGCATCTAATAAACTTGGGTACGACATGCATCTAATAAACTTTGGTATGACATGCATCTATTAAACTTAGGTACGCCATGTATGTAGACCAGTGGTTTTCAAACCTGTCCTGGAGGCACCCCAGCCCTGCACATTTTGTGTCTCCCTCATTTATCACACCTGATTCAACTCATCAACTCATTAGTAGAGACTGCAAGAACTAAATTGGGTGTGTCTGATAAGGGAGACATAAAAAATGTGCAGGGCTGGGTTGCCTCCAGGACAGGTTTGAAAACCACTGATGTAGACTGTACGATGATGGCACCTATGAATTGCAGGCTACGACACAAGTTAGTATAGAAGTGGTAAACGAATAGAGCAAGGTGAATCTCACTTTGGCAATGTGGTTTTTATGTGCGCTGAAAAAAAGAGGAGGAAGCGAAAGAGGAGAACATGGATGCGGTCATGGCTACTTGGCTTGCCAATTTTGCAAATGGAGCTTGAGGTAAGTAGTTTTAAGTTTTAGCGCCATGTCACGTTGATCAACACGCCATTTCATGTTGCATGTTGGAAATACGTCACAATAAGAAAAGATTATCGCAATTTTTGTATCATGCCAACTGTAACATTGGCATCTTGCTAAGATAATAGCATGATGCTAAAATGCACAGCATATTCAAAATGGATACTTTTAGGTATTGAATGAAATTTCAATAATTTAAAGGGCCCATTTTTACAAGATGTAAAATAAGTCTCTGATGTCCACAGAGTGTGCGTGTGAAGTTTTAGCTCAAAATACCCCACAGATAATTTTTTATAACATGTTAAAATTGTCACTTTTTGAGGGTGAGGAAAAACACACCGCTTGAGTGTGTGTCCCTTTAAATGCAAATGAGCTGCTGCTCCCGGCCCCCTTTCAAGAAGAAGGCAGAGCTTCAAGAGCTTGTGTTAGCAGCTCCGATTACCTCACGCAGACACGCAATGAAAAGGTCAGAAACTGTTCAGCCTTTTATGTTCAAACCGGAGTCGGACAATGATGGAAGGACTCGCTAAGAAGTGACAGCATGTAAAATGCAAGGACGTTTCTGAATGGTTAGTTGATGATTTTATGTAACTGATATGGAGTTAACCATCTTCAAGTCGTTGATTAGCATACTCTGTCATGATAATGTATAAATCGCGCGTGTGGGAAGATGTGTTGTAAGTTGCCTACAGAGCCGGAGAATAAAAGCTGCATGAAGTAGTTTAGTTTAATTACGGTTATAACTTATGTTGTCATCTTGCTTTTATGACATGCTATTGTATTTGTGTTACTGTATTGCAATAAATGTGAAAAGACTGGTGCGACAGCTTGAGCAGACTCCTAAATGTGCTCTACTACAACAACTCTTCCTCTTCTCCACATGGCCTGTGTTCCTGTGGGCAGGGTTTGTGTAAATTTTAGGGTTTGTGATGTCACTAATCCGTGAATAAGCTTGTTGTAGTCCCTACCAGTCATTTGTTGTAGTCCTTAAAAAGCTATTTCTTTAAAGGAAAATATCTAACTTTTGAGCGTCTTAACTCTGCAGATGTTTATGCTCAAACAGCAACATTACACACTAACTGAAGTGAAATCATAATCAACCACCCCTTTAACATTATAATCGAGTATGCTTCTGGCCTGCTTACATTTTGGAACAGCCCTAATGAAAATAAAACATGGTTTTATTATAGTAAAAGTGTAGTAACCATGTTTTTTTGGGGTTTTTTTTGGCGGATTGGCTACCATTTGTATAACCACCGTTTTACTACAAATATCATGGTTATACTATGGTAAGTGTAGCAAAACCATAGTCAATTTATGATTATGGTTTACCTATATTAACTGTTTTGTTTTTTGTTTTTGGGGGGTTTTCTTTGTAGTAAAACCACGTCAGGAGCACACCTGCTAAATCGCTAGGTTTTAAAGCAAGTGGACATGTTGGTATAAATTCTACAAAACACACCCACACATGCTCATCACAGAACACTTGTACTTTGATGTCACTATCACAACAAAGTCACACTCACATTGGTTCTATTGTGCCTTCAAACACACCCGGTGGTTTAAAGTAGAAAAAGTGTGTTCAAGTCCTCAAACATGTAACCGCATTTGTGGGTAATACTTGTTATGTAACAAGACCTCAATCCATCATATGACGTTATTCTGACCTGTCTCTCAGCTAACCACTGTCTACAACAGTTTTGTGTGTGAACGCTAGTGTCTGTGACAGCAACTGGCAATTAAAATTAGCTCTCATTTTGAAACAACACCGGGTTTCAGCACAAGCCAATTCCAAAAGCCCCATCAAAGTTTCTGGAGCAGCCAGACAGGGACTGGGCGACCAGTCAGGGCACAGTTTGGTCTAGAGAGGTCACTGTGGTTTGGATATGAATGTGTGTGTTTGTGTGGCTAATGTTTGCTTTGGATATGCCAAAATCTGACACAGCAGCTTCCATCATCTCAATTATCGTCATATTAGAGAAAGAGAGCTGCACGAAATAAGTCAATCAGAACTTATTATATGCCGATTCATTGTGCTAATTCATGCTAGCAGTGTGTTCAGCCATGCTAGCAATGTGTTCAAACATGTTAACAATATGCTAATTAATGCTAGCAATGTGCTAAAACATGTTAATTAATACTAGCTTTGTGTTAATCCATGTTAGCAACATGCTGACTATCTATCTATCTATCTATCTATCTATCTATCTATCTATCTATCTATCTATCTATCTATCTATCTATCTATCTATCTATCTATCTATCTATCTATCTATCTATCTATCTATCTATCTATCTATCTATCTATCATCTGTTTTTGTGATGTACTGTATTGCCTTCAAAACCGTCAAACGTTAAGCTTTAAGACCATTTTAAACTTCAAACTACATCAAACTGAAGACATTCAAACTTCAAGCTTTTAAAACTTTTTCAAACTTTCTGCTCAATGTTTTTATCTAGTTAAATCTAACTCCTCATCCTGTCAGCTTGATCCTATACCAACACACCTGTTCAAAAACATTCTGCCTTCTCTCATTATACCTATTACCCACATGATAAATAGATCCCTCATGACTGGTTATGGTCCACCTGGACTAAAAATAGCTGCGGTCACCATGGTACTCAAAAAAACAGGCCTTGAAAATAGACCAATTTTAGACCAATATCCAACCTTCCCTTTTTGTCTAAAGTCTTAGAAAAGGTGGTCGCCACACAACTACAGTCCCATTTGGACAAAAACAACCTGCATGAGCCATTTCAGTCTAGCTTTTGTCCTCTCCACAGTACAGTGACTGCTCTTCTAAGAGTAGTGAATGATCTCCTCCCTGCCTCTGATACTGGTGCCCTCAACCTCCTTTTTGGACCTGAGTTCAGCTTTTGATACTGTTTGTCATTCTGTACTCCTATCTCGTCTAACTGCTATCAGTATTACTGGAACTGTCCTTCAGTGGCTAAGCTCATATTTCTCAGACAGGCAACGGTTCATTAGCTTTAATAAACACACATCTCATTCTGTCACTGTTTCCCATGGAGTACCTCAAGGATCTTTTCTTGGTTCACTTCTATTTTTAACATGCTTCATCTGGGTCAGATCATCCGCCATCATGGTCTTAATTTCCACAGTTAAACTGATGATACTCAAATATATCTTTCTGCTCAGCCCAATTCAGTTTTTCCTCCCCCTTCCATTACATCTTGCCTATATGATCTCAAAGCATAGATGGCTCAACTTCTTAAAACTGAATACTGAAAAAACAGAAATCCTGTTAGTTGGACCTAAATCCCTTGTCTCCTCCCAACATGAATTCTCCATTCATATTGACATTGGGTTTATACCATACACAATCTTGGGGTACTATTTGATTCTAAATGATGCGTTGAACCCCACATCAATCAGCTTGTTACGTCTTGTTTTTTTCCATCTCCGTAATATCGCCCGTATACGACTTTCCTTAAATCTCAAAGATGCTGAAACTGTTGTTCATGCTTGTATAACCTCACGTCTATTGTAATTCTTTGTTTTACGGCCTACCCACTAAAACCATTAATCACCTGCAACTAATTCAAAACTCAGCTGCTCGTGCCCTTCAGATCAAATCACTCCCATCCTAAAGAAATTGCATTGGCTCCCTGTTATCTATCGTACTCGGTTTAAAATACTTGTCCTGGTTTTCAAGGCTTGTCATGATTCAACACCTTCTTGCCTTTCAGAATTAATGCACCCTTATGTCCCTGCCCGTACTTTGAGATCAAGTTCTGAGAACTTGCTCACGGTACCTAAGTTCAAACTATCTACTGCTGGCGGTAGGGCATTCAGCATTTCAGCTCCAAAGCTTTGGGACAAACTCCCACAACACCTGTCTCCTCACTCCAGACCTTTAAAACTGATCTCAAAACTCATTTTTGTACATTATGTTGTTAACTAATTGTATACTTTAAATTTCAGAGCCATGCTTGCTTTGGTTTTGTCTCTTATGTTATATGTGTGTCTGTCTGCTCATGTTGTATCCTGACTGTATATTTGTAGTTGGCTTGAGGAAAGCTAACTTACTGAAATGCTATTTAAACTTAATATTATCCTTCTTTTTCTTTTTCTGAGACTAAAATTTCTGACTCTAGCTCCTCCTAGAGCTTTAACTCTACAACCTCCAAACTCGGCTCAGACCTTCAGACTGTTCTGGTTTAGGGCCAGAATTACTAAACACGTCAAATTAGCATGAGAGCGCAATTCCAAAAAAGCGCAGATGGAAGTGGTGATCTACTGACGACAAGCAAATAAAAGAACACCGATGGATCATTTCCATAATGACCAACTCAATCTACTAGTTTTTTTTGGTCTGTAAATTGTCGCAAACACCAGTAAATTGACGAGCGCAAACTTGAGTAAATCATCTTGTGTGATTCCTTTAAATACTCTCCTTCCATAAATTTTGCGTCTATCTATCGATCGTCTCTTTTTAACTTTAAAAAATGCTGGGTTAAAAACAACCCAAGTTTTGTTGAAAATGGACAAACCATTTTCCAGTTTGTCCATTTTCAACCCAACTTGGGTTGTTTTTAACCCAGCATTTTTTAAAGTGTTGTTTTCTGATATACTGTATTGACTTCAAAACCATCAAACTTTAAACTTCAAACTACTTCAAACTTTAAGATTTTAAAATTATTTCAAACTTTCTGGTCTGGCTTTCTCGAGCCAACTCAGTTTGTCTCGACAAACTTTTTTATCTAGTTATTATTATCGTAAGCGCTACTTTTGTCCAATAAGATTTGGAGTCAATTCTCCTGAAGCCATATAATATATTATGGGAAGTGTAGTTGTTTTGTTCCACAAACTTGTTGCCTCATTAATCAACTTGTTAATATGTTAAAATAAATCACAATGTGTCATCAGTTGTCATTGAGCATTTAACATTCATAATTACAACCATGTGTGATCAATATCAATTAGCCTAATTAATTATCAAAATCCAGAGTTTCCCAAAATAGTAAATATGACATTGTGGTTGAATTAATCTCAATAAGATCATCTGTAGGACATATTTAAAGTAGACTTAAAAAATGACTTGTCATCCATTGCTTTGATGTGGTTGAATTTGGTTTGGAGAAACATTAGAGATTGGCACGGAAGAGATACGATTTATCACAATGCTCCTGGTTAGGAAACGGTGTAATAAATGCACATAATCATACTTAACTTTGAGACCTATTCATCTTTGTCTGTCAGACAAACGCAATATAATGTATTCACTTTATTAGTATCAGTTACTGTAGATTGTGTTTTGTTGTACTCGTTCATTCTACGGCATATATAAGAGAAAATCAGTGTTGATAGAAAACTGGCAGTTACAAAAATATGATGATACAGATATTTGCTGGAAATTAATTTTGAAATTAATTTTGATAGACAAATACAGTTGTCATAGATGCTCCTTTAAAAGGTCGTGGAATCAGTACTTCGACGTCTGCGACTCAAAGTTCATCTCAGTCTCTGTCATTGCAGTCTGTAGTTTGTTGTGCTTAGTTCCCCCGGGTTTTAATCCAAAGTCTCTCTCCGGGTCGCTTCTAAAGGTGCATCAAAAGTCCAAAGTAATCCAAAAAGGCCGCCCCGATTCACTCATTGTTGAACAGTTCACATCCGCCTCGTCTCTTCAGATGATATCACTCAATGGCTGTCGTGTGCCCAGAGTTATCTGATTGGATGCGATGGCCCTCCTGTGCTTTCTTTTATCCAGTGCCACGCTCACCTTATATCTGCTGAGGAGAAAAGACTTTGTTAGCTTTTGACAGCGCACCTGTTGAACTGAGAAAAAAAGCTGCTCACAATGGAAGTCTATGGGTGAAATTTATTTTTATTTTATTTTATTAAATCACATTTTAATATAAAACTTTATTAATAATATTCTGAAATATTATATCAAATATTATTAAAATAATATTTAATAATATAAATAAAATGTTTTGTTTTTTGAAAAAATGCATTTACAATGGAAGTATACCGGACAAGTTTGCATTGGATAGAAAAAAAGCTTTTACTTATTTATATACTTGTGTACTAATATTTATATACTAGTATATACTTTTATTAAAAATATATTATTTTAATATTTTAACTATAAAAATAATAAATATAATATATATTATTATTATAATAAATATAATATCTAAAAAAAAATACTAATGATATTTAATACTTATATAAACTACTAAAATAATGTTAAATCAATACGTCTTGAATAATCTTGCATTTTAATATTAAAATATAAAAATTACATAGTACATAGTAAATCATAGTTTTGTATAAAGGTACTCCCTAGATTGCTCTTGACTTTGACCAATAAGTCCACTTGGCTTTCATCTTACTGACTATGTCTAAATATAGAGCCGCTTTTGGACAGTTTATCTAATTTTCCATTTCCTCGTCTTTTTTAGTTCTGGCCTTTGAGCGAAGGAACGAAGGGAAATGACAAGGCAGGAAAAAAGGGTGGAGAGGGAAAAAGTAAAACAAGGTGTGTAAGGCAAGCGATTAAAAATACGGTGTTTAAAGGTGCAATAAGCGAATTATTATTTTTTTAATGGGTTTAGTCATGATGGGGGAGGAGAGAGACACCATGTCTACACCGAACACGACCGCTGACGCGTTGCAACAGCTAGAAGCTGTCTACACTGGATGCGATGACACAACCGTTGCAAAGCATTTGTCCTTCGTGTCAGTATGTTGTAAATAGAACAAGGCATGATTTTACTTTCGGGGATTTGCCGTGTCATGTCGTGCCGCGCGGCATCCAGTGTAGACAACATCACGATTATAATTGGTTATATTGTCTTTTGTCGCATCACGTTGCGTCCAGTGTAGACAACATCACGATTATAATTGGTTATATTGTCTTTTGTCGCATCACGTTGCGTCCAGTGTAGACAACATCACTGATTATAATGGGTTATATTGTCTTTTGTCGTGTCACGTCGCGCCGCTCGCGTCCAGTGTAGACAACATCACTGATTATAATGGGTTATATTGTCTTTTTGTCGTGTCACGTCGTGCTTTCGCGTCCAGTGTAGACAACATCACTATTATAATGGGTTATATTGTCTTTTGTCGCATCACGTTGCGTCCAGTGTAGACAACATCACGATTATAATTGGTTATATTGTCTTTTGTCGCATCACGTTGCGTCCAGTGTAGACAACATCACTGATTATAATGGGTTATATTGTCTTTTGTCGTGTCACGTCGCGCCGCTCGCGTCCAGTGTAGACAACATCACTGATTATAATGGGTTATATTGTCTTTTGTCGCATCACGTTGCGTCCAGTGTAGACAACATCACTGATTATAATGGGTTATATTGTCTTTTGTCGCATCACGTTGCGTCCAGTGTAGACAACATCACTGATTATAATGGGTTATATTGTCTTTTGTCGCATCGCGTTGCATCCAGTGTAGACAACATCACTGATTATAATGGGTTATATTGTCTTTGTCGCATCGCGTTGCGTCCAGTGTAGACAACATCACTGATTATAATGGGTTATATTGTCTTTTTGTCGCATCACGTTGCGTCCAGTGTAGACAACATCACTGATTATAATGGGTTATATTGTCTTTTTGTCGTCACGTCGCACGTTCGCGTCCAGTGTAGACAACATCACTGATTATAATGGGTTATATTGTCTTTTGTCGCATCGCGTCGCGCGCTTTGCGCGTCCAGTGTAGACAACATCACTGATTATAATGGGTTATATTGTCTTTTGTCGCATCACGTCGCGCTGCTTGCGTCCAGTGTAGACAACATCACTGATTATAATGGGTTATATTGTCGTGTCACGTTTCGCATCCAGTGTAGACAACATCACTTATTATAATGGGTTATATTGTCTTTTGTCGCGCATCGCGTTGCGTCCAGTGTAGACAACATCACTGATTATAATGGGTTATATTGTCTTTTGTCGCGTCACGTCGCGCTGCTCGCGTCCAGTGTAGACAACATCACTGATTATAATGGGTTATATTGTCTTTTGTCGCGTCACATCGTGCCGCTCACGTCCAGTGTAGACAACATCACTGATTATAATGGGTTATATTGTCTTTTGTCGCGTCACATCACGCCGCTCGCGTCCAGTGTAGACAACATCACTGATTATAATTGGTTATATTGTCTTTTGTCGCATCAGCGTCCAGTGTAGACAACATCACTGATTATAATGGGTTATATTGTCTTTTGTCGTCGCGTCGCGCGCTCGCGTCCAGTGTAGACAACATCACTGATTATAATGGGTTATATTGTCTTTCGCGTCACGTCGCGCTGCTTCGCGTCCAGTGTAGACAACATCACTGATTATAATGGGTTATATTGTCTTTTTGTCGCATCATCGCGCTGCTTCGGCGTCCAGTGTAGACAACATCACTGATTATAATGGGGGTCGCATCGCGTCGCATCCATTGTAGACAACATCACTGATTATAATGGGTTATATTGTCTTTTGTCGCATCACGTTGCGTCCAGTGTAGACAACATCACTGATTATAATGGGTTATATTGTCTTTTGTCGCATCACGTTGCGTCCAGTGTAGACAACATCACTGATTATAATGGGTTATATTGTCTTTTGTCGCATCACGTTGCGTCCAGTGTAGACAACATCACTGATTATAATGGGTTATATTGTCTTTTTAGCCGCATCACCAGCGTCCAGTGTAGACAACATCACTGATTATAATGGGTTATATTGTCTTTTGTCGCGTCGCATCCAGTGTAGACAACATCACTGATTATAATGGGTTATATTGTCTTTGTCGCGTCGCGTCCAGTGTAGACAACATCACTGATTATAATGGGTTATATTGTCTTTTGTCGCATCACGTTGCGTCCAGTGTAGACAACATCACTGATTATAATGGGTTATATTGTCTTTTGTCGTGTCACGTCGCGCCGCTCGCGTCCAGTGTAGACAACATCACTGATTATAATGGGTTATATTGTCTTTTGTCGCATCACGTCGCGCTGCTTGCGTCCAGTGTAGACAACATCACTGATTATAATGGGTTATATTGTCTTTTGTCGCATCACGTCGCGCTGCTTGCGTCCAGTGTAGACAACATCACTGATTATAATGGGTTATATTGTCTTTTGTCGTGTCACGTCGTGCCGCTCGCATCCAGTGTAGACAACATCACTTATTATAATGGGTTATATTGTCTTTTGTCGCATCACGTTGCGTCCAGTGTAGACAACATCACTGATTATAATGGGTTATATTGTCTTTTGTCGCGTCACGTCGCGCTGCTCGCGTCCAGTGTAGACAACATCACTGATTATAATGGGTTATATTGTCTTTTGTCGCGTCACATCGTGCCGCTCACGTCCAGTGTAGACAACATCACTGATTATAATGGGTTATATTGTCTTTTGTCGCGTCATCGCGTTCGCGTCCAGTGTAGACAACATCACTGATTATAATGGGTTATATTGTCTTTTGTCGCGTCACATCGCGCGTTGCGTCCAGTGTAGACAACATCACTGATTATAATGGGTTATATTGTCTTTTTTGTCGCATCGCGCTGTTGCGTCCAGTGTAGAACAACATCACTGATTATAATGGGTTATATTGTCTTTTGTCGCATCGCGTCGCTGCTCGCGTCCAGTGTAGACAACATCACTGATTATAATGGGTTATATTGTCTTTTGTCGCGTCACATCGCGCTGCTTGCGTCCAGTGTAGACAACATCACTGATTATAATGGGTTATATTGTCTTTTGTCGCGTCGCATCCATTGTAGACAACATCACTGATTATAATGGGTTATATTGTCTTTTTTGTCGCATCGCGCTCGCGTCCAGTGTAGACAACATCACTGATTATAATGGGTTATATTGTCTTTTGTCGCGTCACGTCGCGCTGCTGCGTCCAGTGTAGACAACATCACTGATTATAATGGGTTATATTGTCTTTTTTGTCGCGTCACGCATCGCATCCAGTGTAGACAACATCCAGTGTGGACAACATTGTCTGATTATAATGGGTTATATTGTTAGACAACATCACTGATTATAATGGGTTATCACGCGTCGTCTCGCGCTCCGTCAGTGTAGACAACATCACTGATTATAATGGGTTATATTGTCTTTTGTCGCATCACGTCGTGCGCAGCGTCAGTGTAGACAACATCACTGATTATAATTGGTTATATTGTCTTTTGTCGCATCACGCGTTGCGTCGCGTCCAGTGTAGACAACATCACTGATTATAATGGGTTATATTGTCTTTTGTCGCGTCACGTCGCGCCGCTCGCGTCCAGTGTAGACAACATCACTGATTATAATGGGTTATATTGTCTTTTGTCGCGTCACATCGCGCTGCTTGCGTCCAGTGTAGACAACATCACTGATTATAATGGGTTATATTGTCTTTTGTCGCATCACATCGCGCTGCTTGCGTCCAGTGTAGACAACATCACTGATTATAATGGGTTATATTGTCTTTTGTCGCATCACGTTGCGTCCAGTGTAGACAACATCACTGATTATAATGGGTTATATTGTCTTTTGTCGCATCACATCAGCGCTCGCATCGCCCAGTGTAGACAACATCACTGATTATAATGGGTTATATTGTCTTTGTCGCGTCGCATCGCGTCTTGCATCCAGTGTAGACAACATCACTGATTATAATGGGTTATATTGTCTTTTTGTCGCGTCACATCGCGTTGCTTGCGTCCAGTGTAGACAACATCACTGATTATAATGGGTTATATTGTCTTTTGTCGCATCACATCGCGCTCGCGCGCTTGCGTCAGTGTAGACAACATCACTGATTATAATGGGTTATATTGTCTTTTGTCGCATCGCGTCTTGCATCCAGTGTAGACAACATCACTGATTATAATGGGTTATATTGTCTTTTTGTCGCATCACGTTGCGCCCAGTGTAGACAACATCACTGATTATAATGGGTTATATTGTCTTTTGTCGCATCGCGCTTGCGTCCAGTGTAGACAACATCACTGATTATAATGGGTTATATTGTCTTGATCACATCGCGCTTGCGTCCAGTGTAGACAACATCACTGATTATAATGGGTTATATTGTCTTTTGTCGCGTCACATCGCGCTGCGTGCGTCAGTGTAGACAACATCACTGATTATAATGGGTTATATTGTCTTTGTGTCGCATCGCGTTGCGTCCAGTGTAGACAACATCACTGATTATAATGGGTTATATTGTCTTTTGTCGCATCACGTTGCGTCCAGTGTAGACAACATCACTGATTATAATGGGTTATATTGTCTTTTGTCGCGTCGCATCCATTGTAGACAACATCACTGATTATAATGGGTTATATTGTCTTTTGTCGCATCACGTTGCGTCCAGTGTAGACAACATCACTGATTATAATGGGTTATATTGTCTTTTGTCGCATCACATCGCGCTTTGCGTCCAGTGTAGACAACATACTGATTATAATGGGTTATATTGTCTTTTTGCGCCGTTGCGTCCAGTGTAGACAACATCACTGATTATAATGGGTTATATTGTCTTTTTGTCGCATGCGTTGCGTCCAGTGTAGACAACATCACTGATTATAATGGGTTATATTGTCTTTTGTCGCGTCGCGTCGCGCTTTCGCGTCCAGTGTAGACAACATCACTGATTATAATGGGTTATATTGTTTTTTGTCGCATCACGTCGCGCTGCTTGCGTCCAGTGTAGACAACATCACTGATTATAATGGGTTATATTGTCTTTTGTGCGTGTCCAGTCGTGCGCTCGCATCAGTGTAGACAATGGGTATTATAATGGGTTATATTGTCGCATCGCATCGCGTTGCGTCCAGTGTAGACAACATCACTGATTATAATGGGTTATATTGTCTTTTGTCGCGTCGCGTCGGCGCTGCTGCGCGTCCAGTGTAGACAACATCACTGATTATAATGGGATATATTGTCTTTTGTCGCGTCACATCGTGCCGCTCACGTCCAGTGTAGACAACATCACTGATTATAATGGGTTATATTGTCTTTTGTCGCGTCACATCACGCCGCTCGCGTCCAGTGTAGACAACATCACTGATTATAATTGGTTATATTGTCTTTTGTCGCATCACGTTGCGTCCAGTGTAGACAACATCACTGATTATAATTGGTTATATTGTCTTTTGTCGCATCACGTTGCGTCCAGTGTAGACAACATCACTGATTATAATGGGTTATATTGTCTTGTCGCGTCACGTCGCGCCGCTCGCGTCCAGTGTAGACAACATCACTGATTATAATGGGTTATATTGTCTTTTGTCGCATCACATCGCGCTGCTTGCGTCCAGTGTAGACAACATCACTGATTTTAATGGGTTATATTGTCTTTTGTCGCGTCACATCCAGTGTAGACAACATCACTGATTATAATGGGTTATATTGTCTTTTGTCGCGTCACATCGCGCTGCTTGCGTCCAGTGTAGACAACATCACTGATTATAATGGGTTATATTGTCTTTTGTCGCGTCGCATCCATTGTAGACAACATCACTGATTATAATGGGTTATATTGTCTTTTGTCGCGTCGCATCCAGTGTAGACAACATCACTGATTATAATGGGTTATATTGTCTTTTGTCGCGTCACATCGCTTGCGTCCAGTGTAGACAACATCACTGATTATAATGGGTTATATTGTCTTTTGTCGCGTCGCATCGCGCATCTCTTGCGTCCAGTGTAGACAACATTACTGATTATAATGGGTTATATTGTCTTTTGTCGCGTCGCATCGCGCTGCTTGCGTCCAGTGTAGACAACATCACTGATTATAATGGGTTATATTGTCTTTTTGTCGCATCACATCGCGCTGCTTGCGTCCAGTGTAGACAACATCACTGATTTTAATGGGTTATATTGTCTTTTGTCGCGTCACATCCAGTGTAGACAACATTACTGATTATAATGGGTTATATTGTCTTTTGTCGCGTGCGTCGCATCTGCTCTATTGCGTGCGTCCAGTGTAGACAACATCACTGATTATAATGGGTTATATTGTCTTTTGTCGCATCACATCGCGCTGCTTGCGTCCAGTGTTGACAACATCACTGATTATAATGGGTTATATTGTCTTTTGTTGCGTCACATCCAGTGTAGACAACATCACTGATTATAATGGGTTATATTGTCTTTTGTTGCGTCACATCATGCTGCTTGCGTCCAGTGTAGACAACATCACTGATTATAATGGGTTATATTGTCTTTTGTCGCATCACATCGCGCTGCTTGCGTCCAGTGTAGACAACATCACTGATTATAATGGGTTATATTGTCTTTTGTCGCATCACATCGCGCTGCTTGCGTCCAGTGTAGACAACATCACTGATTATAATGGGTTATATTGTCTTTTGTCGCATCACATCGCGCTGCTTGCGTCCAGTGTAGACAACATCACTGATTATAATGGGTTATATTGTCTTTTGTTGCGTCACATCATGCTGCTTGCGTCCAGTGTAGACAACATCACTGATTATAATGGGTTATATTGTCTTTTGTTGCGTCACATCATGCTGCTTGCGTCTGGTGTAGACATGGTGAGAGTGAGCAAGAGGAAGATTTGACAAAAAGAGAGATGGAGAGACCTTATCGGAAAGGCCTGAGAACTTAAAAAAATAAATAAATAAATAACAACTTGACCAAAATCACTCTTTGTTTTTGTCAAAAAAACTACGCTACGAGCTTTCATGCTTAGGTTGTAATTGTAATTTAGAATTAATTAACATTTTTGAGAGAAGTTTCTTGTTTTACCAGTAGCCCTATATGATAAATATCCTATAATAAATCAGGACACTAGATTAGGTCAAATAAAGCATGCGTATGGGTTGATCATTCTCTTGTGCTTAAAGGTGAAAGTGCAATAATTCTATTGAAATGTAAAAATAAATTTTCTATTTATTATAATTGCTTATAATTTCGCGCAAAATAACCGGGATTATCAATTTAACAATTATGCAACATAACGAAAATGTGTTTTCAAAATGCTCACACATTTAGTCAACTAAAACTTGACTAAACAAAAACAAAACAAGGTTGAATGAATATGATAACTGAAAAGTATATCCACTCTTGCATTGTGAGTACGTACATTTTGGGGGAGGAGCAATGAAAGGAGGGGCGTGTTTGTTTTGTTTGTTTGTTTGGGTTGATTTCAAATATCAACAGTGTTTCTCAAATTGCTTACTGCACCTTTAAGGACGGCAGTGCTTACGTACCTGTGTGTATGCGGGACTCTGAGTGATGTTTGGACATGCACACGCACTCGAGATGATCCTCCAGCTGCACCTGCACCTCCCGGAGCTTTGGCCTCCTGCGTACGTACTCCACCTTGGCCACCTGAGAGAGAGAGAGAGAGAGAGAGAGAGAGAGAGAACGAGTGTGGGAACATCCTGAGTTGCACGCACACACTCATAACCCTATCAACAGTGTATTTTTCCTCTGCTTTTCCAGAGGTGAGATAAGGCGAGAGCTAAATGTGACTTGGTCGGTTTCCTGTAACGCAGATGAGCCGCCTCAAACCTCTCTTTCTAAACACACACACCTCATATCATACTGACAGACTCCTTCCCTCCCTGCCAACTCAGCTGCCCTGCAGGCCCATTTATACAATACTTCATTCAGGTCTGAACACTCTCACACATTGCTGGCGAGATAAACGGAGTAGAACACACCCCACAGCCGCGGCGTAACAGACAGATATTTGCAGCGGTTAACTCAAGGTTAAGGCTATTCGTTAACTAGCCGTGGAAGTCTGGCCTGAAACTCTTTCAGTGTGTTCAGCGGCCCTGAAATTCTCGTTGACTCTGTCCTCCCTTTGGCACGTCCTACACCTCCTCGCTCTTGTTACATTTAAATTTGAGAAATGTGAAAAGCTTTACGTGCTGAAAATGAGACTGGCAAGTGGCAAACACGGTCACAGCCTAGTGCGCAGGAGATTTACATCAATAAAAATATATTTCCAATATAAATGTGCTCAGTCAAGGAGAAAGAAGGTAGTTATAGTTATGTTTCATTTCAATCTTTAAAATGAATGTGGATGGCATAACTCCGATAACTTGGTTTTGGAAGAAAAAGATTCATAAGATCTTTTACTTTTGACTGCATACTTTAGTATCTTGGAAAAAGACATAAAAATACATAACAATAATATAATATAATATACATAATATAAAAATATATGTGTGTGTGTCTTTATATGTCTTCTGATCTGAAGTATTTAAAATAATTGTAAGTTACTATTGAATTAAAATATTTGAATCTATTATCTATGTGCATAAAATATAACAATGTATAAATAAAACATGTATATGTATATACAAATGTAATATACTATTTTATATGTATTATTTATAAAACATAAAAAATTTTACATTTGTCAGTTATTTAAAATAATTATAACTGAATAATATAGCCTATAATTTTATATTTTGTATATTATTTTGTATATTTTAAAAAGTATAAAATAATTATAATTAAATATAAATTAATAAATAAATGTGTGTGTGTATATATATGTAATTTTTTTTTAAGTATTTAAAATAATTATAAATAAATAATTTTAAATATTTAAAATATATATATATATATATATATATATATATATATATATATATATATATATATATATATATATATATATATATATATATATATATATATATATATATAATATATTATATATAAATATATATATTATTTAATATAAAATATGTATTATTTATAAAACATTGAACAAATTATTTAAAATAATTATAACTGAACAATAATTTAATTATTTCAAATATAATATAAATTATATATAAATAAAAAATAATTATAATTTTATATAATATTTTAATATTACTAAAATATATATATATATGAAAATGAGGGGGATTATGTATCACAATTAAAATAGTTATTGTAATAAAAATATTTGAATATATAAAACATAATGCATATTTACATACACACACAATCAGGGAAAGGTGTGTTTTCTCACCTTCACAGTCCTGTGGTGTTTTTTGGATGGGTGGCAGCGCATGTTGCTGGTGTTGCAGCAGCCTGAGCATCGTCTCACCTCGACACACGGAGGCCAGATCAGAAAGTTGGCAGCCGTGGGATCTACCTGACTGCGTGGGATCTCGTAGATCACTGTGCGAGTCTTACAGACGGCTGGCACTGCCTCCTCTAAACACACAAAAGACCATAAACATGTAGAACAACCACGGTAGCGTTGCAATATGTATGTGAGTGTGTGTGTGTGTGTGCTTTACCAATGCTTCTCTTGCGTCTAGAGTGTGCGTGTGAGCTCTTGAGGTTGCTGCTGTCATACAGATGCTCCTTATGGTGGCCTTGCTTAACGTCCTCCAGTACCTCATTCTCTGCAAAAGAAGTCAACGAAGCACAAAGTCAACAGTGTTTAAGCAACATATTTTGGCTTGTAGAACAAGCTACCATCCAATGCACAATCCCTCCCTCGCTATTGTGTAGAAAGAGTGCCCTTGAACCTCTTTGTGAACCCCGCCTCCACCAGCCTGATGGAAAGAAATGAAGAAAACCCGGTCTGATTACTAAGTAAAGAATTAAGGTGTCTGCCAACCTGCCAGCACACTTCATTCGAAAAACTTCCTTTTATACACAGATCACAAAGCAAATATAAGCACCGCCTGAGGACACATCGAGAAAATCTAGACTCAACAATAAGATGTTCGGAAAGGATTGTGTCATTCGAAATGCTTTAAGGACGTCTGGTTAGTTAGTCTGACCAAAGTGTGCAGTATTTAATCATGCTGTTCTTCAGATCCGCAGAGCCATTCAGCCCATACAGCGAGACGACGGGGGACAGAGATGCCCCTGTTGTTGCCCCCGGAAACCAGCCCAATGGAGGAGGAGGGAGCTTTTAATTCAGGCTTGAGCACCGTGGCCGACCGACCCGCCCGGCTTTTCACACAGTCGTTAGCGGAGCAACAGACCTCACAAACGCAAACACTACTTGAGCTTCGGCCTCCTTTCTTTCCCAAACACACAGACACACACTCGCACGCAGAGATGCACACAAACTGAGGAATTCGACATGAATAATACATTACAGCAGCGCTGGCATTCAGCCGCACTCAACTCATAAAGGCAGCATGACAACAGTATAATGGAGAGAGTCTCTTGACCTCCCTCAGGCACCAGCCACACAGACGCAGCTGTTTGCATTTCAATTACAGCGCTTATGGGCCAAATCAAATTTGAGACTCATATCGTTACGGCTGCAGCATTTCCTCATTAGATACGCTGGAAGTTTATATTTGAGGCATTGTGGATATTTTAACCCTTTTGGTTGGGTCTTCGCATTAAAAAGAGCTCCCATTCAGGGTCAGGTGAAACCAGGCAAATCATACTAGACTTCCTTAAAGGGATAGTTCACCAAAGATGAAAATTCAGTCATTTACTCACCCTCATGTTGTTCCTAACCTGCATGAGTTCTTTCTTCTATTGAACACAAAAAGAAAATAATTTGAAGAATGTTGGTGACCAAACAGTTGACGGTAGCCATTGACTTCCATGGTATTTTTTTTTTTCCTACTATAGAAGTCAGTGGCTGCTGTCAACTGTTTGATTTACTAACATTCCAACGCTATCTCACGACCAATTCTTATGTATTTTACAAGGTGGCTAATTTGTACGAATTTATACGATTTGTTTAAACCCCAGTGATGGGTAGGTTTAGGGGGAGGTAATTCATACAAATTGGGCAACTCGTCAAATACGTACGATTTAGCAAAAATCGTACCAATTCGTACAAATTAACCACCTCGTAAAACATCTACAAATTTTGCTGTGAGATCGGTTGAACATTCTTCAAATCTTCTTTTTTGTTCAGCAGCAGAAAGAAACTCATACAGGTTTGGAACAACATGAGGGCGAGTACACGATGACAGAAGTTTCATTTTGGGGTGAACTGTCCCTTTAAAAATTAATTGTGGCATGTGCAAAACTTCATACTTTCTAAATCAGCTAGCCATCATTGTGAGAATATCTAGTCAACAGCATCTTTACAGTGTAAAGGCAGCTGTAGATAGCTGAAAAGATAAATGGCGCTTGAGAATGCAAATAAACGCAGGAAATAAGACCAATAGCAATGCAGTATGCAAATGCTGCAATGACATCACTGTCAGTTAGAATTTTAAACAGCGAATGTTCTATCATCGTAAGTCAAATGCTGAGTTATCTCTCATGCCTCAAGAATGGGAATAATCTACTATTTATATACTGTAACTTCACATTTGAGTTCAGAATGTTGTGCTGCCAAAACGTGACATAATTTACCAAGTTCAAATGCTGATGCGGCGCCGAGTCCAGGAGCGGGACTGCGTCTCTAGGCAACAGGTGCTGAGGCGTTCGGTTTAAACTCGCTTAAATGAAAGGTCCGTGAACTTTAAGAGCAGTAAAAGATTGAGTGTGTGAAATATCCATTCAGAGGAGACTCAGTCTTGTTCTCCTAACATTGCCCCTCAACACTTTGATGGCTGGCATTAGTTTGGGTTTCACTGTTTTGAAACAAATCTTTTAAGTGAACAAATCAAGGACTACAACAATTCTAAGATTTATCAAGCACACAACCCGCATTCCTTTAGCAGTTGTAGTGCTTATTTAGCAACTTGTTTAACAACCAGCTGGCAAGAAGGTTGAGTGAATGTTTCAATGACTCCTTCATAAACCTGTCACCACCTGCTATATTAAAATGCATATTCATAAACATATTCAGCCTACCCACTCCTCCTGTCAAATAATCAGAAAAAAAACAGCAAGATTTACCTAAAAAATCAATCTCCAGGATCCTCTGGAGGTCACTAATGCTGCGGATCTCGCTGTTAGAGAGTCTCTCAATCAGCTCCCGTGGAATCGGCGCTTCCTGTGGAAGAGAATAGGCCTAGTTATTCCAAATTATATCAAAATAAAATGAATGAAAATGCATGTGATGTGGACCAAACCCCTTAAGTTCTTTAAATATTATTTATTAAAAAGTATTTTAATACTTTGTAGTTTCACGGTTACACCACTTGAAATTTTTAAAGTCATTATACCAAAACATTTGTAGAAAATTCTATATTTGTTCATTTGTTAACCTAATTAACTATACGTCTACTGCATTTGTTAAGTTAATGTTAATCTCAACATTAACTAAGGTTAACAGATACATCTTTTGATCTTAAACTATATTAGTAAATGTAGTGAACTTAAGTAATGCTGTATTGCTTATAACAAATGAGAATTTTCAACTTTCAATTGTATGTAACCAGCATAAGTGCAAATATTAGCATATTTCTAATAACTTGTGTTTAAAAAAATAGATTTTAGAAAAAGGTTTAGCCTACGTGCAATACGAATGGGTGTTTAATGTTTTATGAGCATTAAAATTCTAAAATTGCGTAGTGACAGACTTTACAATCATTCACCGTTTATAAAGGAATCTCTCTTTAGTGCGAAACAGCGTGTTCCTCTTCCCCTATCCCAAATGAGTGTGTGTTCAGATGTTGGTCTTACCTCAGCGGCTGCTGAAAGCAGAGAGAAGCAGCAGAAGAGAAAGTGGATCAGCGCGGTTCTCATCTCCCCTGTGGTCCAAATGTGTCCCAGCGCAGGCGAAACCTTCCCGACCGGAGCCGCAAAGATGCTCCAACCGGCGTGGAGCCAGGGAACATGCCTTTCCACAGACAAATCTCTCTAAGGATAAACTCTTCACAAGTCCATGAAAGCCCTAAAACGACTCTCTGACAATCAAACGAACTCCTTTTAATAATTTATTGTCGTTTTTAATCCGTTAAAAAGTCAAACCCACAAAACATCGCGCGAGATCATTTCAAACACAAAAAAAAGAAAACATGAATGAAGCGATCCTTCATCCCTTCACCGCATCTCTTCTGAGTCTTATTTAAAAATTCATAAAATCTAAATCCAGTAGTAATAATCCTAGACTCAAAAACATGGTCGAATAAAGACTCCACATTTATCCAACATAGTCCATTTTTATGCACCGTCCACACTTTGTGTCCTCATATAAAATTGGTTCAAACTTTAACAGGTCTCGCGCGTGGAGGGGATCTGACAGTGAATGAACTGGCGCTTCTCTCATCTCCTCAACTTAAACTCAGTGAGCCGCGCGCCCCCTCAGGACGAGGGAATCTCTGCTAATCAGCCTTTCAAGTCACCGCGTCAGTGAGTGGTCCCTTACGAAAAATAACCATGGTTTTATTCTAGTAAAAGGGTAGCAACCATGTTTTTTTGGCTACTTGATTACCATTTATATAACCACAGTTTTACCACAAATACCATAGTTAAACTATGGTTAGAGTAGCAAAACCGAGGTTAATTTGTGGTTACCATGGTTTAACTACAATAACCATAGTTTTTTGGTTTTATTTGTAGTAAAACCATGGTTAATTTTCATAAGGGGTGGGCATTTTGATTCCTTTCAGTGATTCGAATCTTTTCAATCAGTTAAAAAAAGATTCATTAAGTGACCGTTGATTACATCGTTACGTCAGTAGCTGACGACGAGTGACTTCGGTCG
Organism: Paracanthobrama guichenoti; assembly: GCA_018749465.1. NCBI lineage: Eukaryota > Metazoa > Chordata > Actinopteri > Cypriniformes > Gobionidae > Paracanthobrama > Paracanthobrama guichenoti. The sequence continues at coordinate 17,163,215 of CM031964.1, forward strand.
CTCATTCTTTAAAGCCTACTTAAAAGATTGGTTCACAAATTTGTTCAGAAATGTTCACACCACTAAAAAACTGGATGTTTCACCTTTCTCAACCTATGAAGACAGAAATGATTTCCACTTCGCCCCACATTTCCTCAATTTGACAAGTGAGGATGTGATATCAAGCGTCGTGTTTGAAAAAAACAAAAAAAAAAAAAAAAAAAAAACGATGGTGTGCCATTCAGTATTCTCAATACGACTTTAAAATCTGAGAAAGTGCTTTATTTTCCTTTTATATTTCGACTGTGGAGGTGAGTTAGCTGCAAGTTAATTTCCTCTGAGCTATTAGAAAGTTAATAGTTAACACATTTATTTCAGATTCAGACAGTGTTTACATTAGCCATGTTCTGTCAGATAATATCTAACAGGAGAATTAGAGGTGAGCCAGTTTCTTGGTCTACTGAAGCCAGTGTTCTCCTCAGTTTTAGATGGGTGAATCCTTAATTAGCCCCACCGAGACAGGAAGCACCACAGACAGACAACTATTGAGGAGAAATTATGGGAAAAAGGCAACCCTGAATAGACTACAAGGAAAAAAGGAAAAGACAGCAGACTACAGGATCACCTCCTGTAGATCACCTCCAGGCTCACCTTACAATGTCTTAGAGTTGAAACAATAGTAGATAAATAGACACGGCACACACTAGCTTTCGAATTGGGTTTGGTGCCATTTGGTGAGGTAAAAGGGAATAATAGAATTCTCTGGAAGCTTTTCAGTCATTCCGCTCATACCACAGATTGGCTCTCGGAATAAAACGCATGGCATTTTATTGTATAACAAAATACGTTATGGTTGTGCATGTTCCCATTTCATTACATATGAGGATTTGTGTGTGAGACAAGCATGAGTAGCATTCCTGACCCTGGCTTTAGCCGTAAGATGGAGAGGAATGTGTGAGGACCCACACACACACACACACACTGACTAAAGCTTCAGCAGGTGAAGAATCTGGAAATCCAGCATCTATGTAGTTCATGACTGACATCTCAATGAAGACAGAGGGGAAGGGGGAAAAGGTCAGACGAGCTGAACCGAAAGAGCTGATACTGAAAGACGTTTTGATATGAAGGAAAAAGGAAAAGCAAATGAGAGGACATTTGTTATGGTTGTGGTAAAAATAGGCAGAGGAAAAAGGGACTATGGGAGTTGAAGTCCCCTGAGATCCCGCCTTGCCAAAGAGAATGAGTCACGGCACAACCGCATCTACCAGTAATGTGTGTGGGAAACCTCTACGGAGCACACAGATGCATACTTGTACCTTTTCTGTAAGACAGACACACTTGGACACACGGACACCCACACATACCTCGAGCACCAGCGGTCCATGCCAAGCTGGGATTCCTGCCAAAACCAAAAACCTTTGCTCTCCTTCCCATCCATCCAAGCATGAGAATAATAAGTTAAACTTCTATCGTGTACAAACACTGCACACTTGCTAGCTGGTCAAGCTCTTGACTTGAGGGACTTTTAAGGAATGGTTCGGAAATTAAATGACCATTTACTCACCCTGATGTCATTTCAAACCTGGTTTTATTTCTTCTGTGGAATGCAAAAGGAGAATTAAATTAAAGAATTTTAAAACATTATACTTTATGTAGCCTGATAATATTATTATCTGAAAAAAGTGTGGTGTAACCAACGTGCAGAAGCCAATTTATCGTCATGTGACCAAAAAGAAAAAAAGAGAACCACTTTAAACCCTCACGAATGTTTCAATCATTACATTTTTCATTAAAAGATGCATTTTATTCTGGCCAGATTCTAACCCTAAGAAAACATGTTGATATTAAAGATTCAATCAAATGCACCGTCTGCAAAAATAAATAATAAGAAGAAAATCTTAAAAATAAGTTTTAAACATTTTGAGAATGATTAAATGTATGCAAACCCCAAATAAATTATTTTAGTATTTTCTACTCAATGGTTACACCACTTGACATTTTAAAATTAAAATATTTGTAGTCATTAAATCAAAGTATTTAAATAGACCAATAAAATAGACAGAATGCGTAGGTGAGCACGCACACAGTCCTTTTACAAAACAACCGCGCCAAACGCACATGACAAGAAACTAAACGCATAATACGCATGTGCATGCTGTCGCCGTTTTTCACAGATTTACGTTTTTGTAGATTACACGGAGACGATAACGGTATCTTTTTCAAAGGTTTGAGTTTTCAGGCCCACAAAACACCCAAAAGTTTTTAGTTGAAAACGGTGTCGTGTAAACATAGATGTATGGAGCACATGGCATGTGGGGGAAAAAAGATATTGTGATTTTGAATCTACAATTTCATTCCTGTGACTTCACGTGCTATCGGAATTATCGTAAATCCTAGTGTCCTAGTTAAAAAACTGGACATGAACGCCCTCTCAAGTCAAAATTTGAATGCGATGAGCTTGTGATCACAACTACAGAAGTGGGAAGTAGTACATTTCCGATTGCTCGTGAAGGCAGCATTAATTTGTGTCTACGTTTTATTAATTAATCCCTTGTAGCTAAATCATTACCATGTTTTAACTGGCTAGCCCTGCACATGACATGCGGGGTGAAATGGCAAGATATTGTGGCCACAAATTAAGAATTTGTTCCCACAATTTACTAATTCGTCCCTTGTTTCAGGGTCAATTTACACAACACCGTTTCAACTAAAAACTGAAAACATTAATGCGTTTTGGCCATTCTTTTCAAGCGACAAGCTCCCTCTGTCTCTCTTGAAGCCAACATGGAAGTGACTTAAAGGGTTAGTTCACCCTGAAATTAAAATAGTCATATTTTACTCACCCTGCTGTTGTTCCAATGCTCAATGCCCTTCTATCTTTTTCGGACCTCAAAAGGAGAAATAAAAAAAAAAAAATAGTCCTGCACGCGCTCCTCCATATAATGGCGGTGAATAGTGACCAGGCTAAAACATTACAAAAATGATACAAAAGTATTGCAATGATACAGTGAGACGTGTGCCATATATGGAAAATGTTCAGGAGGCATACTATAAGGTTTTGTGAGAAAGAACCCATATTATTCAGTCAAAAATATAAGAAATAATGCAATTATACTAATAATAAGGTAAACCTCCTGAAGTGAATGTTGTGTACTGGTTGTCATGATAACATTCCGTGAGGGGCAATTGTTACAACTGGTACAAATTGTGGTTTTGGTCTATATAGTTAATTTTTCCCCTCGTGACAACTATGAAATTATTATTATTTATTTATTTTTTTAACTCATTCATTTACATTATATAAAGCCTTAAAGTTCTGCATAATTAAGGGCGTGGCCACTTTGAGTGACAGGCATAGCCGTTTGTCTGCTGTCTGTTAGTCATCACATCACCTCAGCTCCGCCCACGTCCCGCCTCTTTGCCCATTGTCAGTTATCCGGGAGTGACGCGCGATGAGCCAGCTCGACCCTACTTTACGCTTCAGACCTGCTCTTCAGAATCCTATGGGTGACGTCACGGTTTCACGTCCTGCCTCTTTGCCCATTTCTGGTTATCTGGGAGTGACGTGCAGCCAAGATGGCGATTAGCCGGCTCCACCCACTTTAGGCTTCAAAAATGCTCTTTAGAAACCTACAGGTGATATCACGGACACTACGTCCATATTTTTTTTTACAGTCTATGGTTCTTTTACACGACAAAGGTACACATGTTTGAAAATGATACCGTTATCGTCTCCGTTTAAACTACAAAAACATTTGTGAAAACAGTGATGTGCATGTGTATTAAGTGTTCAGTCTATAGGCGCGTACATTTTTTTTTTTTTTTTTTTTTTTTTACAAAGTGGCCACAATATCTTGACTCCCCCGGCCCCTTGGAAAATATGGAGGCATGAATAAAAATTGAGAACTTAGTGTCCCAAAGTTTTGGCTCTTTTGAAAGTAAGTGAAAGTTGAGCAAGTGAGAAATAACATGTCTTGAAATGCCATGCAACATCGGTGCCAGAACAGTGGGACCAAAATATGTTCTTCAGTAATGGAGCTTGGCAATGGAGTGACAGCATCAGTTATTTTGATTTTGCTCTGGAGCACTCATGAGTGGACAAAACATATAAATGTACATACAAAAGTATTATTGATGTGAGCGGAAAAAGCCCCTCTCCTCTGTCCCTCCTCATCCGTCTCTCTCTCTATTCGTGCACTGTTCATCATCCCCAGTGTCTCTGGCTCCTGCAGAGCTTCAGTGTGTCCGGAGGAATTAACAGACCAAGACCTCTGCCACCAGAGACAAGCCCTCACGCCCTCACAAGAATAACAGTGTGTTGCAATGCTTGAGCGAGGAGAAAAAAATTAAGGGAAATTCCCAGGAGGAGTCCAGACAGTTTACACAAAGAGACAGACTAGGCTTCTCTCACCATCCTCCAATTACTGGCTTTGCGTATTTTCTTATCATACATAGACTGTGTGTGTTTGTGTTTGTGCATGTCTCATCTCATCCCTGTAAGCCATTTAAAAGGATACCCTAAGATGGAAGACGGAAAGATGTGGCAAAGTGTGGTGAGGTGTGGTTGAGCATGTTTGTTGTACCTGGAAGGAGTGTTTTTTCACAGCGCGTGTAAGTTGTACTAAAAATGTGTTTAGGAGAGAGTATCTTGTTTCTCCTTCAGTGATGGGAAGTAACTGCATGTAGGGATGCTGCTAACTTAACTTTTTAGTAGCATGACATTACTATTTTGACATTCTCAAAATAGTGTAGGTTTTCCAGTAATAAGCTATTTCTTTCCAACATGAAGCGGTGTAGCATGACAAAACTCTCCATCTGTTTTGTTTGTTTTATTTTTTTTTTATGTCACAATGTATTATGTTAACAGCCTTACAGCTAAGCAAGACATACTATATTAAATTCAACATGAAATCCAAATGGACCCTATTTACTTTCTTAATGAATGTTCCTGGTCTAATTCCAGAAAAAAATTCTGTAAACGTTTCAGCAAAATGTAACAACAATAGTTACCTAGGCTACCACTGTTTTAACAAACTCACATTCAGTTTTATTATCTTACTTTGATAACACTTACGGGTGCACTAATATGCATTAATTCATGCTTAACTAATGCACAGATAATCAAGAGTTAATGTATGACTCATGAAGAACTAAACCATTTATTAATGAGTACTGCATCAGCAACTAATGAACATTCTACATGATTAATAGATTAAGTAATTACTTTTTTTAGTTAAATGTGTCATTGTATTAATTCCTTAATAACATATTATATACATATACTATATAACTAATAGTGTAAATTAATGTGTTAATTACTACAATGGGTCAAAGCCATGCATTTCAACTTCCAGTTGTCTGCTTTAATTAATCATTAGCTAACAATTTGCAAAGGTATCATTATTTTATGACTTGTTGAGGCACATGACTATTAACTATTCAAAATTAATTCAAAAGTTATAACAGCAATTACATATTACTTAACAATTAGTTAATAGTCATGTGCCTCAACAGGTAAAGTCATAATATAATGATACCTTTGCAAACCTTTGCTAATGATTAATTAAAGCAGACAACTGGAAGTTGAATTGCATGGCTTTGGCCCATTGTTGTAATTAACATTAATTTACACAATTATGTAATATAATATGTTATTATGGAATTAATACATGATGTCATATTTAATTAATAGCAATTCATATATTACTTAATCTATTAATCATGTAGAATGTTCATTAGTTGCTGATGCAGTACTCATTAATAAATGGTTTAGTTCTTCACGAGTCATACATTAACTCATGATTGTCTGTGCATTAGTTAAGCATGAATTAATGCATATTAGTGCACCCGTTTTGTAATAAGACTGTAATAGAATAAAATATAAATATAACAGGAAAACTTAAACATAAATAAAAAAACTTAAATGAATTTTGCTTTGGAAACCAAATCAAATACTAAATTACTAAAACTGAAACAAAAGTAAAGCTATGAAGAAATATTTAAAAGACTAAAAGAAGTAAAAATGACAAACACACATAACAAAATTACTAAAATGTACACTAAAAATACAATAGAAATTTAAAATACAAAAATAAAAGCTAATTCAATATATAAATAAATGCTGTAAATGTTTAATTAAATTAACCCTCTGGTACTGTTTGCATGTACTATATTTTAGTTGGATAATATTTTTTATTTAATATTTTGTATTTTTAGGGATTTTATGGTACAACATTATATTTATGCAGTAGTTATAATACATTTATTCACTTTTTGAGCATAGACCTGAAAATGACCTTTCCAACTTAAACCGTCACAAAATCTTTAATGCTTTGGAGTACAGACTTAAGTTTGGTCTATTTTTAAAGCTAACACTTTATTGTAATGAAAAATGGGCTAACCCTTTTTAAAAAAATTATATGAAATACATATTTTCCGAAATACATTTTACTCTAAAACTGAGAGAAAATCAAAGCTATAAATCCAAACAAGCTGTGTTTCAAATCTGAGGTTGATATCTCAAATTCAGTAAGTTTTTATTTGGGCGCAGTACCAAGCAAATTCAGTCATTTTTGACTGCGAACAATGCAATTTTTATTTTTATTTTTTATTTTTTTATGTTTTGTGTTCACACAGCAAGTGCCAAAACCTTTACCAAGTTTCAAAGCATTCCGATGAAGTAAAAAAAAAAAAAAATGAATTAAATAAATAAAAAACTTAATTTTTCAGCACCAGAGGGTTAAAATAATATTAAAATAGCACTGCTTTCAAGTAGCCTGATTCACAGTCATGGACAACTGGGGATTTTTTTAAATTGTAAGGAGAAAGAAAAACTACTTACCAATTAATTTTGAGTCCCTGTGCAACATAAACTTGACCTAGCTTGAACTATCTTGTGGCTTGGCAAGCTCGAGTTTCAAAAGGAGCTTTGTCAACCCTGGCCTGCATCAGTTTGTAGGTCAGAGAGGACATCAAAGTCTATACTCGGGGTAAGTCTTGTTTGGCTGCTAACCAAAACCTATTGTGCATCATTGCAGGAGCATTTGGGTGGTGGCCAACCAAAGGCTTATCAGAGATAATACATGAATATGCTTAAGTTTACTCATAGACACTGCTGTCATACGTCAAACAACATCTGCACGGTGGGGACAGGAGTTTGCGTGTGAGCGCAGCTGAAGAGGTCAAGACCGATGATGGGACACAGCTACCGTGTTTGAGTATGAGACCTGCTGTAATCAGCATGAGAATAAAGCTTTGTTTTGATATCTACGATCTGACACTCATGCAGGAACATGCTTACAGTACATGTGTCGCAGTTTGGAATGATCTTACTTCTAGGAACAGCGTGGTACAACCTTATCTGCATTGTGCAAGGCCAAGTCTCTATCTTATAGCATTTGCACATGCACAGTGACCAAAGTATGTCATTACTGGTGCCTGCTAAGGGTGTATACTTAGGTTTAGTGAATTGAGAAAAACTCCTAGTTCCAACTCCTCCTCCCACCAAATGCCGGCATGATGCATCAGAAGGAGTTGGATGAAATATTCTGAATGATATCAATCCACAATATTGTCATCCAGCCTGGAATCATAACCACACTAAGCTCTTTCGTCTGACCAGAGGAGAACTGAGCCTGGTTTCTCCCAAGGTTTTTTTTCTCCATTTCTGTCACCTGATGGAGTTTGGGTTCCTTGCCACCGTCGCCTTAGGCTTGCTTAGTATGGGATTTGACGGCACTGACAGTATTGGATCAGAACAAAACTTGACCTGAATATATTACAAAAGTGCCCACCCACTTTTTTAGGTGCTGCTTCGGATGTATTTTTCCATTAATTTCTTCCATAGGGATTAAAAAAAAAAATTGTTAAATCCCTTATCTCACAACCTTTTAACAAATTTAACCATCGTGGGTCAAAATGACCTTTTTGATCCAGAAAGTTTTATATCATTTAATTTTTATACTCTTTTTTTTTTTTTTTTTTTTTTTTTTTTTATGCATTTTTATTTTTAGATTTTTTATTATATATATATATATATATATATATATATATATATATATATATATATATATATATATATATATATATATATATATATATATATATATATATATATATATATATATATATATATATATATATATATATATATATATATATATATATATATATATATATATATATATATATATATATATATATATATATATATATATATATATATATATATATATATATTACTATAAATTACTAGATTTTATCAATAAATAATATAATTTAAGCACATTCTTCAATTCAATTCACTTAAATTCAAAATAAAATTCCTTCTCAATTCATAACCCAGCTCAAAATATCTCACATTGGGTCAATTTGTCTCTTGTGTAAAGAAAATAATATATCATGATATTTCATGACTCTTGCCACTAGATGGCCTTATTGCTCTAAATGGAGCAAATGCACTCTTCTGCTGGGTCCTAAAGTCAGTTCTTGAGTTTATCTCTTTGGTATGCATTCAGTTACACACATAGACATTATAAAAGAATTTCTTGGTAAAGTTTTAACATTTAAAAAAAAATCTTTCTATGTTTACTAAAGCATTCCTCGCATTCCATTCATTCCTAAAGATGTCATATTGACCCGCGACCCACATTTTATTTGTGCGTGTATTCGTGGTTCAAGTGCGTCAAAAGTCCTAAGGTGTTAGACTACTCTGAGCACTCAATTTTTAACATATTTTTAAAAATTAGTTTTGGGTCAAAATTACCCGAGGGAAGGATGAGCGTTACCAAATCAAGCCAACCAGCTATGAGGTGAATCATAACATTACAAACTTTGACTTGAGGCAAAAAAAGTATTTGAAAATCGGACAAAAATACAAAGGTACAAGACAATGTACTTAACGGCTTTAGTGAGGAAACCCAATATTCCTCTGAACCTGAAGTCTGGGGGCTGGAAACAGTCCATTCCCCCACACTGGAGAAGGATGGAGTTAACCCAGTATAGAATCACTTCTGCCACTTGACAGAGGTGTGTGTGTGTGTGTGTGTGTGTGTGTGTGTGTGTGTGTGTGTGTGTGTGTGTGTGTAAAAACTGAGCCGTATTGGGTTGGATTGTCCATACAGTATCTGTGACTGGAAAAACGACCCAATGTGATGGCCAGAGGTGTCATTTTCTTGTCAAATGCTTGCTGCTCCCACAAATATTACTTGCCTACTTCATAAATCACCCAGTCTTCCGATGAAGACGTTTATTCAGTGTTCCTGAATGTAACGGATTTAATGTAGGCCTAATGTATTACATACATTTAACGTTTTAAAATGATCATAAAAACTTGTGCTATGAAATGTTGTTTTTTTTGTTTGTTTTTTCTGAATATGCCATATGCAATGCAAAGGCCGTTTGTTCATGTATTTATTTGGGCTAGAATAGAAACATGAAATGCACAGTCTAATGTCAAATGTTAATTTAACCCAGTGCCATGTTTAACAAACATTTGTCAAAAGCCTAAAATCCAGGTATTGATGAGCTGTTTGGCATCAATGACATGGGTTTAGATAAAGTTTAGACATGCATGTAGCTTTATCTGTTTATTTATTAGTTTTTCTTGTTAGTACAGCCATGCCATGCACAAATGAAATGGTTCAGCATTTACATTTTACAAAGCAAATTTGGAGTTGACATGTCAGTGTTTTTTGCTTTTTTATAGCAACCATCTTCATCAAAAGACTGGGTAATTTATGAAGTATGATGTGTAATATTTGGGGGAGCAGCATGTATTCTGACGAGAAAATGTAATTCAAGTGTCGCACATGTAGGGGAGACCGGGTATAGTTAGGGGAGTAACACAGGGAGAGTTGTAACACTACCAGTTCTACGATAGGAGTCATATGAGTTTCAGTTTCCTCAGGCTTCCTTTACGATCCCACATGGAGGTTTTCCAGTCTGTGTTGCTATCTCTCCTGAAACTAATTCTGGTGTAAGAAAGAAATAACAAGATAATATTTTGTTTAGTACTTCTGCCGTTGTAGATAGTGTTGTATGAGTTATATCAGGTCAAAGTGTAGTTTCTCTAGTAAAGAATGGAGTATCAACCTCCTGCTAATTTCAAAGCACCATGCTAATACAGCTAGCTAAACAATGAGTGACAGTGGCAGGGTAGGTTGTAACACGTGTTTTGAAACAACTATCCACTTCCAACTAAGAACATTTGTGTAATTTTAATAATTCTACAGAATGCCTACGTTTGTTAATTTGCTCTTGCTCTCTCTCACACACACACACACACACACACACACACACACCACCCATATGAGTGTGCACGTACAGACATGCACAAACAAACGCATACGTGTGCTTGCACAAACACACACAATATGCACATACACACTCCATATTCACACATTTTATTGTTGCAGCCATTCATTTAAAATAAAACTGTTGTTGTGGCATATCACTTGGAGTACCCTTAGTTTTTGTGCATTTTGTCTTCCTGTTACAACTTACCCCAGTATGTGTTACAATCTACCCCAGTAGTGGTGTAGGTTGTAACAAAGGACTAATTAGTATTTGTCATCATCTCACAAAGTCTGTGTTTTATAGTTGAAGAAATGTAAATTGTTGCCATTTGTAGTAGACAAATGTGGGTACTTTACCTAAAAGTTTCAGATGTGTAGCTAAAAAAAGGGTAGTTTTAGGTCCTGAAGAAAAAAGTGTTACAACCATACCCGGTCTCCCCTAATGTCAGCTTGTAAACTTGAAGCACAAACATAAGCCCAGCCCTTCTCATACTGAAATAAAGAAGACTTTTGAATGTTTTGAACATTAATAACCTCACACACTATGTGACCGCTTGCGTGAAAACTGCTTTAATGATAAGTTGACTGCTTTTTGATGCAGTTTGAGTCCCTTGACTAACTTTTGACTATATTGGTGTTTCTGTTAAACATACTTTTGCCATTGCAGTAATGAAATCTCTTATTTTTCATCTTTACAATAATACATCATCATGAAGTGCAAATGTTTAATTGTAATGGACATATTGTACAGGCTTTCGGAATTGACGAATGGCTCCGTACGGCTCCGCATTGCACCAAACAAAAATCATTCGTAATCATTACAAAAAGTAAAGATAAAGCGTCTAACAAGGTCTACGCACGTTCATTCAAATGGGTTGTTTTCCCCCAACAGCATAATCGGATATGATGTTTTTGTGGGCATTCCCAGTAATGCCGACCAAGTCTATGCATATTTCAGTATCCAGCTTGTGCTTATGCAACTTTATATATCAGACCCCAGGTCTGAAGGATCTTTCATATGAGTTTTATAGATAAAGCTGAAGCATGAAAATAGATAAGTGCTTTCCTGTTTTCCATTTTCATTCCTTATCTCCTGCACTCGTCATCGTCTTCATACACTAAAACAAAGGCTCTTTCTTTCATTGCTTCCCACTGCTTTCTGTCTGCTGTTGTAAATTTTTTCCTGTGTCCTTGATCTTGTGTGTAAGATTAGTGGTCACCGTGGCATTGTTCTGTTTATCACTGAGCAGATGTGCCGAGCACTGCTGAGTGGCCCACATCTTCCTCTCTCCTTCCTCTCCCCTCTTCCTCTGAGTGACAGTGATGAAGGTATTTAGGTAAACAGGACTCTGTGATGATGGATGGGTCAGTAAGCATCTGGTGTGTGAGATCAGCGGCGGCAGTTTAACAAGCACCTGCAAAAGACTCAGAGGAAACACTTGTTCATTCATCTATATTTAGAGCTTTGTTTAAAGAGAAATTATATGATCATTTACTCATTTCAAATCCTAATATCTTCTGTGGAACACAAAGATATTTTCAAGAATGTCCACGCTGCTCTGTTCCATATTTTTAAAGGGGTCATGAACTGGCTTTTTAAAAAATGTTATACTGTTGTCTGAGGTCAACTTATGACGTTTGCGTGGTTTTTATATTCAAAAACATCATAATAAATAAGTAATAGGCTATTTTCTACCCTGGTTTAAAGCCTAGCTCTTGAAACACTCTGTTTTTGTGGGCGTGCCGCATTGAAGACTTGGAAGTAAACGCCCACTGCTATGATTGGATAACAGTTTTGCATATTATAATGAGCTTTGGCTCCCTTACACGTGAGGAATTGTTTTGAAAACTTCCAATGTGGGAAAACGGCAACAGGAATGATTCGCCCACAGGGCTCACAAAATGTCTTTATGAAACAAACACAATGATTTATCTCTCATCCACCCGCGATTAATTGGAATGTTATTTTTTTTATTACATACATATCTGAGTCTGATGCCGAATCGCAGCACAGTGAACCAACAACACCTCAAATACAAAGGATACTCCAGCCTGTGACAGTGTGGTAAGTTATGTTTAGTTTGACACGTACACATAATCAGTATATCAAACGTATAATGCAATACTATTACATATAAAAAGACTGCATCATTCCTGTCAGATCCAGAAGCCACAGCAATCGCATCCTGTCTGCAAATCCAGTCTTTTGTTTACAAACGAATCCACAGTGAAATGAAGCGAACAAATGCAATGTCTTTACCCACGTGAGCTGGATCTTCATTAAAAATAAAGTTCAATCATGCATTGCTAATATTTGAATCCAAAGGAAGCTTATGGCATGTTTATTGCTTGGAAGTTTGATCCGGTTTAGCTCCACGTAGGCCTAGGTTATTTATTTAACATGTCATGAGTCAGTGGGCGGGGCCACAGAATTTCAAGTTTGTCTGCGTTTGTCTACACTCTGTCACGGGGACACACATTCCCAGATCAAGCGTTTGATGAGCCAGCTGTCAGTAAAAGCTTTTCTTTGACTAACAAGGAAGTTTTCAGCTCTGAAATGTACAGGATATTCTTATATTACCACAACCTTTTATATATCAAAAGCTCAAAGGAAAGTTGATTTCTCAGTTCATGACCCCTTTAAAGCTTACAGTCACCAGGGACAGTTATTTAGAATGTTAAATCAAAAAGTAAAAAAAATATTCATATCAGAATATTTATAGAAAGTTCAAACGCTTGGGGTTGTTAGGATTTTATTTTTTTGAAAGAAGTCTTTGTTCACCAAGGCTACATTTATTTGATCAAAATACAGTAAAAACAATATTGTTGCATAATATCACAATTTCAAAGACCTGTTTTCTTTTTTATATTTTAAAATGTAATTTATTGCTGTGATGTCAAAGCTACATTTTCATCATGATCCAGTCTTCAGTATGGAAGCTTGTTTCCGCATACAGAATAAAAAATTAAAAGGGTAAAAACGTTTTAATCTCACAGTTCTGACTTTATTTCTCAATTGCAATCCCAGTTGTAAGTTATAAAGTCCAAATTGCATGATATAAAGTCCCAATTGCAAGTTGTTTGCAAGTTATAAAGTCAGAATTGCGTGAAATAAAGTTTATATCTCGCAATTCTGACTTTTTTCTCACAATTACAAGTTCATACACGCAATTTGCAATTGCTAGATATAAAGTCAGAATTGTGAGACATAATCTAGCAATTCGGAGAAAAAAAAAAGGCAAATGTGAGGAAAAATGTCCGAATTGCAAGATATGCATTTTATTTCAAGCAATTCTGACTTTATAACTTGCAAACAACTTGCAATTGGGACTTTATATCATGCAATTGTGAGATAAAAAGTCACAATTATCATTTAAAACGTTTTATTCTGTGGTGGAAACAAACTTCCATACTTCCGTACTGTCACATGATCCTTCAGAAATCATTCTAATATGATGATTTGCTGCTCAAGAAACATTTATTATTTATTATTATCAATGTTGAAAACAGTTGCTTTTTCAGGATTCTTTGATGAATAGAAAGTTCAAAAGAAGAGCATTATCTGAAATATTCTTTAGAAATCTAAATATCTAATGTAATACAAACCCCCCAAATTTTATAAACAAAAATTAATAAAATTTATTATTAATAATTTAAATAACAGAACCTAATATACCTTTTTGTTTCAACACTTAAAAAAGCAGATCGAACAATCTTAATATATTTTAATTTAATTATTTAATATATTTGCATAATTAATTTCATCAAATAATTGACAAATAAAACTGAGAAGCCCACGTTTGATCTTTCACATCTGTTTTTAAGCCACACCCATTTTATGCTCTCATTAGGATGAATGACATTGATCTCAAAGAATAAGCCATACAGCACACACCAGTGCAATGCAATGAATTCATGATCTGTCTGGGTTGTACTTTTTTTTTTTTTACACGCAAGATTAGTGCAACTAGCAATGCGGTCACGTGTGTGCAGAGGCTTTGCTAATATTATTGTCTGAATTGTGTCGCTTATCCGCATTGTCTTTTACAGAGAGGAAAGAGAAAGGCGTGAAAGCGCAGTGTTACTCACTGGAATAATGAGGTCATTTTTATCCGATCACACAATGCTTGCAGTCTTCCCTCTGCCTTTAATATGCAGCTCTTTTGGCGGGAAACGACGGTATTGTTCTCACTTTAGTGATAACGGGGAGTGTGTGTGTGGGAGACAGTGCTAAAACTACAGGTGACATCATCAGCGCAGAGAAAACCCCTCATTAGGGAGTGATTCATCTTGTTAGTAACGTTTCAAAAATCCAACACGTGGGGCCCAAAGGAAAAGGTACTCGCGGTCAGAGGATGACGATGAGCTTTTCAGCACTTAAATACACAGACAAACACACGCACATGCCCACACACACCTGTGCAGGTGGGCTTTTGGAGTTGCTTCATTTGAAGCCTGGTCAGATCTGCCCATTCTCACCACAATAATACATCAAAAAGATCTTGCTGCCTATCCCAAGCTTTTATGAGACTGTTTAAAAATACAGTGAGTACGTGTGAAAAAGAAGTCGTTATGACGGCAGTGCAAACATTGCATTCTAAAGACAGGTGCACTGAAGAGAATACACATGAAAATGACCTTTCTCACAGTAGGGTGGGTGATTTATTGATAATTTCTGAAATATTCTATATCATTTTGAGTATTATATTTTAATACATTTTCCCCCCATGAGGATTTCCAATAATATAGTTTTTTCCATGACTTGTAAGAAAAGTAGGCCCGTGTGAGAGGATGTCAGTCTACTACAATATTGCAAAAAATATATAGAAATATAAATATATTTTTCGAAATATATAAAGTATAAATTATATATGCTTTGTGTTACAAAGTATAAAGAAGTTTAAAAATATACTGTAAAATGTAAAGAATTATAAAGAATGTAGGCTCACTCAAATATTGTCAAATGCCTGAAAAAAAAAAATGTAATACAAATTTAAAATATCTAAATGTATAAAAAATAATTGATACATAAAATAAATTTTAAATACCAACATGTAAGAACATTGTCCAAAGCATCACACTGCCTCCTCCGGCTTGCCTTCTTCCCATAGTGCATCCTGGTGCCATGTGTTCCCCAGGTAAGTGACGCACACACACCCAGACATCCTCATAATGTAAAAGAAACGTGATTCATCAGACCAGGCCGTCTTCTTCCATTGCTCCGTGGTCCAGTTCTGATGCTCACGTGCCACTGTTGGTGCTTTCGGCAGTGGACAGGGGTCAGCATGGGCACCCTGACTGGTCTGCGGCTATGCAACAAACTGTGATGCACTGTGTATTCTGACACCTTTCTATCAGAACCAGCATTAACTTCTTGAGCAATTTGAGCTACAGTAGCTCGTCTGTTTGATCGGACCACACGGGCCAGCCTTCGCTCCCCACGTGCATCAATGAGCCTTGGCCGCCCATGACCCTGTCGCCGGTTCACCACTGTTCCTTCTTTGGAGCACTTTTGATAGACACTGACCACTGCAGACCGGGAACACCCCACAAGAGCTGCAGTTTTGGAGATGCTCTGACCCAGTCGTCTAGCCATCACAATTTGGCCCTTGTCAAACTCGCTCAAATCCTTACGCTTGCCCATTTTTCCTGCTTTTAACACATCAACTTTGAGGACAAAATGTTCACTTGCTGCCTAATATATCCCACCCACTAACAGGTGCCGTGATGAAGAGATAATCAGTGTTATTCACTTAACCATAATGTTATGCCTGATCGTTGTATATATAAGGTCACTTTGCCTTTATTTGGCTTATATAGGCTAAACGAGTTGTTTGGAGTTTGGATTTAATAAGGCAAATGCTTAAGAGTCAATGACTGGATCATTATTGCAGTGATTATATTTCTAGCATGTTATATGTTTGGGAACAGTTCTTCTAACCCTATTGATGGAGTGTGTAGCTTTTCATTTCTTAAACAACCATATAGGAAGACACACCATGGCCATATTCCAGGATGACAATGTCAAGATTCATCAGGCTCAACATTTATTTCCATCAAGATATGTGTAAATGTTTGGTCAAGATCTTGTATTGATGATGCAAGAGTCCAGCACTCTGTAAAGTCTCCTCCAGCACATCCAAAAGACTTTAAATGAATTTAAGGTCTGGTTTTATGCGTGAAAAGGATTCTTCTTGCTCCCTCCCAACCATCATTTCACAATTTGAGCCTGATGAATCTTGACATTGTCATCCTGGACAATGATTTTTTTGGGGTTGGGCAGTATACATGTATGTATTGTTCACTGATGTAAAGTGTATCTGGTGAGATTTTGGTGTATGAGAAGCTGTGGACACTGAGCACGTATGTACCTCTCAGATCTCTAAGATCAGAGAATCCACAAGAGCTTAAGTGCAGTAATGATGGTATGAGTGTGTTTATGTCAAATGTGAGCGCTGAGAGTGCATGCCTGTGCTTGTGAGTGTCAGATGGAATGGCTTACAGTAACAGCCTATTACAATAGTAAGTAAAATACTATTAAGTGTCTCTCCATCACCCTGAAGAAGAGTGCAGGGTTCTAATGGTAACTGTTGATCATGTTAGGTACATGTGGGTGAAAGACAGTAAATCAGGTCTGATTTTTAATACCAGACAAGAACCAGTCCTGTATGTAAAGTGAAACACTCTCTACCCAAAATCACTTATATTTTTTTACCAGTTTTTATCGCCACAGTCATGCATAACTCAGTCATGGTCTATCTTAGATAAACCGAGTTTGGCTTAACCGCACAGGTTATCTTTGAATTGCACACCTGTTGGTACTTTAAAAAGCTGGCAGGTGAGCGGAGATGAAGGGGCGCGTGAGACGAGCCAGAGAAGGAAGGGGAATGTGTGTATAATGCTGGCAGTAATTGTCCCTTTGGCCTCGTGCCTAGTTTGTAAAGGCTTGTGCTTTTTAATGCAGCAGGTTGAGCCGGTGAATGAGGACATACTGTTACTGTAAATATAATAAAACCGAGCAGACGATCTAAACCCGGAGGCCTCTCTCGCAGTGCCCTTCAGTCTGAGTTGGCGGGGAGGGCATTGTTTCTTGCTTCCTCTGTGTTATGACTAGACATTAAGCTCTCAGGGTCTTTCACACACATTTGTTTTAGACACAATCTCTTATGGTTGCATGTGAGAATATGTAAGGAACCCATGAACATGTCTTCGAAAATGTGATTACACCTTAAACTCTATTTGAGATTGTTTATATTAAAAAAGTGATGTCTGACTCATTTAACAACATACTGGAAAGGATCTCGCTTGAATATGTCAGCTAATACTTGTTAAATTGCACCCTCTGGTGGCGATGCAACAGTAACATGCTATAGCCATATTATGATGAATTACCGCAAAAATTATATCATGGCCACAAAATGAGAATTTCTTTCCATAACTCATTCATAGCCACGTTTTATTAATTTGATCCCTCATTTTAGTTCAATCGTGGCCACGCCATACTAATTCAATCCATAAATTGTGGCCATGTCATAATAATTAATTCCCTAATTCTTGGCCACATTGTACAAATTCACTGCCATGTTTTAAGTTTAATCATGGCCACCTCATACATTTACACGACCACAATGTACTAAAAACGTTTTTCCTTTGTGTTTTTCGCTTGCAAACGACAATGTTGCCAAAGTGATCGCCGCTCACACGAATAAAAACACTATTGTATTATTTATTCCAGGCCAGTAGATGGCGATGTCACTTTGTAAATTTAGGGGCCGTTTACGCAACACGGAAAACTTTTATCCACTGTTCATTTACATAACAACAACGTCTTGTGGGCCTGAAAATGCAAACTTTGATTACTCTCCGTGTAGACAACAAAAACACGGATTTGTAAAAAGAGTGACGTGCATTATGTGTTCAGTCTATAGGCACGTATTATAGTGTTTCTTTACAAACAAACAAAAAAACCTTCCACATAAATGATATGCAGTATGATATGACCTCAGGGCATTAGTTTGTTTTTGCTAACATTCTGGTACAGATTAAGCATTAAATGACTATTTCAGTCCCTCTATTTTTACTTGCAGTTTCTTCATAATTAATTGTGAAGTTTATTAGCAATAACTGTGAAAATTGTTTCGATGCCAAGTTTTGTGGACTGAAACCAATAACCATGACAAAATTCATTAGTATTTCCAAAGAATAGCATTTGTCTCAAGACTGACAGCCGCTTTCAGTCAGTGCCGTTGCGAAGCTCTTCAGTTCGTCGCATTTCAGCTGCAGAGCAGATCCAGCACCGCATTCAGACTCGGCCGGCCAGCGCTCGACCCACGAGTCTTTACCCAGCGTATACACATACCTGAGAGGGAAAACATGAGCGAATGGTGAAATGCAGACCCTAACATGTACATTTCCATTATGCTACTCACCTGTCGGACGTGCTTCCTGCTTGCCAGACATCAGCGATCGGCCCAATGATCAGATAGTCCTGACCCTCTCTCAAACCAAGCCCTGTCCTACAGCTTGCATGAGAGAGGAACATTCTTCTTTCCTTCTCTTTCAGACCTTCTTCTGTCCCTACACAAACAGAAATGTACATGGCATAGATAACATTCTACACTCTTAAAAATAAAAGGTTCGTTATTGGCATCTATGATTCCTTGAAGAACCCAGTTCATCGAAAAACCCTCAAGTTGTAAACCTGTATATCTTTCTCTGTTCTGCTGAACACGAAGGAAGATATTTGGAAGAATATTGGTAACCAAACAGATCTCGGGCCCTATTGACTACCAAAAAAAAAAAAAACACTCTTGGAAACATCTTCCAAACATCTTCCTTTGTGTATAGCAGAACAAAGACATCTATACAGGTTTGGAACAATTTGAGAGTGCGTAAACAATGACAGAAATTGTATTTTTTGGTGAACTATCCCTTTAACATCTATGGAAACTTTCTATTGTGCAAAAGGTTCTTTATAGAGGAAAAGGGTTCTTTTATGATTTTTTTAAATGTTCTTAAAATCTTCACACTAAGAAAAAATGGTTCCATTTAAGAACTGTTCACTGAAAGGTCTGCAAAGTTACAAAGTGACTCCAGAGAGAGTTATTCTCGATATCAGTGTGCACTGTTTCTGAACTCCTTCAAAATGGAGTAGATTGCCTAAATTGTAGTCTTGAGTTTTCTTCCGGGAACGAACATGTCACAATAGGCTATTCCTCATTTAAATAACTCCTGCCCAACACATACACTAACAAAATGGGCAAGACCTGGTTAAGATAGTAGTGTGTTGAAACTTGCGGTTATAATTAAGGGACGTGATGTTTCCCAAACACACTCGAAGATGTTGACCAATCACAACACACTGGTGCAGCCGACCAATTAGAGCACATTGTGCTTTTCTGTAGTTGGGGCTTCATAGAGACAGGAACTAAACAGAGCATTACTGACAGACTGGGAAAAGATGTGCTGCAACAATATCAAATATGTGAAAAATAAATGAACATTCAATTGAACATTCAAGAATGAAAACCTATTCTAGTAGAAAAATAGCATAATTGGTCCCCTTTAAGAGTGTAGTAGACGTACCCTCTTTGATAACCTGCACAATCTCCATCTCGTACTGATCATAGTGACTCTGGCTGGCGCTGATCAGTTTGACTCTGTAGGCTGAAGAAAAGACACATTTATTGAGAAGACTGTGATATCATGATGTGTTCCCCCCAAAAAGACATAAGAAACATTCACCATGATGTAATCCATTGCACACAACAGCCTTCCTCTGTTCTTTCCCAAAAGACAAGGAGTCTTCTTTCATTACACAACAGTCCCCTATGAAAGAAAGTTTTATAAATTGTTATAACTGGTGAAAGGTATGAAGTTGGTTGAAAAAACAAAGATGGAAGAAAAAAAAAAGAATCCTGCTGATCTGACCCTGTGAGCAGCGGCACACGCCGTCTTTGCAGATCTGATCGAGCTGCTGTTGGTCTTCAGGAGGTGAGTAGAATCTGCTACAGCGCTTATCTGACA
The DNA here is from genome assembly GCA_018749465.1 of Paracanthobrama guichenoti. NCBI lineage: Eukaryota > Metazoa > Chordata > Actinopteri > Cypriniformes > Gobionidae > Paracanthobrama > Paracanthobrama guichenoti. The sequence continues at coordinate 17,183,518 of CM031964.1, forward strand.
GAACAAAGACCGTAATCATGATCACAATGTTGGTTAGCATTGTATAAAGTCCTGTGCTGGACATGCAAGGAAAAAAAAAAAAATATTGTGGCCATGATTTAACTCATTTAAAATGAGAATGAATTAGTACAATGTGACCATGGTTTACTAAAACAAAGGGAACAAATTAATAAAACTTGCCTGATAAGTCATGGGAACCAATTCTTAATAATATATTTTTCTTTTTTCACATTTCTTGTGTGGGTCTCCAAAAGCATTCATCATATTAAACAGGGTTTTTCTTATTGGGGTTTTGAGCACAAAGGGGGTGGTAGATAATTGTATTACTTTTTTGTCAAAGTTAAGTGTTATTAACTCTTTCCATGCCATTGACAGACCTTTCTGTCATTTATGAATAAATACAATGTTTTTTTGTTGTCGTTGTTTAAAAGCAGAGGCTCTGTTGTTTCTTTTGATATATTGCAAGTTCAGATATTCATACAACAAAATATCCTGGGGGTCGTGAAAATTTCATCACTGCCACTGACAGGCAACTTAAAAAAAAAAAAAAATGCAGGAGAGGAAAGAGTTAAATGTTTAACATAATATATATACTCCAAGTAAACAAGTAACTTCAGACAAAGAAAATATTTCCAGATAATATTTGCATAATTTGATTTGTCTTCAGTAAAATAACAATATAAACAGTAATTATCATTTTCTATAATGTCACATTATTTTTCTCACTAACTCTAACTATAAACTCTAACTGGGTTTGTAAATATGAAGAAAAAAAATAGCTCATTTTAGAAAGGGGTCCCTTGCAAAGGGGATTATCATACACTATATTGTCAAAGGTTTTGGGACACCCCTCCAAATCATTGAATTCAGGTATTCAATCACTTCCATGGCCACAGGTGTATAAAATCAAGCACCCAGGCATGCAGACGCTTCTACAAACATTTGTGAAAGAATGGGTCGCTCTCAGGAGCTCAGTGAATTCAAGCGTGGCACTGTGATAGGTATTCCACGGTCAACTGTTAGTGGTATTATAACAAAGTGGAAGCAATTGGGAACAGCAGCAACTCAGCCATGAAGTGGTAGGCCATGTAAAAATCACAGAGCAGGGTCAGCACATGCTGAGTCAATGGCTACAGACCTCCAAACTTCCTGTGGCCTTCAGATTATCTTAAGAACAATGAGTAGAGAGCTTCATGTAATGGGTTTCCATGGCCGAGCAGCTGCATCCAAGCCAAGTGCAATACAAAGCGTTGGATGCAGTGGTGTAAAGCACGCCACCACTGGACTCTAGAGCAGTGGAGATGTGTTCTCTGGAGTGACAAATCATGCTTCTCTCTTTGGCAATCAGATGGACGAGTCTGGGTTTGGCGGTTACCAGGAGAACGGTACTTGCTTGACTGCATTGTGCCAAGTGTAAAGTTTGATGGAGGGGGGATTATGGTGTGGGGTTGTTTTTCAGGGGTTGGGCTTGGCCCCTTAGTTCCAGTGAAAGGAACTCTTAATGCTTCAGCATACCAAGACATTTTGGACTATTTCATGCTCCCAGCTTCGTGGGAACAGTTTGGGGATGGACCCTTCCTGTTCTAACATGCCTGCGCACCAGTGCAAAAAGCAAGGCCCATAAAAACATGGATGAGCGAGTTTGGTGTGGAGGAACTTGACTGGCCTATACAGAGTCCTGACCTCAACCCGATAGAACACATTTGGGATGAATTAGAGCAGAGACTGCGAGCCAGGCCTTTAATTCGTCCAACATCAGTGCCTGACTTCACAAATGCACTTCTAGTAGAATGATCAAAATTTCCCATAAACAGACTCCTAAACCTTGTGGAAAGCCTTCCCAGAAGAGTTGAAGCTGTTCACTTTTTTTTTGTCAAAGTTAAGTGTTATTAACTCTTTCCACGCACAAAACTTAACAAAGTTAAGTGTTATTAACTCTTTAACTCTAAGGTTGGGCCAACTCCATATTAAACCCTACAGATTGAAAATGGGATATCATTAAAGTTCATGTGCATGTAAAGGCAGACCAAAAACCAAAAAGTTTGAAAAACCCTGAAATAAAGCATAAAGCATTTAAATGTCTGACCTCATAGATTCTAACTCAAATTAATAATTTTGTCCTAAAAATGTGGTGCTCAAGTTAAAAGAAGTTTGACTTTTAACAGAAACTTGTCTCTAGACATTTTTTTTTTTTTCTTCATTCCAGCACCTGCCTCTGGCGATTTTACCCGCAAAAATGCATTCTGTGTGAATAAGAAGGTGTTCCTAATGTTTGCTAGCATATTGCTATGAAATTATTAGCATTTTCGGACATTATTAGCATACAGCATGCCTCTCTGCACGGTTTGAGTTACTCATGTATGTACTCTTGTCATGTTTCAGATACAATGTGAGATAAGTTAAGTGGCAAAGTTGAATACTTAACGATGTAGATTAGCAGCATAACTTCACAAACCTTTGTGTGTACGAACCTTTGTTGTAGTACTGGTAAACTGTGACAGTGGAAGGCTGAAGGAGCCCCACTTTAAATTTCTGATGCAGTCTGAATGAGATCATATCTGTCTCAGTACTGGACACCTGTCCAGGTCAATCATACAAAGACAAATATTCAATGTTACCTTCATTTACATCATGTTAAACAAGTATGAACTTTTAGAGTGCATGTTAGGTTACCTTAAACAAGTGAATTACGAGGGATCCTCTGTCACTCAGGTTGTCCACCACTTGGAAGTTGTTAATGTAGCGGTCCACTGAATTTTGAAGCTGAAAAATCAACCCTGACATTATGAACTACATTAACTACATTATCAAACTACATTATCTGTAACCTAATGATTTGCCTTGCTGCGTACTGTCTTCGTAGATAGATGCCTACATAGTTAGCATCCTTACTATCAAGGTGGCAGATTTGTAGCACTCTTTATAGTCAGAAACTCTGTGCGTAACAAAAATAGACTCAACTCACAATTGATTCCAATAGAGTTCAGCAGTAGCATATTGCTAAGCTAAAAGCACAATACTCTTGGCATACAATACAAAGCACACAAAAATGTTTGGTAGAAAAGCCCACTGGTGTGAAAACATTTTAATCAACATCAACTCTTTTTTTCATGATTTTTTTCAGCCATCTGCATTATGGGTTTGCATTCTCCATGATAGATACATTCAATTCTGCTAAATTTGGCCAAAATTAGAGCTTTCATGTCTGGAGCGCACATGTGATGCCTTAAAATGCTGTCTATGTAGGCTACAACACAGCTAGCTACAGAAATAGCTCGCTAATGTAATGCCATGTTATGTCATGAGTTTGGTCTTACCAATTCTAAATCTGAGTTTTCAGGCTCAAAGCCGGTGGGCAGGCCGATGTCCAGAATTACCATCCTCACTTGTCATCCCTCCAGAGCCCTTGGGGGTGCAAAGCAGAGAATTGTGGGTACTGCAATAATCTAACCTGGCAAAAAATAAGATATCTACCTATATTTAAGTGCTCACCTCAAATAGATATTGAGTCTGTAGGACTTTTCTACATCCGGTGGGTTTTTTTCTAAAATGGACCAAAGAGTGATCTTAATGAAAACTTGTACGCAATGTGTAAAGTGTAAAAAAAACTTTTTTTCCTTTTCTGGCTCCTCTTGTTGGCTCAAATAATACTATTGTTCTATGCATTATCTAATTCTGAGGAATTAGTGTAGTAATTGTTATTATAACAATTAGGAGTTAAGGAAAGTTATGCCTGCACCAGTGACAGATTAGATCTGGTTTGGCGGCATGAGACCGACTTTATGGAAAACATTTCTGTCTGAACATAACTACCCTGCACTTATGGATAATAGATCTCCACCTGGATAGCAGTATCGAGTAGTTAGGTTTTCTTTAAGCCTCCTTAATAAACTGTCTAATCTCTCGCTTTAGAGAGTTATGCTGAGGCCTCCATCCTCGGAGCTCAGCTAGGCAGTATGCTAGGTTGTTAGACTCTCTGTAAGCCTCCTCAGATATGTTTTTTACAGTACTGGATTGTTTTTAGGCCTCCTCACATTATAGAGAGTCACTCTTCTTAGAGCTGTCCTCTGTCCTTAGAGCTTGACTTAACAGAAGTGTCAAATTGTTAGGCTGTCCTGAGCCTACTGCCTACTGTTTCGTTACTGCCTTTAAGTGTTGCTAGGCTTCCTCTCGCTATAGAGAGTCGTCCTTTGAGGCCTCTGCTCCTTAGAGCTCTGCTCTCTGTGAGACTCCTTGGAAGCTGTCCTGTGGGTGGAGCGTAGTTAGGCCTCTTGTTTTAGAGAGTCAATATCAAGTAGCTAGGCTCTGTGAGCCTCCTTGGTGAGCTGTCCTGGGTGTTGGATCTCACTTTTGAGAGTCGTCATGTTGAGGCCTTTGTTCTCAGTGTTTAACCAGGTGGCTAGGCTCCACCTCAGCCAGGCAGCTTGCGAAGTTGCTACTGGGAGCATTGTTAGGCCTCCTCTCACTGAGAGCATTATCTTTGATGCCTCTGCTCCCCAGAGCTCCGCTAGGATAGCAATTGCGAGTTTTAGGCTCTCTGTGAACCTCCTTGCAAGATATCCTGAGTGTGAGGCATTGTTAGGTCCTCTCTCAATTTAGAGAGTCGTCATGCTGAGGCTGAGCTAGGCTAGGCGGAAGGGTAGTATGGGGTAGGTTGTAGGCTCTCTGGGAGCCTCCTTGGCTACTGACCCTAGTGTGGAGTGTTGCTAGGCCTCCTCTTCTCATTGTGAGAGTCGTTATACTGAGGCTTCCACTTCGCAGAGCTTCGCGGGCCAGTTAGTCTGAGTTCTCTTTCTGAGCTTTCTTGGTACTGCCCATGGGGCGTTGCTAGGCCTCTAGTTTGAGGTCTCCACTCGTCAGGGCTGCCTGAACAGATTTTTTGAGTGTTAGGCTCTCTGTGAGCCTCCTTGGACGCTGGCCTGAATAAGAACATAGGCTTCCTTTCTTTAGAGTCATCCTGTTGAGGCCTCCATTCTTGAGAAGCTCTGGTCTATGATCGCATTGCTGGTGTGCACCTTAGGGATGAGGACTCGTCGTTTTACTTAGCTCAGCCAATAGGGCACTCATCCCTTCAGCATGGCAGCATGGGTATTCCATTCCCCATAGTGCCCTCTATGGGATGCAATGCAAGTTCCCTTTCAAAAGGGAACATCTCAGGTTACGCATGTAACCTGTATGCATGCAAGAGTTTACATCCCACAATAATATTTAACTCAATTGCGAGTTTCTGAGAAGAAAATTCAGAATTGCAAGGTATAATCTAGCAATTGCGAGTAAAAATAAAATAAAAATAATTTTGAGATAAAATGTTCCAATTATCTTTTTTATTTTTTATTCTCTGGCAGAAATGAGCTTCCATATAAAACTGAGTAGAGAACGTACCATTAGTCTCAGCGATGGAGACGTCCAGCTGAAAGCCATTACACGTGCTGTTCTCGTACACATTAGGAAGCTGGTTGTACACAGTCACCACCTGGGACACATAAAATGCAACAGAGAAAAGATTGTAACTAAATTACGTCTTGGTTTTATTTTTTAATTATTCAATACTTTGGTGTAGATGTTGGCATTTAGCACCTCCAAAATTCCCTTGCCCTTCCCAGAAGCCACCACTGTGAATTCCTGGTCAAGAGGTACCTGGAAGAGATAATGAAGGCGAGTAACTGAGTTATTGTATTTCATCCCTGCATTCTTTTCCTTTATCTATGGAGTTATTCAACTGGCAAATGTCGAAAGAGCATTTTTGTAACGCGAGAATACAACTATGTGAAGTGCTTGTGTGAATCTCTCCAAGTTAAGGCCTGTTTACACCTGGTATTAAGATGCGTTTTGGCCGATCGGATCACAAGTGGGTGACGCTAGATACAGGTGTAAATGGGGTCTAAAATGTTTTGCGCTTGTCCACTTTCAACCACTTCCAGAGGTAGTCAAATGCATTCGACTGGATTGCTTTTATAGTGTAGACGCTCATGTGGTCAATTGTTAAAACAGCCATAAAAGACCGCTTACTCTTCACCTACTGACCTAACATTAAACATAATGGGAAGTGTGCTAGCCAGACGGGATTTAAACTTTGTTGGCTGAAGACCCAAGTTTGGTTTGAAGAGAGCTTGTTTTGTCCATTGGATCAAAAGATCTGAAAAAAAAAACATATTATTTACCTGCCCATAGACCCTCTACTCGAAGAAATCAGGACAGAAGTGGTTGAAAGTGGACAAAAGAGACAGAATAAAACACCAGGTGTAAACCGGTATGTATCTGCCTCGTCTACTTGATCCAATCGACCAAAACGCATCTTAATACCAAGTGCAAACAGGACCTTTGTGATGTGACCATGATTTAGTTTGTTTAAAGCCTACATTTAGCTTTTGACTTCTGCCAACTGAATTTAGGCTTCAAAATTCATAAAAGTTATGTTCAATTGTGAATATTATCTTGATGACAGGGAAACCACTGTATATTTGTGCAAGAGTGAAGTGAATCTGTGTGTGAACTGAGAGATTTGTGCTTGCACATTACATGATAGTATTTTAACGCTACAATAATGTGCTTTCAACATTTGGCAGTATAATAACACCACAAAAAACATAAAGGGGAGTTTGAAAGATATACCCGTGAAGATCGGGCCACATAAGCAACTTTGGGATTGAAAGTCCAGCGTACGTCACTGCGACCGGGAACACTGAGCTGCACCATCAAATTGAGGTCAGTAGGAGGAGGTCTCTTCACGAGGTACTCAGAAACGGCCTGTAGCACTACCATAGTAGACTGATGGGAGAAATACAGTCATTATATGAATAACAATGTACCTTAAATATAAATATAAGACCGTTAGTGAAGGTTTACACATGGTTTTTACCTGAGTAGAGCCGTACCCTCCCCCAATGCCACGCTTCTCGCTCAGCCATTGAAAAGGGGGTGGCTGCTTCTTCCATGTGGCCACTTTTCATAAGCGCTAACAATGCGTAGCCTGTAGCTTCCAGTGTGAAGAAATAATTAGCAGAGTCTGGCCAGTGGGTATGATCTGCAGACAGAAAATAAAGAATGATGAGAAAGACCACAGGAAGCAACATATTTTTAAATATGTTGTTTTCAAAAGCTAAGTACCAGGTGAAGCTAATTTTAACAACATGCTCTTCATGCAGCCGTGGTTGGAAACTGCTAAGGCGTAGCATGCTATAGCCGCTGTGTACGGCCTCGTCAGCCGGGGGAAATGCTCTCTTATATACATCGCTGCTTTTCTGGACTTGTCCTGCAATAATCAATCGAATGTAAAAAATACAATTAGCACTTTTGAACATGTAGAAACATATGTAATTGAGTTTCACTTTTCTGTTTTTTCCAGAAGACAACATGAATCAGTGTTGTAACTTTGTCTATGGACTTATATTTGTATTTATTTTTTTATAATACTGACCATCTTATTTATATTGGCTTAAAGGAACACACCAACTTTTTGGGACTTTAGCTTATTCACCGTATCCCCCAGAGTTAGATAAGTCCATACATACCATTCTCATCTCCGTGCATGCCCACCGCTAGCCTAGCTTAGCACAAAGACTGGAGGTAAATGGCTCCAGCTAGCCTACTGCTCAATAAGTGACAAAATAACGCCAACATTTTCCTATTTACATGTTTGTGATGTGTGTAGTCACAACGTGTACAAATAACAAGGTCACATGAGACACAGCCATCTTCCAACCATATACATACTGGGAACTATATTCTCAGAAGTGATTTTCTCGCAGCACCATACCTTGGCATCATTCTGGACAAGAATTAAAAATTTGATAGTCAAGTTAAGTACATCTGCAAGAAGGTTAAACCTAACCTAAACTGTTTTCGTGTTATTAAAAGGGATTTGTCATGTCAATCTGCAAAACTATATGCATGCAATGATATTTTCACATTTATCATATTGTATTACATCATCAACACAAGCCTCCAAAACTAAATTAAAGCCTATTATTTCAATATGCAAACGGGCAATAAAAGTTATGGAATGAGATGGCATTACTGTGATGTTTTAAGAAAGCATAACCTTCTTAGCTTTGACAGTTTTGTCGATTGTAATGATCTCAAACTGGGTTTTAAATGTCTGAAGAATCATGTGTCTTCTGTTTTCTGAGCTAGTCAGTAGGTGTCAGAGTTCACATAGGGCAAACACACGAGCCACTATCAGCGGCGACTGTATTGTCCCAAAGTATAAGACATCTTTTGGTCAGTCTGCTTTTTCGGCAAAGGGGCCAAAGATCTGGAATGTTTTACCAACTAATTTAAAACTAGAGGCTAACGGCAATGCTTTTTACAGAGCACTTAAACAATCAGTGATCACATGAATAGCCTACCACTGGGTTATTTTCTGACCTTTGCTTTATAGTTTATGTATGAAAATCATTTTGAATATATTGTTTTTTTTTCTCTCTCTTTGTCTCTTTATGTAATTGTATGTTTTTTTTCTTCCCTTTTCTTAGTTTTTCCTTTTACTATTAGTATTATCATTATTACTTTTATTGTTAGCTTTATTCTTTTTTGTATTATTATTCTTTTTATTATTATTACTCAGCATTGATATTATCATTATTTATTTTTAACCTTTCTAAAAAGCCTCCTGTGGACAGGTGTTGAAAATTAGTGTGCTGAAACACTCAAGCAAATGCATATGTTTCGTCCAATGTAATTGTTATGTCCATGTCAAATAAATCGAATAAATAAATGAATAAATAAACGTAGGAATTCAAGTTGCTAAATAAGTGGGCGGTCACTGTTTCTGTTTTCTGATTGGTGAAGGTCCCTTCAGAATTGAGGAAATGTACATTTAATGGTATTAATGACATACTTTTTTTTTTTTATCTGTATAAAGCTGGCAAATATTTTCCTGAAAATGTCCAAATATTCTTAACCTTATCATATTAAATATTTTTGTATAAATGTTCTATTCATACAGTAATATTTTATATTTATTTCATATATTGGAATAAACTTGCAATTATTTAATGTAGCTATTGTATTAATTATTATATTATAAATATAATTTAATTTAACTTTCCTAATTAATTTAATTTTCCTAATTATTCAATTTAGATATTTTTCTAATTATTTAATTTAGCTTTTGTCCCAATTACTACATTTAACTATTGCCCTAATACTGTTTAATGTAGCTATTGTTTTAATAACTTAATTTAAAGGGATAGTTTCCCCCAAAAATTAAAATTTTCTTTAAAATGGCTAAAACATCTGAATCAAACAGTAGTTAAAGGGATAGTTCACCCTAAAATAAAAAAAAGTAGTGCAAATAGTGATAGATGCTATTTACACCAAGTGAAAATAGTGAAATATATATATATAATATTCTATTTACACCATGTAATAGTAGCAGTTCTTTTGCAATATATGTAAATAGTAATTAGATGCTATTTATACTTTATTTTGGCAGATACATACTTTTAATGCACCTCATTAAAAGGACGTACATTAAAAGGATGCAATAATAACATTATAGTGTAAATGTTTATATTTATTAAAAATTATTAAATGGATACCACCTTAATGGGACAATAAAAGCCTTCCCTACACCTACCACTAACCCTACCCAATAAATACCTTTATTATTATTAAACATTTCGTTAGGCACTTTATTTCCACTTTTAGAACATTTTCTTCATTTTTATTGAAAGTAAATGCCTTTCTGATGTGATATGTGATGGGAAAAGAGAGATGATCGAGCTTTGCAAAAGGCACATCCGAACCCAGGTTGATCATGTCAAAACCTAGTTCCACGAGCCTTACACTCTACTTATTAGCTCTTTATTTGTGTTCCAAAGATGAACGAAAGTCTTTTTGGAATGGAAAAAAATACTATCTCTTTAACTACTGCTTAATTCAGATGTTATTAGCCGTTTTAAAGAGTGACGTTACCTGTATGTCGAGGTCTGGCTCTTGGCAGGTAACAGCATTTTGTGCCTCTGCCAAAGCAATGAGCACGAATGCGGTCAGAGACACTCTGGATTCAGAGCCCTGCAGGCCTCCCTGCAACAGAAAACATGTTAGCTAGTACTGTGAGAAAGCATTCAGTTAACAGTGGTCCCCTTTTATAGATTATTATGAAACTAGTGCAATCACAGTTATTAATTCTCACCATCATACTGGTGTCATAGACAGGATTGTTCTCCTGAAAGGATCCATCTGGACGCTGTTTATTCTTGAGTAGGTACAGCAGAGGGCCACACAGATGCTTCTCATTGACACTGATAAACGAGTGTGCCATGGAGAACACCTTCACTACATATGCAGTGATCCTGAGACGGACAGACCATAAAGACACTTGAACTCTACTGGGAAATGTTCAATATAGTGCTGTAGTTTAAGGTTTAAGTGCTGGTATGAATACCATGTGCTGGTGCCTTCTTTGGCGTAGGGAGGGTACGAGTCATCCGCTCTCCGATAATTAAGTTGATTTTCATAACCTATAAATAATACAAATAATTTATCTTAATCATATGTGAAAGAATGCAGGTCATCCCTGTCTGTGTCTAATCGCACCTTTTTTTATGTATTTGATAGCCTCTTCTCTGCGATTTATTCCCACAACGTCCCAGTTACCACTGCGGTCCAAGTAATGAGCTGCAATGAGGGGCAGTGTGATGCTGGCCAGGTTCTGCTCCACACACCCGCCCGGCATGCGGATCAGTGCTGCCAGTGAGTCCTCCTTAATGGAGTTATCAATGCTGTCTGCCAGCAAATCACCTGAAGAACGGATAAAAACATACAGATCAGTTTTGTTCATTCACATACATAATTGAGTGTTAATACTATTTCATGATATTATGAATATTGCTTAATAAAATGTCAAACCTCTGACATTGACAAATGTCTCCGGCAGAGATTTTGGTACAACGGCGTCCAGCTGCATCTTCTCCACTTCTATCATCTGTCTCCCAGCTGAGATGAAGGAAATATTTAATCATATATAATAATTTTTTTTCTAAAATGAAAGCCTATAGGTAATACATTATTAAAATTATCAGAAATGTTAGTAATATAACCATGGCTTGACATTAACATTTGACATTTATATATAATATATACATTTTTCAATTGTAGTCTTTTAAAAAGGCATCTGAAATAATAAACAAAGTGCAATGTGGTATCAAAAATATTATGACGATACATATTAATACTGAAATATCTGAAATGCTTCCAATACTAATTTTCCGCAGATACTTGATACCAGCTGCACTTTCTTGCTCTCTCTTCTCTCCGAAGATAATGCATGTGTACAGTATAATGGATCAATCAAGCATCTGTGGGATGTGCTAAACAAACAAGTCTGATCCATGGAGGCCCCACCTTGCAACTTACAGGACTTAAAGGATCTGCTGCTAACATCTTGAGGCCAGATACCACAGCACACCTTCAGGGGTCTAGTGGAGTCCATGCCTCAACGGGTCAGGGCTGTTTTGGCAGCAAAAGGAGGACCAACACAATATTACGAATATCCACAATGTTATAATGTTATGCCTGATCGGTGTAATTATACAATGTGTATATACACATCAGGCATAACATTATGACCACCTTCCTAATATTGTGTTGGATCCTTAGATCATTTAAGTCCTGTAAGTTGCAAGGTGGGGCATCCATGGGTGGGACTTGTTTGTTCAGCACATCCAACAGATGCTCTATTGGATTGAGATATGAGGAATTTGGAGGCCAAGTCAACAGCTCAAACTCGTTTGTTCGTTCTCCTCAAACCATACCGGAACCATTTTTGCTTTATAGCTGGGTGCATTATCCTGCTGAAAGAGGCCACAGCCACCAGGGAATACCGTTTCCATGAAAGGGAGTACATGGTCTGCAACAATGCTTAGGTAGGTGGTACATGTCAAAGTAACATACACATGGATGAGCGCCACCCAAGGGCCCAAGGTTTCCCAGCAGAACATTGCCCATCATACTGCCTCCGTCGGCTTGCCTTCTTCCCATAGTGCATCCTGGTGCCATGTGTTCCCCAGGTAATTCACTTTACCAGTCATAATGTTATGCCAATGACATTCCAGAACAGTGTGCAGAAAAGTGGACTGCCTGGTTACGAGGGCTAAATCAATTGACTGACTTCAGTGTGCCAAGATGCATAAAACCTGTTGACTTTGGATTTTCAACTTCCACCCAACTACATCACTTCTCAGTTGCAAGTGAAGTGGGATATGGAGTGGTCTCATACCTCAGATTGTTAAACACTGATGAAACCGCATACTGTGTCTTTATGATGGGGAAGTCATGTGTGGCTCCGTTGAAGCAGACTACCATTCCACGTATGGAGTGACTGCTGTAGTTGTTGCTGTTAACAGACAAAATGCTGAAAAATGAACTGGAGCTAGAATTGATTGAATCTGTATTTTGGACTGATAGTACCACTATTTTGAGATATATTGACAATGAAGGTCTTCGTTTCAAAACATTTGTTGCCAACATGATTGCTATTATAAGAGAGTCGACCAGACCACAGCAGTGGAGGTACGTCAATACCTCAATGAACCCGGCTGATTGTGCATCCAGGGGACTTACTTGTGAAAAGTTCATGAAAAACGTGATTTGGAACCATGACCCTTCTTTTCTCAAAGAACCAGAGAAGAAGTGGCCTGAGACAAATCATAACCTGTCAACAAAATTGGATGACAGTGAGGTTAAACACTTCAGTGAATCTTGTGTGTGCAGTGGATAGCGCAGATACTGTGAACAATTTCATCAATTATTACTCCGATTGGTAAAATTGGTACAGAGCTGTGGCATGGATACTTCGTTTCAAGGACATGGTTATACAGCACAGCAATCAAAAAACAGCCAAAGACAGAGTTGAGTGATCTAATTCCTTCAAGCGGTCCACACAGAAGAAGCATTGTTTAATTTCCAGACAGACGGTTGGTACAGCTGTCTTGACAGTCTTAAAGAACAGAGTTGAGAGACAAAATCCACAGCAAAAAAACTGCAAAGCTCTAACAATGCAAGACTTAACAAGGGCTGAACATGAAATCATCAAGTTCACTCAAAGTCAAGGATTCAAAGAAGAAATTTCCTTAATCCAAAAGGTAATGCATCTGATAAAAAGAACAGTTGCCTTTCTAAACTGGATCCAATACTTCAGGATGAATTGCTGTGAGTTGGAGGTCACCTTGGTAGACTGCAATGCCTGAGCATGTAAACCATCCTATCATTATACCCAAACATTCACATGTCCCGTACAAATTGGTCATCCTGAAGAGCTCAGTGAATTCAAGCGTTGCACTGTGATAAAATGCCATCTTTGCAATAAGTCAGTTTGTGAAATGTCATCCATGCTAGATATTCCACGGTCAACTGCAAGTGGAATTACTGGTAAGTGGAAGAGTTTAGGAACAGCAGAAACTCAGCCATGAAATGGAAGACCACATAAAGTCACAGAGTGGTGTCACCAAGTGCTGAGGCGCATGGTGCGTAAAAGTCGCCAACGCTCTGCTGATTCCACACTGTCAGAAAAAAAGGTACATTGCTGTCACTGGGGTGGTACCCTAAGGTACAAAACCGAAAAGGTACTAATATGTACCATTTAGAGGTGAGTAACGTACAAAGATGTACCTTTTCACTTTTGTACCTTAGGGTACCGCCCCAGTGACAGCACTGTACCTTTTTTCTGAGAGTGCATAGCTGAAGAGACTTCTACTGGCATTAATATCAGCACAAAAAGCGGGAATGGGTTTCCAAGGCAGAGTAAGCATGCAAGCTTCACATCACCGAGTACAATGGCAAGCGTCAGATGGAGTCCTGTAAAGCACGAAATTACGAATCACACTTCTTTGCTTGGCAGTCTCCATATTAATGTGTATGCATCAAGCATGTAATGTCATTACAGTCCCTGTTGGTGTAATAGTCAGGTGTCCCAATACTTTTGACCATGTAGTGTAAAAATATTCCATGCATAAAGGCTGTGGCATATTTTTACTGTGTAAAACTGCTACTATTATAATTTTATAAAAAAAATTGTATTAAAAAAAATGCAAGAACTAAGTTAAATATATGTTGTTGTTGTTTTTTTTTGTGTTATCATTGCATTGATCGTGAATAATCTAACGAATAGTCTTACCACTGTCTCCTTTCTCAGTGGGGTTCAACACAAAACTCCTCACTTTAATTGTCTGGATGCCTTCTACCTAAAACACGATATAGAATCATGTGCCACACAGTTACTAAAAACATGTATGAACATGTGACATAGCTAATATAAAATATGTTCAATATAACGTGTGTGAGACCCATGACAGAGCAGGTTTTAGTAGCACACTTACTACCACACGTAGATTCTTCCTCACTGCATCTTGCCCCATGAAGGAGGCAGCAATGGCTGTGACCTGTAGGGGGAGCTCTCCTGTTTTAAGGGGGATGACAGTGTATGTAATGAGCTTGGAGGAGCTGGCCTGCACCGAAACCTGCTGTCTGTGGGGTCCGCTAAATGCCACACTACACATGTCCTCTGTCTTATCCAGGATCACCATTACCTGCAAACAGTCACATTGTTCAGGTTAGGTCACAGACGTTACAGTGGGAGTGTGGTAATTGTTTGGTGATGGTGTGAATCTAACCGTCAGTGCTGAGTTCCTGTAATTGTGGACCACAGCTTTGATTTGCACATGTTCATTTCTGGACACTGAGTGGGGCAACCGCAGGTCTATGAAGAACGGCTTCCACGCCCGCACGTTATAAGGTTCAGCCACACAGAAACCTGCAAGAGGTTCAAAACCAGGAATGAGCTCATTCTCAGGGATATTTTCACATTCATTCTCAGAAATATCTGACATGTAGGATTAAAAGCTAAATAATAATTATTAAAGTATCCATAGTTCATGTCCAGAAATGCTTGGCAAGCAGCATTAAAAGCTAAATAATTATTAAAATGTTCATAATTCATATTAAGAAAAGCTTGGAATGTAGCATTAAAAGTTAAATAACTATAAATACAAATATTCATAATTCATGGCTAATTCAAAATGTTTGACGTAGAATTAAAAGCTAAATAATTATTAATAAAATACTTAATAAATTGGCATGTAGCATTAAAAGTGAAATAGTAATTATAAAAATATTTATATGCATACATTTTCCATGTAGGAAAATTATTAATATATTCCAAATTCATGTGCAGAAGTGCTCAACATGTAGCATTAAAAGCTAAATAATTATGATAAAAAAAAAAATCACAACTATATTTTCATTGTTACTATTTAATTATCACTGTGGCATTATCACTAAAACCATATAAATTTGATTCTGTATATCAGTTATTAGTCATTTAAACATAAGAAATAAACAAATCTGGGCTGATTTCTATGCTATCTTATATAATTGTGCTGTATTGTTTGGCAACAGTAAAATCTGAAGAACTTTTTACTACATGAGATACACTTTAAACACTTTAAAGAGCTCTGCCCAGACAGACAGATGGTTCGGACAAGAACAGGGCTGTTTACCCGTCTCAGGTGAGGCACTGATGGCTAGAAACCCCCACTGAGTGATACTGTCAGGAAGAACGGTGTCCACTGGAAATACAGCCAGCCTGGAATAAAAGCAGGGAGAGACACATCCATCAATGAACATGATAAAAGTGGGACTTCTTCATTGAGTCAAAGTCAAAGTCTTATCCATCAGACTTGGGCACGCTGGGCAGTCTGATGTCAGTCCACAGCCACGACTCATAGAACTTGCTGCGCACGTAAATGTCTTCTATATCAGCTAAATCATCTTCATCGAACTCTTGCTGCTCCTCCTCCTCCTCCTCCTCTTTCATCCTTTCATCATGACTGTCCTTGAGTACTGCCGCCTGATATGTGATGACGGCAGATCCGAGGCTGATAGATGGGGCAACCTCAATACGATCTGAAAAACGGTACCCAGTAAAAGAATCCCTGGCATGTCCACCTTGAAGCTTAGGTAAAATTAGGTGGGTGGTGATGGGTGGAGGGGTGGTGATGGGTGGAAGGGTTGTCGCTGGAGGCCTGGTAATGACACCAAGCTCCTCCCCTCTGTACTCTGCGCAACAGCGGAGGAAAGCTAACACACAGCTCCAGTCCTCTGTGATGTAGAGGGAGCGACGGTAGCACGAATAGGACATGGGAATCTCCCTCATGCCGTCCACACAACATCTCTGCAGGAGCTTGTCAGAATATACCTTCTCTGAGAGAAAAGAATGTGTTTAGGCAGGGTGACATAGCTCATTTTCGCTAGCGCATTTGCTAATGCTTTCATGTCTCTGCTTCTCTAACAAACTGTACCATTCCAAACTTTTAAAAGATTTCTGATGCACTGATAACACTGACTCACCCAGCTGCTCTCTGAGCTGCAGTTTGGCAGCAGAACGCCGTCTTCTAGATCTACTGGAGCAATCTATTCCAAAAAAAACAAAGAATATACACTCCTAAAAATAAAGGTTCCACCATCATTGCTAGATATAAATCGAATTCTTTCAGGCGACTGGGAAAAGCTTGGCAGATAACATCTCTGTAAATGCCAAGGCAATAACAAACTCAGAAAAGGAGAGTTGGGATTTGGAATCTGGGAATCTGATACTGGAATCTGAGCCATTAGAAGAGTGGCTGCTGTTGTAGCAGAAGATGTGGAAGGAGTGGATGAGATATCACATGTTCTGAATAGGGGAGTGAAAGCCTGGGAAGAGCCAGAAGGCATGGGAAGGCCTGTAACGGTCTCTGCGAGGCTTTGAACGACCTGGATGAGTTGGCTATTATCTGTTGGCCAGTTGTAAGTTCTCATCCATTCTTATGGGCAAGGCTTACAGAGCCACTGGACAGGCCACTTCCACCCTGCACGGCATGAATCTCCTGCAGGTCTACCAGGCTAAGGCACTTAAGGAGTTGCACAAGGGTAGTTCAGATCCAGGGCTAATGCAGGAGCTGTGCACAGCAATGGACCTTGCCCTGTGTGCGACTAAAGTCACTGCACACTCCCTGGGTTAGACGATGTCCACTTTGGTGGTCCAGGAATGCCATCTCTGGCTGAACCTGGCGTATATACGGGAGGCCAACAAGTATCGGTTCCTTGGCTCCCCTATCTCCCAGGCCAACATTTTTGGCAACTCGGTCGAGAATTTCGCCCTGCAGTTTTCAGCTGCACAGAAGCAGATGAAGGCCGATCAGACACATTGTGCTCTGGTGGCCAGCTGCTGCTTCCACCCTGCCGTCGGCTGCTAACCCCCCGCCTGCTCGACACCGAGGGCGCCCTTCTGCAGCTGCCTTCGCTCCCATTCAGCCGGGTGGAGAGTCTTTTGTTCAGTTCTGTTTTTGTTCTGCCACTGGCCCCACAGCCCAAATTCTAAATAAAAGAGCAGTTTCCTCTATCTCTTGGTCCCAAGAGGACGTGGATGGTGGTGTGCGGTGCTATGCCTTGCCACCCTCACCCGCCTTCTATCGCACCTGGCAGCAGCGTGTGCTTCGAGGACGCAAGGCCTCCTCATGCACCCTCTGCCCAACCATGGAACCAGGTAAGTGTTGCACCACTCACTCAGACCCCACTTCGGGATGCTATGCCTTCCGAGTCAGGTCCCTGTGTTCCACCTCACTGCTCCACTGTGGGTACGTCTGTATGTCCGCTCTGGGGGCCTGGCTAGTGCTCCCCAGCCCATCTCACTGGCTCATTCTGACCATCATTCTCAACTATGAGATTCAGTTCGCCCAGCATCTCTCCATTTTTAGAGGCATTCAGTTCACCTCTGTGCTGGACGAGAGTGCCCATGTCTTACAGATTGCAGTCCTACTAGCGAAGGACGCAATAGAGACGGTTCCTCCAGCCAGTATGAAGACAGGGTTTTACAGCACCTACTGCATTGCACCCAAAAATGGCAGTGGATTACACCCAATCTTGGACCTGCGAGTTTTGGGTCGGGCCCCTCACAGGCTCCCGTTTAAGATGTTAACGCAGAAAAACATCTTCGGCTGCATCGTTCCCCAGGATTGGTTTGCAGCGATCAACCAGAAAGATATGTTGCCCCCTTCGGTGAGAGTACTGTTGCCCGAGCCTGAACCAGAGCTGACGGTTATGCTTTCTCGGGCCGCCAAGAGAGTCTAACTCAAGTGGAGGCGTCCACTGTGTCCTGAGTCCTCAAGGTTGGATGATTTGGTTTCTCGGGGTGGCTCCTGCTGGTTCCCAGTGCCTTTCTTACTGAAAGCTCATGAAGAGGTCACCAGATTGTGGACAGCACATTTTTTCTGCCAGATACCGGGCCGGTGCCTCTTCCCTCCTCAATACTCTTAATGGCGGGATGGCCAAGAGGTACGTGGAGATCCCCCTGGGGGAGCACGGCATTGCGATGCCGGTCCTAAAAGCGCTGCGCCTGGAATGGGTAATCTGCGTCGCCCATCCAAGGCCTGTAAGTTCTTGTCCTTTCTTACGGGCAAGGCTTACAGAGCCGCTGGACAGGCTTTCAAACTGCGTGTCTCATTCGGTTACGACAATCAACACAATGAAACTCTCTCCAAGATGATTCAATGTTCCTACTATTATGCTTGATAACGATTTATTGTTTCGCATAAAATGACTTTATCTTGCTGGCGTTTATTGCTGTAAATCGTGTTACTTTCTACCGGGTGTCTGTTACACAACACTGGACTAGAGATTGTATTGTTCTTCACACGTGGTAACTGAAATGTTAAACTGTTAAAAGAAAAGGCTCAATAAAATATTGCATAGATAGATAGATACACTACGCGTCGATATATCTTCCCTTTGTGTTTTGAACTTCTCAATGAGAATGGAGCGCAGCATGCTGTGACTCCATGTTGCTTCAGACGCATCATCCTGCACACGGGATGTGCATATGCGTTTTGTGCCGCTCTGTATTGGAGCCGTTCGTATATTATAATACTTTTGTGCTATTAAAGATTATTAGTAGCCTTTCTTGTTCAGCCCTACCTATAATATGTTGCAGCCTCATTAAAAAGATGCATTATACATTTTAAATAAATGTAATTTCTTAGTATATAGGCCCTATTTCTATAAATATATTTACTTGTTTTTCCATGAATATATTTTACAACAATGGGTAACATTTTACCAGATTTAGAGCTACACTTATTCACTTTTATGGTTTCTTAAAAAAAAATTTCCACTAAATGTTTAGATTTTATCAAATGATTGTGCACTCACGATTTTTCTAGAATAACTTTTGCTCCTGAAGTTTATAGTTGTGTCATTTTTCATCATAGATATATATATATATATATATATATATATATATATATATATATATATATATATATATATATATATATATATATATATATATATATATATATAATATAATTTTTTTGTCTTTTTTTCTCTTCTGTATTTAGTAGATTGTGTAAAAATAGTGATTATCAGTTCAACACTGAGGTATAGAAATTCTACATAGAATTTTTAAACAAAACTGCATCGGTACTGGATTGGTATCGGTATCGGCCGATACTCATAATTTTTAATATTGGATTGGATCTGAAAAAATGGTATCAGTGCATCCCTAGTACAAAGTCCTTCCCTTCGACCTGTCCATGTCGCCTTGCGTCTTCACAAAAGTCACGGAGGGAGCCCTTGTTCCCCTGAGAGAACGGCGTTCTCATCCACTCCTTTCAGGGTCCAGGTGGCAAACCTGCCCCTGGAGGAGCCAGACCCAGCCCTTGATTTACTCTATCCTGTTTGTGCTTTGTGCCTTTGCACATGGACCGAACGCAGAGCTTCAGAACCTCAGACCAGCTCTTTGTCTCTTACAAGGCCAGTAGAAGAGAAAGGCTGTCTTCAAGCAGAGGTTGGCCCACTGGATAGTGGATGCCATCGTTTTGGCATACCCGACCCAAGGCAAGCCGTGTCCCCTTGGGTTGAAAGCTCACTCTACCAGGAGTGTTGCTTCCTTCCATCCTGTGGGCTGGGCAACACCTAACAAGTTTGCTAGATTCTATAGCCTTCGTCTAGAGCTAGTTTCCTTCCATGTGCTCACTTCAAGTAGCCAGTAACACCAGAGACCCCGCTCTGTGTCTTGCTTGCCGCGCCATTCCCCTCTTAAGGACTGGATACATGCGTTTATCTTGCTCTCAGTTGAGTTCTTTAGCTGGCGAACCTGTTTGAGTTCTCCAAAACCCACAGCAGTCAGACATGGCAGAGATGTCCGATGCCAGGCCTAACACTCGTAAGTATGCTCAGTGGTTGACCCCTGTGCCCATATGCTGTGATCCCTGTGGTTATCCCAAATGTGTATTTTTCCACAGTATGGCTTCCCTGTCGACAAGCCCGTGTCTTTCCCCTTGCAGTCCAGGAATAAACCAGAAATACATTACTGTGTTAACTATTGGCAAGATTTCTGAAAGGTTGCATAACAACGGTTGCCTGAAGATGACTGTCAAACTAATATATTTGTCCTGCGTTTTGGATTATACATTTTGCTCAGAAATTAAAAGTGTAATTTTCGTGATTTCTGAAGGATCATGTGACAAGTAATGATGCTGAAAATTCAGCTTTACCATCACAGGAATAAATTACATTTTAACTTATATTCAAATACAAAATAGTTATTTAAAATTGTAATAATATTTTACACTATTAATGTTTTTACTTTATTTTTTATCTAATAAATGCAGCTGTGATGAGCATAAGATACTTCTTTCAAAAACATTAAATATGTTAAAATCTTTGAATGGTAGTGTAATGACATTTTTTTTCTAGTACAATTAATTAGATGTTAATGCTGTGTGTGTGAAGGACCTGCTTTGTAGTCAGTGGAATCTCCTGTGCTGGAATAAAACATCAGTCCTGCATCACTGAAAACGCCCATATTATTCCTGCCGCCTCCTGAGGTGCAGCCCATATCACCCTGTCCCACCACCTCCCACACCTGAATGAAAGAGTCATGAGTATCAATGAGGCCCTGGAGAAGGTTCTGGAGAGTGAAATTTAAAGTACGTCATCACTCAACTTCTTCTGCGTCAGGTGTTTTTTACTCAACAAAAAGATGGCATTATCCACAGCAACCAGGCTGACCTTTGCTCCCGGGTCACCTTTCACTTCAAATTTAAAGCTGCTGCCTGGTGAATAGAAATTGAGTTTTTCTGCCTCCACTGGTCCTACACTGAGCTAATACAATCACAATACAAATACAAACACTATAAAATGAAATAATGCCATCATAACACAAATGCAAGCAACTAGTAGGGCATTAAAAAATATTTTTTTAACAAAGTAACCCTTTGTTTAAAAGCCAGAAGCAGAATTACTTACTTACACTATTGAACAACATGCATAAAATGCTGGAATAATGCAATGTTAATAATTTCTTATGGATGTCACATGAACTCACCGAACCCACACACCGGTCCTCCACATCAACAAACACAGAGTCGGCCACCACTTCCGCCCTATATCGCCATGGCAAAATATAGTACGCCACAATCCGAAAGGCAGGTAGCATTTCTGCGGTAACCAGCAGAGGAATGTTTGTGACATCTAGGTCTTTGACATTCACCCTAGCAGCATGGATTATTTTCCCCTTGTTTAACACCTGTAAAAACAATTGTAAGTGTAATCAATACCAAGATTACAGTCATTTTCATTTGAAAATGCCCCAAGTGTCACTCACGGCATATGTCAGCTTCTCCACAAGCTTTTTTTGCTTTGGTGGGGATTTGATGTGCACTTGGACGTTGAGCCTATCCCCCACCACTACCCGATTGGCACCCACTGAGATGTGCAGGTAGTTTCTGTAGCCGCTAAAAGGGGCATATGGATCCACACGCACTTCTTCAACAGCTTGCTGTTCTGGTTTCAGTAAAGGATCCACTGTCTCCACCTACACATGAATTTGTCAATCATGACATCATCAGTTTTGGCAGGTTAATGAATATGGCAATGTTAATGTATTTGGTCTAAGTGGACTAGATCTGCTACGCTGCTGCTGCAGACCAAGTGTGGACTAACTACTGCTAATAGATGCACAGACACACTGCAGTGAGAATGTAAGATATGCTGCTGCTGCATAAATAATCATGCATAAATCCTGTAGCAGATCTAGGCAGGTGGAACTGGGGGAGGTGGGGGTTTCAGAGGAACTCTTATAGTGAGCAGCAGCTTACAGCAAACACTGAACAATACAATTTAAATGTTAAGCAAGCAATCTCATTGGCTGCAGGATCAGCAGAGTCCAATCAGTTTTTGCCATGTAGTAATGATGTGATTGCTTGCAGATTGCATGTGTAACCCTCTTAAGTTTCACACTAAGTTCTATGCAGTACCATCGTTTCCCTGAAGGGGCCGCTATATGAACTGGTTGACTGAGACGTAGAAATTAAAAGAAGAAGATCGTTCTTAGATGGTACGCACTAGTATGTTCATGGGTTTCAAAAGGAATTCCGATTGATGTTGATTGAAAGACCTTATTTCTGCGAACTTCTGTGTTAAACGAAATGTTTAGTAGATGTGCTGATTAATGATCAGAAAATATATATGTCATAATATATGAAGGAAGAAAAAAACAGAGTTGAAGGATGATGTTTATTGAAAGTATTTTTGTATTTCAATACGTTTTACAAACAGATGTATTGGTGCGTTTTGTATGCTCACGTGTATTGATGTAAATTTGATAAGCTGACACGTGTGAGTGAAGCATGTAAGGGATGCTTTTGTGATTTAATTTACTCGTAAATTAAGGAGTTTATTATGTGACAATCTAATGTGAATCTTAAGAGATGTTAACTGTGAGTTGTGTTGTTTCTGTAGACTGTTTTTTTATTGCCTGATTCCATCCTGTGACATGATCAACTGTGAGCTTATGCGAGCTATGGTGAGCCAGACCCTGTGATTCGGTGAAGGACCTTCGTGCTGACGTCCTACTCGGACCTGTTGCATCGTGGGATTCGTTTCATTTCAGCTAAGCTGTCACTTTATATACACACTACCCGGGTAGTAGAAAAAGAAAGGCCTTACATATACATACATTTCACACTACACATCAACTTGTGAAGGAACCAGGAGGACTTTATTTAGGACACTTATATATATATATATATTATATATATATATATATATATATATATATATATATATATATATATATATATATATATATATATATATATATATATATAAATATATATACACACACACACACATACACACACACACACCCGTATAGTTATAGTACATGTATAGCTCACAGTTAAATACAATTTTGGATTGTTTCTATTGTGCGTGTTTATCTGTGAGTGACTTACTTTCAGTATCTGTGATTTACCATATGAGCTGGCCAGGTTTGGCATGTTGATATAGACTTTGATGGTCCCGCTGTGAACACTGATTGGGTTTTCAACAAAGCTGATTTTAACAGGAATATTAGGGGATGGAGAACTGTCGTGGTTACTCACTGTAACCTAAGCAACAAAATACAAACTAATTCATAATAATGCTACTGGCATGAGCTAAAATCAACAATCCTATCATAAAATCAGATTAAAGGAATAGTTCACCCAAAAATGGCCATTTTGTCATCAGCCTAATATCTTTTAGAAGGAAACGTAAATATAAAAAACAAAATTGACAAAAAATTACTAAAACTTAAACTAAAATAAAAAACCTGAAAATATAAAAATAAAACCATTTCAAAATAATAATAGACAACATAATAGTAGTATATAAATAAAAAAAAACAGTATAATAACAATGCTGACATTTTTCTTTTACATATATTGCAGACAGACAGACAGATAGATAGATTGAATTACCGTCATGCCTAATGGCAAACCAGGTTTGAAATACTTTGGCGTGTCCCTGATGGAGAGCACGTAGGGTGATATTACTATTTTAATGCCAGATTTCTCTGCTTCCACAAGGTCGCTACCTGAGAAGAAAGTGTCAAGACGTAAGAATGTTTTCAGAAAAGAAAACTTAATAATGAGGCAAATAACTGATATTGAATGATTTCCTCACCTGAGCTGGTCATTACTGATGCTTTGATGTACACAGAAGACCCCACTATGCTGTTTGTGTCAGGATAGACCCTCTTTATCTCCTCCATACTCAAACTAACAATTCCTCCATTCAGCTGCAATTTATAAAACAGATAACATCTCGGTTATGTATGTAACCCTCGTTTCCTGAAGGAAGGGAACGGAGACGTTACGTCAGTACCTAGAAGCCAATCGCCTTCAAGATCTACAAAACAAGCCAATGGCATGAAAATGCAATGGGTCTCCGGAATTTGCATAAGGAGTTACATTGCAACCTCACATTATGTTTACCTGCTGAGGAGCCAAGGCTGAGCGCCCCGGCCGTACCAGCGGTACAGCGGTTGTGGCATGGGGACGTAATGTATCTGTTCCCTTCCTTCAGGGAACGAGGGTTACATACATAACCGAGACGTTCCCTTTCAGTCAGTACACTACGAGTTACGTCAGTACTGACGAAATGGGGGTCCCAATTCAATCTCGCCACAACGGCTGTCTTCCAGCATCCTGTGCTGACCTGAGCTCCCTGCCATGAAACCTGTCAAGAATGAGGGGCTGGGCTCAGCTTACCAAGGTGCACTGGGAAGCATATCCCATGTGGAGAAATGCAAAACAATGCCTACCCGCAGGGAGGACTTAAGAGCACACATATGGCCCTCGTAGGAGCTAACATATGGAACACTCTGGGGTATCCAGCCGTAGGTGGAATATTTCAACCCCAGGGGTAGCAAGGTGTCTTGCCAAGGGAAGACAAGTGCTCAAAGAGACTTAGCATGGAATTACACATGTGGGGGTTGCCCAGAGGGTGAACCATGCACATGGAGGTACCTAGCCTAACACAAGGACTGACCAAGCGGGCATCAACAGTGCTGGCGGAACTCAGGGCTTACTGAGAAACTCACCTGAGTAAATATGCAAACGCATCCAGTCCGTGGAGTGAAATGGTGCAGCAAGCGATGACACTTGAGCCTGTCCAGTTACTGGCCCCTTGGGACGAGTACACGAGAGGAACTGACTACACTCTGAGATTATGGAATCTAGCGAATGTGTTGGGTGTCGCCCAGCCTGTAGCTCTAAGTCTGTTAGCTAGGTGCCATGCGCTAAGCCCAAGAGGAGACAACACTCAGTGGAGTGTGCCGAGACCCCTAGGAGGCATGGCATGCCCTGAACCATAAGTGGTTCCATGGCGTGGCGTGACAACCTCTGCTTGGAGAAAGCCTTCCCTTTCTGCTGCTCTCTGTAACAGACAAGAACTGGTCAGAGGTCCTGAACACTGTGATCAGTCTACGTAAGCACAAGGGCGTGTACTGGACAGCGCAGTGCCAAGGCTGAGTCTGCCTCCTCCAAGGCAGCGCTTGCAGGTTCAGCACCTGAAGAGGTGGGAACCTTGGGCACACATCCAAGCCGGGGTCTCAGGTTATCATGTGAGAGTAAGCCAGCTTGAATTCCAGGCACACTTCGTCACCTAAAAAGCCTGCAGGTTTCATACCCCCTTGATAGGAGTTAGGCAATCAAGAGCATCACTTTCATTGAAAGGAACTTACAACTCAAAAGGACTGCGAGGCTCAAAGGGAGCACTCAGCAGGGTAGATAACACCACTGTGAGGTCACAAGAAGGCATAAGACCTGCAGATTAGGTCATGCTGTCCTACCATTTTAGAGTCCACCAGGTTGTGGTGAGCCAATATAGTGGCCACCTAAACCTTCAGGGTAGAGGAGACAGCCATCGCTCCACCCTGCTTTGAGGAAGGAGAGCACAGACCAGAACAGGGATTTCCTGGGGTCTTCCGTGGAAGAGTGCAAGATGACGAAGAGGTTCCACTTCAGCACATAGGCCTGTCATAGACCAGGCCCTGGCAGAAGTGAAGGTAGACACCATGTGGTGGTAGGG
Source organism: Paracanthobrama guichenoti (assembly GCA_018749465.1). NCBI lineage: Eukaryota > Metazoa > Chordata > Actinopteri > Cypriniformes > Gobionidae > Paracanthobrama > Paracanthobrama guichenoti. The sequence goes on from CM031964.1 coordinate 17,209,411, forward strand.
TACAAAACCTGCCGCATCCTGTCAGGGCCCACATAAGTAGGATACCACAGACAGGCACGTGGGTGCCAAGGGTCAATAGGGGGTGGAAGCCGGACTCCATCTCGGCTGGAGGGACAATCTTGACCGCATCCCTCGCCAGTAGGGTGTTGACCTCCACACGCATGACAGGGGTGTTGCCGTCTGCCACAATGTAGCAGACTCCCCGTTGAACCGGGGAGGAGATTGTGCGAACTAAATCGCATAGCCAAACCTGTGGGCGAACCAGCTGAACAGTTTGGAAGCTCTATTTAGGCTCCCTGAACTGAAGCAGCGGTCATGCGAGCCACCGGTGTATCCACGATGGGGCAGCAAAGCGGAATGACCGGCCCAGACATGGGGAGGTGTGGGAGCATCCCGAGGTGTGGGCGAGGTCGAATTCTGCACCCTGACAGAGGAGACCAGGGCAGGACTAGCGTTCCACGGGGGTCTCATCTGCCAGGGGGCTGACGACAGAGGGGGCTGAGAGGGGGGTTGAGAGGGGGGCTGAGGCTTTGCGTCGCGCACTGTAAACCGCGCCTTCTGGGGCTCAGAGGTAGGGAGGTCAGTTCTAATATTAGACACCACCGGCCGTCACACCAGCAGAAAAACAAAGAATTCTCCCCCGGCCCTCCACCAGGGGAAGGAGTGGTCCTGCTGCCATCCCCTGAAGAACTGGCTCCTAACTCTGAGCTGTCCGTCTCAGGAGTGCTGCTTAGCCTGGCATCTGGCAGGCTTAGGGAAAGAGACGGGGTACGCCACCTACCTGCGACCTCCTGAGTGAAGGCTGCTGCTGGGATGAGCGGGAGGGACTGAAGCCGCAGGGGGGCGTCCTCGGCGGTGGCAGGCTGAGGTGGCTGAGCTGTCGGTGGTGTGAATGCAGCAGCGGGCCACCTGGTCAGCACACCTGTGCGCCTCAGGCTGCTTCAGGGCGGCCGAGAACTGCTGGGCAAAGTCCTCGACTCCGATCGGGGAGTCAAGAAAACAGGTTCGTTCAGAGTCCCTCATGCCAAACCCAGCCATAGGCGGCACTCTTGGACCAAAGTGGACATCACCTGACCCAGGGGCTGCACAGTGACCTCAGTCGCTCAGAGAGCAAAGTCAGTGGCAGTGCGCACTTCCCGCCCAATGTTCACAGCTGCCCAGGAAAGCATGGCTGTCAGCTCTGGATCAGACTCAGGAATATTCGTCAGGTTGGCCCACACCAGAACCCTCAGATCACCCTCCATCAGCCAAAGTAGGTCCTCACGAAGAGGAACTAATTGGGGTAAGACAGAAGGGACTCTACCCCTTTTGAGGTCATTGAGTGTTGATCTTCGTTGCGATGGTCATGTTCCATTAAAACATGACTCATCCGCGAGCGCTGTGTCAGCGCATATATAACTCAACATGTGAGACAGCGCCCACGGCTGTCTGACGGAAGAATGATGCGATCGCACCCAGAAACACACGGGCGAGACATCTTGAAAAAGATGTGCCCAAGCAGCGCCGAAGCTCCCAGGGAGAACACACACACACTCTGTGACAGATCAGCAGCAGGAATGCAGAACTCGCTGGAACGACACCGACATCACTGAAGAGTATTTCGCTAACATCACGTATCACTGAACGACACCCCACATCACTGACTGTGTAACAACCAGTCTAAGTTGTAGAGAGAAGCTCAGAAGGTAAGTGATACACTCGACTCCGAAACAGAAACATAATGCGAGGTTGCAATGCAACTCCTTATATACCCACGTGGTGGGGCGGAGTTGCATTATGCAAATTCCGCAAACCCATGGCATTTTCATGCCATTGGCTCATTTTGTAGATCTCGAAGGTGACTGGCTTCTAGTCTGAAATCCCCATTTCGTCAGTACTGACGTAACTCGTAGTGTACTGACTGAAAGGGAACAATAGTCTCTTTCTACAAAGCTGATTTAATCTTTAAGGTTTTTTTAACCACTTACATCATTTAGTTGCTTCATAGATGTCAGTCTCTTCTTCTCACCATTTATTTCAATACCAAACAGCACATATGCAACACCTTGTACAGCTTCACCATAAAGATACCTGGAATAAATATATACAGTGACCTCAAGGTTTTTGGCAACTTATGAATGTATGAATTCAATACACTACTGTTCACAAATTTGGGGTCAATCCCAATAGACGACTGAAGATGCCGTCTAAGATTTTGTAATGCTTTTGAAGTCTCTTATTCTCACGAAGGCTGAATTTATTTGACAAACAATATGGTAAAACATTGTGAAATATATATATTTTCTTTTCTGTGTGTGTATATACACACACACACATGTACATGTATAGCTCACAGTTAAATACCTTTTATATTTGAATATTTTATATATATATATAATATTGTTCAAAATATTATATATTATTCCTATAATTCAAAACAAAATCTTACTCCCAAATTTTTTGAACAATAGTATAAGTGTTACTTCAGCGTCCAAGTATATTCAGATCATTCAGAGTAGTTTGATTCACACACCTTGCTGTTATTTCTACTTCCAGCTTATCTGCATCTAGACTGAGGTGGGATGTCTTTGGACTCAAAGTGACATTGAATGCTGGGAGCACTTGGGGAACAAGAAGAAATGGCATTAAACCACCAAGAGAGGGTTAATATGAAGGTAATATTTGTGTTGCTTACCATATTTCTTTACTTCAAACTCTCTGCTGTAAATGTTCTCTTTCCTTGATCAAACTTTTGCAACAACTTTCCACTTGCCCTCTCTAGAAAATCAAAAAGATCACACGAATGCAAGGTAAATCAAAATTAATTATAATTATATTATTATATCATTAAATATAAATTATATTATCTTATTATCTTATATTTGAATTAAATGTGTATATAGCAATTTAAAATATGTGATATATAATTAATTACAAAATAATTATATATATATATATATATTTTTTTTTATTTATATATATATATTTATTTATATGATAAATAATGGGCCTCATTTCCAACAACAATTTGTCACGGTTCACAGGTCTGTTTGTTCATCTTGCTTGTCTTGTTTTCTGTCACCTGTTGGCATCTCGCATTGCTGTCACACTGAACCACGACTATCAGCCACTTATTCTTGTGAGCCATAACTGTCATTAATTTTTGGCCAAGTGCTCTTCATTTTTTGTTCTCCAGCCATCAGCTTTACCTACAGAGCAATCCAAAGTGTCATTGGTGATCACGTTGTTTGGTTGGACTGAATTTGGGGAATGGCAGTGTGGGAAAATGGCAGTGTGGGAAAAAACCCTGCAAAGAGTCGTGCGCTTATCCGAGCGTATCTCAGGGTCAGCTCTCCCGTCTCTGCAGGACGTCTACACCAAACGCTGCAAAGGCAGAGCTACTAAGATCATCAAGGACTCTAATCACCCTGCAAACCCTCATTTCACGCTGCTGCCATCTGGTAAGCGCTTCCAAAGCCTGATGGCCAAAACTGAGAGACTCAGGAGGAGCTTCTTCCCCCAGGCCATCAGACTCCTGAACTCAGTCACTTAACATCACGTGACTTCACTTCAGGATAAACATCGACATACTGACATTGCACTGCACTTTCTGTTCTCGTTGTTACTGTGTAACAACCTGTTATAAACCTGTTTGCACATTATACTCTTTGTACATTTGTTAACCACATATTTATAAGTCTACAGTTTACTCACTGCACAGTTTACTTCACTTATTTTATTCCACTTCTTTATTCTTATTTTTTACTTTTTCTACTTGACTTGATTATTTATAATTCTACAGATATAGATATATATATATATATATATATATATATATATATATATATATATATATATATATATATATATATATATATATATATATATATATATATATTAGTACTGCCGGTTTTTATTCTATTTCTATTGTAATTTCCTCCTTGTGTTTTTAACTGTGAATTTGCACTGTCCATGGAGCGGACCTGTTTACATTTCACTGCCAGTTGTATATTCTGTAAATAACTGTGTATGTGACGAATCTTGAATCTTGAAATAACCAGCCATGTTGCGCCTCGTTCCAGTCTTTCTCTGAAGAACTGAAGAAGGTGTTCAACTGTGCAGTTGCCAGTCACAAAGTGGCACGAGTGCTTTCTGATTTGTGTCAAGAAAACCCTCAGTCACAGATTATTCTATCAAGTTTCACACACTGTGCTGCTGAATGCAAGTGGAACGAGGAGGTGTAGTGGGATATGTTCCTGCATGGGTTGGCTGACCGTATTCAAAAGAAAATATTTGTGTTGGGCAGAACTTACTTTCCTGGAGGAAGAAGAAGGATCGTCAAAGGAAATTGGGATTATGTCTTTTCTGTGGAGCTGCAAGACACATCGCAGCGCAATGTCCTTCGAGAAATCCTTGTTACCCGCAATCACATTAAAGAGATCCATTTCATGTTAATTGACCCCTCGCTCCAGTAGTCCTTAGACATGCCTGGCTTACGCTCCATAACCCACACATCAACTGGCATAAAAGCAGTGTCATGTCATGCCTCTTGTTTGGTGTCTGCGTGTTCTTCTGTGTCTTGTTCTGTGATACAGGATGAACCTGCGGACCTGTCAAACGTGCCCTAAGGAGTACCTTGATCTAGTTATATTCACTTTCTGCTCCAGAAAGGGAGGCCATGGAGAAATATACTTCTAATTCTCTGGCAGCCAAACTCATCCACCCTTCCTCTTCTCCTGCAAGTGTGGGGTTTTCCTTTGTGGAAAAGAAAGATGGTTCCCTGCGCCCTTGTATTGACTATCAAGGTTTGACAGCATTACAGTTAAGAATAACTGGTGTCATTGATGTCATTGATGTCTTCAGCCTCCGAGCGGTTGCAGAGAGCTACCTTTTTCACGAAGAAACACCTATCATTTGGTCTGCATCAGGGAGGGGATGAGTGGAAGGCTGCTTTCAATACCCCCAGTGAGCATTTTGAATATCTGATTATGCCGTTTAGGCTATCCAATGCTCCCGCTGTCTTCCAGGCACTCATCAATGACGTGCTGAGAGATATGATCGATCAGTTAATTTATGTCTACCTGTATGACAAATTTATATTTGCTTCAGAGGCTGTTAGAGAAATACGTTTTTCATGCACCTTTTTAGGGAATACTGTCTCGTTTGAGGGAGTGTGCATGTATCCTGACAAGATTCATGCAAGGCCCTGTAGAGGTTTCTGGGCTTTGCCAATTTTTACCATTGTTTTATACACAATTACAGCCAGCTAGCCTTGACCTCCACCAAGATGACGTTCAAGTGGTCTAAAGCAGCCGATGCTGCTTTTTCCAACCTCAAGAGCTACTTTGTTTCAGCTCCCATTCTTATTGCCCCTGATTCCTCTCATCCATTTGTTGTGGAGGTCGATGCGTGAGAGGTGGGGGTTGGCGTGGTTCTTTCCATTTTTCCATTTCTTACCATCCGGGTTCCAAGAACATCAGACCAGATTTCTTGTCTTGTGTTTTTGATCATTCCGAGCGCCCGTCTTCTCCCGAGTCCATTTTGCCAGAGAAACTCATAGTCTCAATGGTAACGTGGGAGATCTATTTGATGGTTTGCACTGCCTTACAAGGGGTAACGCCTCCATCTGACTGCCCACCGAGTCATTTGTTCGTGCCTGAGGGTTTACGGTCCGACGTTATCTGATAGGGCCATTGCTCTAAGGTGGCTTGTCATCTGGAGGTGAGTTGCACTTTGTTTCTCATTAAACAACGGTTCTGGTGGCAATCTATGGCTCATGACATTCAGTGTTTTGTTTTGGCCTGCTCTGTGCTGTGCGCACTAGTTTTAAGACTTCCAATCGACCCCCTGCTGGTCCCTTCGAGACCCTGGTCCCACATTGCGCTAGATTTTGTTATGACACCAGACACTAATTATTCCAAGTCTGGAATCCGAAGTCACAGTCCCCTCAGCCCAATCCCCTCTGCTTTTGTCCAGAGATGCCTACGCCACTGGTTGAAGCCTCCCGTCTACATTGTTGGTCAAAAAGGGTAACTTTCTTCCAAGAGTATTCCTCATTAATACGTTTGCATTAAACTTGCTCCCACATTTATTGGCCCATGTCACTAACATTCTTAGTCCAGTGGCAGTCTGCCTCAAATGTCCTCCTGCATACCTTTTTTTTTTATTTTTTAAATAAAACCTGTTTATCATTCTTCCATTAAACCGCCTGTTCTGGTTCCCCCACCTCCACATCTCGTAGATGGGGAACCCGCCTATTTGGTCTAACGTATTCTGAACATTTTCTCCGGTATTTTGTGGTTACGGTCCAGAGAAGTTGGGTTCCTGCAAGGGATGTACTGTCACAGTTTGCAGGTCTGTGTGTTTATCCTGCTTGTCTTGTTAGTTTTTGTAATTTGTGTCTATAGGCATGTGCGTTCGGCCTGAGGGCACTGTAGTAAAAGAATACGTATGTGAGCAGGCACGTAGTCTTTATTTACAAAGTGATATTGCCAACTACTTGTCTGGCATGCATAATACAGCGTTATTAGTTGTTTTCATGGATCCGTGTGAACAGGATCGTTTTGATAACATTGTCATCTATACGAAGAAAAACCTTTTCAGTTTTTAGTTTCAGTTTTGCTCCCTGTTTGTGACTGGATTATCTCTGTTACAGTCTCCTCACTGCCAAGGCCTGCCATTTATCTTCTACCCACAATTCTGACCATCTTGCTTGTCTATTCTCTGTCTATAAATAAAGTGACTTTTCTGCATTTGCGACTGGATCCTGAGTTATTTCCTGACTATATATGCATATATATATATATATATATATATATATATATATATATATACACACTCACCTAAAGGATTATTAGGAACACCATACTAATACTGTGTTTGACCCGCTTTCGCCTTCAGAACTGCCTTAATTCTATGTGGCATTGATTCAACAAGGTGCTAAAAGCATTCTTTAGAAATGTTGGCCCATATTGATAGGATAGCATCTTGCAGTTGATGGAGATTTGTGGGATGCACATCCAGGGCACGAAGCTCCCATTCCACCACATCCCAAAGATGCTCTATTGGGTTGAGATCTGGTGACTGTGGGGGCCATTTTAGTACAGTGAACTCATTGTCATGTTCAAGAAACTAATTTGAAATGATTTGAGCTTTGTGACATGGTGCATTATCCTACTGGAAGTAGCCATCAGAGAATGGGTACATGGTGGTCATAAAGGGATGGACATAGTCAGAAACAATGCTCAGGTAGGCTGTGGCATTTAAACGATGCCCAATTGACACTAAGGGGCCTAAAATGTGCCAAGAAAACATCCCCCACACCATTACACCACCACCAGCAGCCTGCACAGTGGTAACAAGGCATGATGGATCCATGTTCTCATTCTGTTTACGCTAAAAAATTTGGACTCTACCATCTAAATGTCTCAACAGAAATTGAGACTCATCAGACCATGCAACATTTTTCCAGTCTTCAACTGTCTTCAATTTTGGTGAGCTTGTGCAAATTGTAGCCTCTTTTTCCTATTTGTAGTGGAGATGAGTGGTACCCGGTGGGGTCTTCTGCTGTTGTAGCCCATTCGCCTCAATGTTGTGGCTTCACAAATGCTTTGCTGCATACCTCGGTTGTAACGAGTGTTTATTTCAGTCAAATTTGCTCTTCTATCAGCTTGAATCAGTCGGCCCATTCTCCTCTGACATCTAGCATCAACAAGGCATTTTCACCCACAGGACTGCTGCATACTGGATGTTTTTCCCTTTTCACACCATTCTTTGTAAACCCTAGAAATGGTTGTGCGTGAAAATTCCAGTAACTGAGCAGACTGTGAAATACTCAGACCGGCCCGTCTGGCACCAACAACCATGCCACGCTCAAAATTGCTTAAATCACCTTTCTTTCCCATTCTGACATTCAGTTTGGAGTTCAGGAGATTGTCTTGACCAGCACCAGACACCTAAATGCATTGAAGCAACTGCCATGTGATTGGTTGATTAGATAATTGCATTAATGAGAAATTGAACAGGTGTTCCTAATAATCCTTTAGGTGAGTGTATTTATATGCACTGATCATGCATAACATTATAATCATCTTCCTAATATTGTGTTGGTCCTGCTTTTGCTGCCAAAACAACCCTGACCCGTCAAGGCATGGATTCCACTAGACCCCTGAAGGTGTGCTGTGGTATCTGGCACTAAGATGTTAGCAGCATCCTTTAATTCCTGTAAGTTGCGAGGTGGGGGCTCTATGGATCGGACTTGTTTGTTCAGCACATCCCACAGATACTCGACTGGATTGAGATCTGGGGAATTTGGAGGCCAAGTCAACACCTCAAACTCATTGTTGTGCTAAAACCATTTTTGCTCTGTGGAAGGGTGCATTATCCTGCTGAAAGAGGTCACAGCCATCAAGGAATACTGTTTCCATGAAAGGGTGCACATGGTCTGCAACAATATTTAGGTGGTACATGTCAAAGTAACATCCACATGGATGGCAGGGTTTCTCAGCAGAACATTGCCCAAAGCATCACACTACCTCCACAGGCTTGCCTTCTTCCCATAGTGCATCCTGGTGCCATGTGTTCCCCAGGTAAGCAACGCATACACACCCGGCCATCCACGTGATGTAAAAGAAACGTGATTCATCACACCAGGCCACCTTCTTCTATTGCTCTGTGGTCCAGTTCTGATGCTCACGTGCCCACTGTTGGCGCTTTTGGCAGTGGACAGGGGTCAGCATGGGCACCCTGACTGGTCTGCGGCTATGTAGTACCGTCGCAAGGGCTGTGCCAAGTGTGTGACCACAGAGGGCCTCACGCCTTCCCAGGCCCTGGTGCAAAGTAAAGTAAATCATCTGACTTGATGATTTAAAGCAAATAGTTAAAGTTCATGTTTTTGTCCTTTCAAAATACCGTAATAGTTAAAAGACAGCTAAAAATGAGACTGTGTATTGTGATGCTGTATTATTCTGCTTATTAAAAATTTATTATGCAGTAATTTTTCTGTGCGTGAGACTATGCGTGACAGTGATTCATGCGCATACATGTCAGTCAGCGGGCATCACACGTCAAGTTCGTAGAGAGAGCTTTATTCAGTCCATTCAAATTCTGATTTCAGCCGCCTCTTAAATGGGTCAAACCATAGATACCTAAGAAGTTCAAGTAAATAAGCTAGAAATCCACACTCATTGAAGGATGTGCATTTATTGAATGGATGGAGAAAGCAAGGACGCTGATGAATTGGCCATGAATGGTCAACAAGTGGTTATGAATTCCTTTGAATACCCAGCAAAACGTTCTCTCATTAACAATGTGGGTATGGTAATAAAAGTGTCAAGAACAAATTAATTATTTATGGATGATCTTCTAGTGGAACGACACAAGAGGGAGCACGCAAGACAGCTCAGGAGTACTGAGAAGAAAGAGAAAAGAACATTTAAAGCGGCAAGAAAAGAAAACATCTCCCGGTAAAGAATTGACCTAGAGAGGAAAACAAATGCTTACTCTCATTCGACAAATGGAAAAATCAAACAGACGTGTAATGAATACCATTAAAAATCTTTTGTTGGAAAGTGAATTTGAATGCTCAGATTGTGAAATGTTTAAGTTGCAGGAGAAATTCGGATCTCTGGACATATAAGATGATCCAAACTTGCCTTGCAGAAAGCTTTGCCTAAGAGGTTGAACTATATTCTAATCTAGATAAAGAGTGTGGGTTTCTTTTTACTATTATTTAGATGTGTTATTATTTGCAGTATGACTTGCTTAGACGTTTAATTTCTACTAACATGTTATATGAAGAGGGGGGGCCTAGTTGGGTTTAAAGGTGTTAAGAAGATAAGGAGAAAAGGGAAGTTCAGCTTAACTGCCAGATAGATATTAAGAACCGGTGGTTTCAGTAGAGGCCTCCTGACCCTTAGAAAACCTTTAACCAGTGATGTATGTGTTATATATGTATAACCTGTTTTACGCATATAAAGAATTTTTAGATAACCATATAAGGGATTGGTTTATGATAAGGGTGATGACTCATTAGGGGTCCATCCCAGGAAGTGCTGGAGACTGGAAAGGACTGTGGAAATGGTCTTTTTTTTTATTATTCTGAAACTTACTTTTAAGTAAACAAAGAAAACCATTCTGTGGTTCCGCCACTCCTGTGTTCCCATGGTTACCCTCATTAGTTCATTTGTCCCAGCTGTGTCTTGTTAATTAGTAATGTCATTCACCTGTGTCTAGTTAATCACCTTGTTTGCCCTGTGTATTTAGTCTTCAGTTCTCCCTCAGTGTTTGTCGGTTGTCGTCTATGTTAAATGGTGTGTTTTCTGCGCGTATCCTTTCAGGATAATTCTTCAGGATTTTTTTCCTGAAGAATATCTTTATTGTTTACAATTTAGATATATCTATATATTAGGAACTTGACCAGTGCATTCGAATTCAAGACTGAGTTGGTTATAGGACATCGCCGGGGACTTCTGAAGCAACGTCTGACATCTGATATATGCAGGTGAGATCAACTTATGGTTCTCATAGGTTGTGGGGATGTTTAGAACGTTTTAGTATGTTACAGCGGTATATAAATATAACAACGCCTGGTTCACCACTGTTCCTTCCTTGGACCACTTTTGATAGACACTGACCACTGCAGACCGGGAACACCCCACAAGAGCTGCAATTTGCTCTGATCCAGGCATCTAGCCATCACAATTTGGCCCCTTGTCAAACTCACTCAAATCCTTACGCTTGCCCAGTTTTCCTGCTTCTAACACATCAACTTTGAGGACAAAATGTTCACTTGCTGCCTAATATATCCCACCCAGTAAAAGTGATGAAGAGATAGTCTGTGTTGTTCACTTCACCTGTCTTCATAATGTTATGCCTGATCTGTGTATATTAAAATATTTTAGAGATAATTACATTTAAGCAAACAAACTATACTAATTGTGTAAACCATAAATGAACAGTTCTGTGTGCATACTTGACTACACTGGAGAGGAGGTAGGTATCAGATAGTATCCCATCGATTGCTTTGGCTCTGGAAATACCATGTACTGCAATACCATCTGGATTCTGAAACATGAGCCAATTGAGCCATAAAACATTGTTGCAGAAAATAAACAGTTGCCTTGCTAAATGTAATGAGACTTATGTCAATGCCAGCGACAATCACCTGGATCTCTAGAGATATGGTTCTCTCTGAAGCACGGAATTCTGAATCAGACACAAAAGCCCTGTAACGCACTGGAAAATTCCAAAATGATCAAGAAAAAAAGAGATTAAACATTGCATGAATAATGGGTATTATCAATGTGCTCAACAGCATGTGAGAGCTGACCTGCATCTCCAGGGTTGTAAACAGGTTTATCAGTCTGAATGAAGATGTATCCAGTACGGAACGACACTGGTATTATTCTTTCTGCACGATGGAAGTGGCCAAACTGAACAACCAGCTTCACATATTTCTTCTTTCCATCTGGACGTAGCACATTTGGATCAATCTAAAGACAAAAAAGACCATATTTTATTACGTTTAAGTCAGCAAGCAACATGAGCAAGCTCTCAAACAAGTGAGAACTTTACCCAACCAAGTTTGTCAAATACATTCATAAATTTACCTCAATGGTCTTGAGGGCGCTGTAGTTGTTGTCTGACTTGAGGATAACTGAGTACCGTGACAAGACCAATTGGGAGACTGGATAGTCATAGACCACAATAGTGACTTTTAGTAGCCGGGATAGATTCTGACCCTCTAGCAGGATGTTCTGTTTTGTTCCAGGCCTTATCTTTGCTGGAGCTAGAATAGAAAACCTAAACCAAAACATACACATCAAAGCACACATAACTTCTATAGGAAACATATTTACAATTTCCAAATTAAGATTTCTTTTATTTTAAATTATTTGTTTTTGTGGTGAAAGAAGTCAAAGTGGTCTAACCTAAGACACATTATGAACAGCCTGACATTCTAAAACAATCATGATAATAATTCTAAACTAAAAAAGAAATGAAGTGTGTTATATGTGTTAACCAACTGTAAGGGCAGAGGTCAGAGAACAGCTGTGTACGTACGTCGGAGACGGATCAATAACTGGATCACTGTCAACACAGAACACAATCAGTTACAGATGAACCCTATTTCATACAACAAAAATATATACTGAGAATTTCCTATCTATGAACATTTTTTCACAAAATTATCTCAGAAGCACAAACTATACAACACACAAAAAAAGATATACATACGGTATTCGCATATTAGGTCCCCAAACTGTCCTCTTGCTGTTCAGTTGACAAGATAAACACAAAATCAACTTTGTCAAGAAAAGGAGAACATTTACACATTATTAATACAATAATAAACGCACCGTCTTTGAGAGGAAGCCTGGCCGTCGGAGATGTGACCGAGCAAAGTCGCCCATAACAGCAGTGGAAGGAGCATCTTCCTGCAGGACTGACGCTCACAAAATGTCAGAAACAACAACGAGAGAGCTGAAATACAACCAGATCCCTCCCACTAAACCAGACCACCAATAACTTAAAACTTTGAGAAACTCTTGTGCAATGTTTGCTTTGTTCTAAACACCAGTCAGATATCTGACAGTATACACCTAGGCAACATCCAGGCATTCAACTTTAGAAACATCTCTTACTCAAAGCATTGACAAATAAATGTTATTAAAAATAGATTTTTATATTTTCTCAAGAGAATTTTAGTCACATTTGCATGTGAAAACATTCGCTATCATGATGCTAGGGTGTTGCTGTTCTGTTTGTAGTTTGTTTTGCTTTGTAGTTTGTCTCAGCATTGCAGCAAGGGGGCGCTAATGCAGAAATTTGTGTAAATGTCATTTTTACAGCCTTCGATGCATGTATTCTGACACTTTTCTATCCGATCCAGCGTTAACTTCTAAAGCAATCTGAGCTACAGTAGCTCGTCTGTTTGATTAGACCACACGGGCCATGTGCATCAATGAGCCTTGGCCGCCCATGACCCTCTTGCTGGTTCACCACTGTAGCAGACCAGGAACACCCCACAAGAGCTGCAGTTTGCTCTGACCCAGGTATCTGGCCATCACAGTTTGGCCCTTGTCAAACTCATTCAAATCCTTATGCTTGCCCATTTTTCCTGCTTTGAGCATAAAATGTCCACTTGCTGCCTAATATATCCCAGCCACTAACAGGAGCTGTGATGAAGAAATAATCAGTGTCATTCACTTCACCTGTCAATGGTCGTAATGTTATGCCTGATCGGTGTATATGCATGTAAACTCAGCAAAAAAAGAAACGTCCCTTTGTCAGGACTGTGTATTTCAACAATAATGTTGTAAAAATCCAAATAACTTTACAGATCTTCGTTGTAAAGGGTTTAAACAATGTTTTCCATGCATATTCAATTAACCATAATCAATTAATTAACATGCACCTGTGGAATGGTCGTTAAGACCTTAACAGCTCACAGAGAGTAGGCATTTTAAGGTCACAGTTCTAAAAACGCAGGACACTAAAGAGACTTGTCTACCGACTGTGAAAAACACCCAAAGAAAGATGGCCAGGGTCCCTGCTCATCTGTGTGAACGTGCATTAGGCATGCTGCAGGGAGGCATGAGGACTGCTGATTTGGCTAGGGCAATAAATTGCCATGTCCGCACTGTGAGACGCCTAAGACAGCGCTACAGGGAGACAGGAAGGACAGCTGATCATCCTTGCAGTGGAAGACCACGTGTAACAACACCTGCACCGGATCGGTACATCCGAATATCACACCTGCGTGACAGGTACAGGATTGCCACAACAACTGCCCGAGTCACACCAGGAACACACAATCCCTCCATCAGTGCTCAGACTGTCCGCAATAGGCTGAGAGAGGCTGGACTGAGGGTTTGTAGGCCTGTTGTAAGGCAGGTCCTTACCAGACATCTCCAGCAACAACGCCGCCTATGGGCACAAACCCACCTTCGCTGGACCAGACAGGAGTGGCAAAAAGTGCTCTTCACTGATGAGTCACGGTTTTGTCTCACCAGGGGTGATGGACGGATTCATGTTTATCGTCGAAGGAATGAGCATTACACTGAGGCCTGTACCCTGGAGCGGGATCGATTTGGAGGTGGGGGGTCCGTCATGGTCTGGGGCGGTATATCACATCACCATCGGACTGAGCTTGTTGTCATTGCAGGCAATCTCAATGCCTTGCGGTACAGGGAAGACATCCTCCCTCATGTGGTACCCTTTATGCATACTCATCCGGACATGATCCTCCAGCAGGACAATGGCACAGCCATACTGCTCGTTCTGTGCATGAGTTTCTGCATGACAGCAATGTCAGTGTCCGAAGAGCCCGGATCTCAATCCCATTGAGTACGTCTGGCACCTGTTGGATCGCAGGGTGAGGGCTAGGGCCATTCCCCCCAGAAATGTCCAGGAACTTGCAAGTGCCTTGGTGGAAGAGTGGGGTAACATCTCACAGCAAGAACTGACAAATCTGGTCCAGTCCATGAGGAGGAGATGCACTGCAGTACTTCAAGCAGCTGGTGGCCACACCAGATACTGACTGGTACTTTTGATTTTGAGCCTCCCTTTATTCAGGGTCACATTATTCTATTTCTGTTAGTCACATGTCTGTGAAACATTTTTAGTTTATGTCTTATGGTGTTGACTCTTTTAGTGTTCATACAAATATTTACACATTAAGTTTACTGAAAGTAAAAACAGTTGAAAGTCAGAGGACGTTTCTTTTTTTTTTTGCTGAGTTTATATAGCAATTTGTGGTGGGTATAAGGTGTTGATCAGGCCTCCAAATTCCCCAGATCTCAATCCAATCGAGCATATGTGGGATGTGCTGAGCAAACAAGTCCGATCCATGGAGGCCCCACGTCGCAACTTACAGGACTTAAAGGATCTGCTGCTATCTTGGTGCCAGATACCACAGCACACCTTTAGGGGTCTAGTGGAGTCCATGCCTCAATGGGTCAGGGCTGTTTTGGCAGCAAACTGATTTCTCAGTGTTAAGTGGTCTCTTTTTTTTTCCAGAGCTGTATATATACATCTATATATGCCAAAAAAGTCACTGTTAGGATTTAAATTATTATTTATATTGGATGTTAATTATGTTTCTAGCATGTTATATATTTGGGAACAGTTCTTCTAATGCTAACTGGTGGAGTGTGTAGCTTTTCATTTCTTAACCAGGAAGGCCATATTCCAGGATGTCAATATTCATCAGGCTCAACATCACAACATTTATTTGAGCACGTATGTACCTCTCAGATCTCTAAGATCAGAGAATCCACAAGAGCTTAAGTGCAGTAATGATGGTATGAGTGTGTTTATGTCAAATGTGAGCGCTGAGAGTGCATGCCTGTGCTTGTGAGTGTCAGATGGAATGGCTTACAGTAACAGCCTATTACAATAGTAAGTAAAATACTATTAAGTGTCTCTCCATCACCCTGAAGAAGAGTGCAGGGTTCTAATGGTAACTGTTGATCATGTTAGGTACATGTGGGTGAAAGACAGTAAATCAGGTCTGATTTTTAATACCAGACAAGAACCAGTCCTGTATGTAATGTGAAACACTCTCTAATCACGATGTTTTCTTCTTTTTGAAAAAGGGTTTCAAAGTACACGTTTTTGAAAACAATATCATTATCATCTCTGTGTAAAAAAACAAAAACACAAATTTGTGAAAACGGTGACATCACGTGCATTATGTGTTCAGTCTATAGGCACGTATTATAGTGTTTCTTTAAAAAAAGACATTCAACATAACAGAACAATTTTGTAACACTTTTATCAATGATATACAGTATGCTATGACATTCTGGTACAGATTAAGCATTAAATGACTATTTCAAACTCTCTGTTTTTACTTGCTTTAATTACTTTGTAATTAATTGTGAAATTTACTAGCAATAACCAATAACCATGATAAAATTCATTAGTATTTCCAAAGAATAGCATTTGTCTCAAGACTGACAGCCGCTTTCAGTCAGTGCCGTTGAGAAGCTCTTCAGTTCGTCGCATTTCAGCTGCAGAGCAGATCCAGCACCGCATTCAGACTCGGCCGGCCAGCGCTCGACCCACGAGTCTTTACCCAGCGTATACACATACCTGAGAGGGAAAACATGAGCGAATGGTGAAATGCAGCCCCTAACATGTACATTTCCATTATGCTACTCACCTGTCGGACGTGCTTCCTGCTTGCCAGACATCAGCGATCGGCCCAATGATCAGATAGTCCTGACCCTCTCTCAAACCAAGCCCTGTCCTACAGCTCGCATGAGAGAGGAATATTCTTCTTTCCTTCTCTTTCAGACCTTCTTCTGTCCCTACACAAACAGAAATGTATGGAGGTACATGAGTCAGGTGGCAGGTTAGATAACACTCTACACTCTGTCATCATTTACTCATCCTCAAGTTGTTCCAAAACTATGTTTCTTTGTTCTGCTGAATACAAAGGAAGATATTTTTATGAGTGTTGGTAACCAAACAGATCTCGGGGCCCCTTTGGCTACCATAGAAGGAAAAAAATACTATGGTAGTCAATGGTCAATTTTCAACCTTTTCTAGTGTGTAATGTTGCTGTTGAGCATGAATGTCAGCAAAGACTCCAGATAGAGTTATTCTCTACACACACACACACACACACGTCACAATATTACTCATTTAAATCATTCCCACCCAAGGTATATGCAAAATAAAGGGTGAGGCCTGGTTGATTTAGTAGTGTGTTGAAATTCGTGGTTATGGTAAGGGGTGTGACATTTCCCCAAACACAAAGCTGTTCCAATTGACCAATCAGAGCACACTGAAGAAATAATCAGTGCTATTCACTTCACCTGTCAATGGTCCTAATGTTATGCCTGATCGGTATATATGCATGTATATAGCAATTTGCCACTCCTTTCCTTTTCGAAAGGAGTGGCATCATAGAGACAGGAACTAATCAGAGCATTACTGACAGACTGGGAACAATGTCAAATATGTGGGGGAAAAAGTGTTTTTTGAACATTTAAGCATGAAAACCTTTTCTAGTAGACCCCAAAAACAAAATCAAGACTTTGTAAAATTGCATAATTGGTCCCCTTTAAGAGTGTAGTAGACGTACCCTCTTTGATAACCTGCACAATCTCCATCTCGTACTGATCATAGTGACTCTGGCTGGTGCTGATCAGTTTGACTCTGTAGGCTGAAGAAAAGACACATTTATTGAGAAGACTGTGATATCATGATGTGTTCCCCCCAAAAAGACATAAGAAACATTCACCATGATGTAATCCATTGCACACAACAGCCTTCCTCTGTTCTTTCCCAAAAGACAAGGAGTCTTCTTTCATTACACAACAGTCACCTATGAAAGAAAGTTTTATAAATTATGTTATAACTGGTTAAAGGTAAGAAATTGATTGAAAACACAAAGATAGTCCTGCTGATCTGACCCTGTGAGCAGCGGCACACGCCGTCTTTGCAGATCTGATCGAGCTGCTGTTGGTCTTCAGGAGGTGAGTAGAATCTGCTACAGCGCTTATCTGACAGAACAAAGACCGTAATCATGATCACAATGTTGGTTAGCATTTTAGGGAGCACTGTGCAGGACATGCAAAGAGAAAAAAAATATTGTGGCCACGATTTAACTCATTTAAAATGAGGGAATTAATTAGTACAACGTGGCCATGATTTACTAAAATCCAACCTTTGGGGTTGTTGATAGAAGTGATCTGGACAAAGTCTTTGACTAAAATTCAATTTTCTCAACTTTTTGTTAGAATAAGCTAAAATAAAATGTTTTGTTGTTGTTGCTCTTGACGAATCTCCAGCGAGCGCGCTTCAACTTCAAACAATAGCCATGAGACTTTCATCCAGCTGCCAACACACCACGTGATTAGCTTCCCAAGACGTCCATCAAAGACACGGGCAAGACCGTCAGCGAATCACCAAACCTGGGGAACCCCTGCAGCCAGGAATCCCCGAGCAGAGATACGAGCTACAAACGCAAGTAACCTCCAGATTTTAAACTGAACTGGTGCAATGATATCAAATTGAATAACCCTGCCTAAGCAACGTTAGGAGGGTTAAGTTAATGATCGGTGATTCATTCAGGGCATGTTTTAAATGCACATATTGTTAGAAACTTGGGATTTCATAATTTCTCTCTCTTAAAACTCATTCTTTCCTCACTTTCCTCCTTTCTGCAACGAAGTGTGTGTGTGTGTGTGTGTGTGTGTGTGTGTGTGTGTGTGTGTGTGTGTGTGTGTGTGTGTGTGTGTGTGTGTGTGTGTGTGTGTGTGTGTGTGTGTGTGTGTGTGTGCGTGTGCGCGTGTGCGTTAGATATTAGTTTTACGTGTTAGAGTGATCAATAAAGTTTTGTTTGTATTTAAAGATAAGTGTTCTTGTGTTATGTGCTTACAAATTTAATGTCTTAGACTGCTGATCTAAGTTACCTGGCTAAAATAGAGTTTAACTATTGTGTGGATATTAATATACACAGCAGAGTTGATAGTTATGGCCCGTTCAAATGAACGCTAGACGAGTCATTTACTCTGTCGTAAAATAGACTCTTTCAAAATTCCCTATGAATTAATTCATTCATTTGAGATAAATAGACCAGTTTCCCTTATACAGAGTCACTACAACAAGTAACAAAATAGTAGACCACACACAAAATGGTAACATACATTCATGAACAAATTTCATCATTATGCGTGTTGTCAGGTTATGGTGCCAGGTGAGGGTACAAATAACATGCTAGTGACTTAAATAAGCTGGGCTAGACAGCCCAAGCTTAAAGAGGGGTAGAGGGCCTAGCACTGTGCTACAAAGAGCCCACACCCAGGACAGAATAGGCTACCGGGGTCCTGGTGACATCGAGCCGGTAGTATCTGACAAACGTATGGGGAGAGGCCCAGCTTGCAGTGGCACATATCTCTTGCAAGGAAACCCCTTTAAACAGAGCCCAAGAGGCAGCCATACCCCTAGTGGAGTGTACTCTGAGGCCCACTGGAGGCTGCACCCCACCTTAGATTCATATGCCAAAGATATAGCTTCCACAAAGCCAATGAGAGAGGGTGTCGCTTGAAGATGTGTTTCCCTGTGTGTGGGGGAGCCCAAGGGATGAAAAGCTGAAAGCATACGAGCAGTGTTTTGCATCACTTTCTCTATTGAATCGGCTATACGCAGCCAGTCGTCTATGTCAGGATTTTGAACCCCGCTTTTCTCAACGCGCTAACCCTGCGCCTTGTTAGGCCTTGTATACTTCTGGTATGGAGGATAAATGCTTATGTGGAAAAAAAACATCTTTCAGATCGGTCAATGTGAACCAATCGTTCTATTTTACTGAATGAGAGAGAATGGCATGGGTTAACATTCTGAAATGGTATTTTCTCAAATGTTTGTTCAGCACTCGCACATTGTAATTGAATGCACCAGAATAGGATGAAGAGACCAGTCCTTCTTTGGAATTAGGAAACAACGGGAGAAAACCCTGATGGCATTGATGTCGGGGTACCACTTGCACCGCCCCCTTCTCGAGGAGAGTAGAGATCTAGTCTTTCAGAATGTAAGCTGAGCTCTCTTCTATGTGAGAAAAGATAACTCCTAAAACATGAGGGTTTTCTGGCAAACTGAAGTCTTTAGCCTTTCATAATAGTCTGAATCATTGCATCTGATGCATTAAAGTGACAGCAGGACCAAAGAGAGCATGGCCAGGCTCAACCCACACTCCAGCGTTGTGCCATTTTTCACTATCGGGGAGACCAGATAGATTAAGCCACAGTGCACATTCTCCTACCACAGAGAGGTCATTGACAGTGACTATCTCCTTCCAGGGAACGGGCCTCCATTTCTCCAGTTATTCTCCCATCTCGGCCATGAGTTCAGTCTGGTAATCGGAAAGCAGGAAGGATGCATTGAGGTTTCTTACAACCAAGGCCAAGGCTTTATAAGAGGCCTTGTGGATGGATGTGGCCCAAGCAATCCATGGGAGGGGTGAGCGGCCCACCTTGAGAAGGATTAAGGTGCCTGGCGATAGAGGGCTCGGTGGTGGGTGGGTCACCCGTGCCGAGAGAGGCCATATTCTTAACGTCCAGGTCTCCCCAGCAATGTTTCATGTGTTTAGTACACACATGGAGGACAGGAAAAACTGTTTCTCAAAAGTTTCCCATCATAGACGTCCTGTTCTTGGTCAGAGGCACCAGCTCTAGGTCGCTTTGGTAGGCCCAGCTCACTGCGGGAGTCATTACTTACCTGGCTAATAGGACAATCACATTCGGTGGACGTTGAGCCAAAAGATGTGTCCTCCTACAGACAATAGTTAAGTCCGCAAAACACGAGCTGAGTGTAAAATATTCAAGAGGTTGCAAGAAGCTATTGACAACTGAGGAAAGGTAACACGTGCAGATGCGTTAAGCACTTTGGTAAGGGGCAAAAACTTGTCTCTAGACATTGTTTTTTTTTTTCTTCATTCCATTACCCTGCCTCTTGCGTATTTACTTGCAAAATTGCATTCTGTGTGAATAGCAAGGTGTTCCTAATGTTTGCTAGCGCATTGCTCTGGAATTGATAGCATATTCAATTGCTCAGAAAAGTAACAACATGCCTCTCTGCATAGTTTGAGATTAGTTAAGAGGTTAAAAAGTTTAACACTTGTGTAGATTAGCAGCATAACTTCACAAACCTTTGTGTGTACGAACCTTTGTTGTAGTACTGGTAAACTGTGACAGTGGAAGGCTGAAGGAGCCCCACTTTAAATTTCTGATGCAGTCTGAATGAGATCATATCTGTCTCAGTACTGGACACCTGTCCAGGTCAATCATACAAAGACAAATATTCAATGTTACCTTCATTTACATCATGTTAAACAAGTATGAACTTTTAGAGTGCATGTTAGGTTACCTTAAACAAGTGAATTACGAGGGATCCTCTGTCACTCAGGTTGTCCACCACTTGGAAGTTGTTAATGTAGCGGTCCACTGAATTTTGAAGCTGAAAAATCAATCCTGACATTATCATATCTATAGCCTAATGATTTGCCTTGCTGTGTAATTGTCTACATAGGTAGATGCCTACATAGTTAGCATCCTTACTGTCAAGGTGGCAGATTTAAAGCACTCTTTATATACACGCTCCATGATAGATGCAGTCTAGGTAGGCTACAACACAGCTGGCAACAGGATTAGCAGCTAACGCTAATTATTTTGGTCTTACCAATTCTAAATCTGAGTTTTCAGGCTCAAAGCCGGTGGGCAGGCCGATGTCCAGAATTACCATCCTCACTTGCTGTCCCTCAAGAGCCCTTTGGTGGTGCAAAGCAGAGAATTGTGGGTACCGCAATAATCTATCCTGGCAAACATAAATAAAAAATAGATATCTACCTATATATAAGTGCTCACCTCACGTGGATATTGAGTCTGTAGGACTTTTCTACATCCGGTGGATTTTTTTCTGAAATGGACCAAAGAGTGATCTTAATGAAAATGTGTACTCTATGTGTACAGTGTAAAAACAACAACAACAAAAAAGTTATCTATGGTTATCAGAACTTTACCAGTAAAAAAAGGGTAGCAACATTTTTTGTTTTACAGATTGAATTGAAATTTACAGTATAAAACAAATATTTCAGTAACTGATATAATTGCAGATAACACTTTATTTTAGTGTTCTTATGCTGCCTTCACATGCTTTCAGAATTATCCTAAATACGTATGCATATACTGAAGTCATATTTACCACTGGGAAGCTCGTGGATAATTTTGATATCCAAGTTCCCGAGTGGGCATACCATAAAATTTAAACATGTCAGAGGGGAGAACAATTGCTGCTGTGACTGCTATTCTTTATCATTTTTTTTCACAACAGCTACATTGCCTTGTCTTGTCATTAAATGAGTGCATATTTAGATATATGAATAACCATTTCAAGCAGACTGTATGTTTTATACACAGCAAAAAGCCTGTATTTGACGGAAATTCCAGAATTGCCAAACTATATATGTAGATAGCGCGGTGAATATTTATATGGTTGTCAATGAATGGGATGCTAAATATCATTTTGATTTTATTAAGACTTTCCCAATAAATAAGCAAAAATAAACCTGGTGTCCTCCATGACCCCTGTTCTTTCTGACAGCAAAGCACTTGAATGCAACAAGCTCGTAATTACAACTTCAAAAGTGGGAAGTAGGACATTTCTGATAGCTCTGAGAAGAAAAGTCAGAACTACAAGATATAAACTCGCAATTGCGAGAAAAATAGATAAAACATTGCAATTACCTTTTTTGGTTTTTATTATCTGGCGGAAACAAGCTTCCATATAAAACTAGAGCGCATACCATTAGTCTCAGCGATGGAGACGTCCAGCTGAAAGCCATTACACGTGCTGTTCTCGTACACATTAGGAAGCTGGTGGTACACAGTCACCACCTGGGACACATAAAATGCAACAGAGAAAAGATTGTAACTAAATTACGTCTTGGTTTTATTTTTTAATTATTCAATACTTTGGTGTAGATGTTGGCATTTAGCACCTCCAAAATTCCCTTGCCCTTCCCAGAAGCCACCACTGTGAATTCCTGGTCAAGAGGTACCTGGAAGAGATAATGAAGGCGAGTAAGTTATTGTACTTCATCCCAGCATTATTTTCCTTTATATATGGAGTTATTAAACTGCTAAATGTCAAAAGAGTAAAGTGTGTGTGTGTGAATCTTTTCAGCTTAAAGCATGTTTACACCTGGAATTAAAGGATTAGTTCAGCCAAAAAATGATCCTATAATTTACTTACCCTCAAGCCATCCTATGACTTTCTTCTTTCAGCCGAACACAATCGGAGTTATATAAAAAAAATATCTTGGCTCTTCCAAACTTTATTATGGGAGTGAATTGTATCCTAGATTTTGAAGTCCAAAAAAGCACATCCATACATCATAAAAGTACTTTATATGACTCCTGCATGTTAATAAAGGCCTTCTGAAGTTAAGTGATGGGTTTTGTAAGAAAAAGATCCATATATAAATATCCATTCTGTCAGAGCAGATTTTTTTTTTTTTTTTTGCCATGTTAAACGTAAATTACGTGAGCATATTTTGTCCATTCGATTGAAAGATCTGAAAAAGCCCATACATTTACCTGCCCATACACCCTCCCCTCGAAGAAATCAGGACAGAGAAGTGGATAAAAGAGGACAAAAGAGACAGATAAAAACACTAGGTGTGATTGAGTATGTCTCCCTCATCTACTTGTGATCCCATCAATCAAAATCATCTTAATACTAGGCCTTTTGTAATCAATGTGCGACCATGGTGTAGTTTGTTTATAGCCTACTTTTAGATTCTACGTTAGATTGCACATTACATGATAGTATTTTCATGCTACAATAATGCTCTTTCAACATTTGGCAGTATAATAACACCACATATACACTCACCTAAAGGATTATTAGGAACACCATACTAATACTGTGTTTGACCCCCTTTCGCCTTCAGAACTGCCTTAATTCTACGTGGCATTGATTCAACAAGGTGCTGAAAGCATTCTTTAGAAATGTTGGCCCATATTGATAGGATAGCATCTTGCAGTTGATGGAGATTTGTGGGATGCACATCCAGGGCACGAAGCTCCCGTTCCACCACATCCCAAAGATGCATGTTCAAGAAATCAATTTGAAATGATCTGAGCTTTGTGACATGGTGCATTATCCTGCTGGAAGTAGCCATCAGAGAATGGGTACATGGTGGTCATAAAGGGATGGACATCAGAAACAATGCTCAGGTAGGCCGTGGCATTTAAACGATGACCAATTGGCACTAAGGGGCCTAAAGTGTGCCAAGAAAACATCCCCCACACCATTACACCACCACCACCACCACCACCAGCCTGCACAGTGGTAACAAGGCATGATGGATCCATGTTTTCATTCTGTTTACGCCAAATTCTGACTCTACCATCTGAATGTAGAGTCAGATGGTAGAGTCTTGATGGTGATACGCGCTTATCCGAGCGTATCTCAGGGTCAGCTCTCCCGTCTCTGCAGGACGTCTACACCAAACGCTGCAAAGGTAGAGCTACCAAGATCATCAAGGACTCTAATCACCCTGCAAACCCTCATTTCACGCTGCTACCATCTGGTAAGCGCTTCCGAAGCCTGATGGCCAAAACTGAGAGACTCAGGAGGAGCTTCTTCCCCCAGGCCATCAGACTCCTGAACTCAGTCACTTAACATCACGTGACTTCACGTCAGGATAAACATCGATACACTGACATTGCACTGCACTTTCTGTTCTCGTTGTTACTGTGTAACAACCTGTCATAAACCTGTTTGCACATTATACTCATAAATATGTGGTTAACAAATGTATAAAAGTCTACAGTTTACTCACTGCACAGTTTATTTCACTTATTTTATTCCACTTTATCCTTATTTGTTACCTTTTTTCTCTTGACTTGATTATTTATAATTCTACAGATATAGATATATATATATATATATATATATATATATATATATATATATATATATATATAGATAGTACTTTTTTTATATCCTATTTCTATTATAATTTCTTCCTTGTGTTTTTAACTGTGAATTTGCACTGTCCATGGAGCGGACCTGTTTACATTTCACTGCCGGTTGTATATTCTGTATATAACTGTGTATGTGACAAATAAAACTCTTGAATCTTGAATCTTGAATCTTGAATGTCTCAACAGAAATCGAGACTCATCAGACCAGGCAACATTTTTCCAGTCTTTAACTGTCCAATTTTGGTGAGCTCGTGCAAATTGTAACCTCTTTTTCCTATTTGTAGTGGAGATGAGTGGTACCCGGTGGGGTCTTCTGCTGTTGTAGCCCATCTGCCTCAAGGTTGTGCATGTTGTGGCTTCACAATTGCTTTGCTGCATACCTCGGTTGTAACGAGTGGTTATTTCAGTCAAAGTTGCTCTTCTATCAGCTTGAATCAGTTGGCCCATTCTCCTCTGACCTCTAGCATCAACAAGGCATTTTCGCCCACAGGACTGCCGCATACTGGATGTTTCTCCCTTTTCACACCATTCTTTGTAAACCCTAGAAATCGTTGTGCATGAAAATCCCAGTAACTGAGCAGATTGTGAAATACTCAGACCGGCCCATCTGGCACCAACAATTGCTCAAAATTGCTTAAATCACCTTTCTTTCCCATTCTGACATTCAGTTTGGAGTTAGGACCACACCCCTAAATGCATTGAAGCAACTGCCATGTGATTGGTTGATTAGATAATTGCATTAATGAGAAATTGAACAGGTGTTCCTAATAATCCTTTAGGTGAGTGTATCTACAAAAAACATAAAGGGGAGATTGAAAGATATACTAACGCACCCGTGAAGATCGGGCCACATAAGCAACTTTGGGATTGAAAGTCCAGCGTACGTCACTGCGACCGGGAACACTGAGCTGCACCATCAAATTGAGGTCAGTAGGAGGAGGTCTCTTCACGAGGTACTCAGAAACGGCCTGTAGCACTACCATAGTAGACTGATGGGAGAAATACAGTCATTATATGAATAACAATGTACCTTAAATATAAATATAAGACAGTTAGTGAAGGTTTACACATGGTTTTTACCTGAGTAGAGCCGTACCCTCCCCCAATGCCACGCTTCTCGCTCAGCCATTGAAAGGGGGTGGCTGCTTCTTCCATGTGGCCACTTTTCATAAGCGCTAACAATGCGTAGCCTGTAGCTTCCAGTGTGAAGAAATAATTAGCAGAGTCTGGCCAGTGGGTATGATCTGCAGACAGAAAATAAAGAACGATGAGAAAGACCACAGGAAGCAACATATTTTTAAATATTTTGTTTTCAAAAGCTAAGTACCAGGTGAAGCTAATTTTAACAACATGCTCTTCATGCAGCCGTGGTTGGAAACTGCTAAGGCGTAGCATGCTATAGCCGCTGTGTACGGCCTCGTCAGCCGGGGGAAATGCTCTCTTATATACATCGCTGCTTTTCTGGACTTGTCCTGCAATTGCCGATTGAATATAGAAAATACAATTAGCACCATTAAACAAAGTTAAAAGTAAAAAAAAATATTTTTCTGCTTTGCCTGGAAGTACAACATGAATCAGTGTACCTTCGTCTATTTACTTAAAGATACTATTTACTTATTTTTAGAGGTGAAGTGACGTACATCCGCCTCCTCTTACTTACTCACACCGAAAGCATGCACACCACTGATCTATATAAGTGGAGCGCACAAGCCGCCTCTAAAACAGCTTGTGAGTCGCAAGTACCAGAATTCAATTCAATTTACATTTATTTTTTACAGAAAATGTATGGTCTGTTATCAGAGGTTACAGTGTCCAAGTTATGGATTTCACTTAGCTATCAATGTATTAATAAACAATGTATTAATTTAAGGCGGAAATAATGAGCTCATTAAAGTAAAGAATACATGTTGTTAACAAATGATTAGTATACATGGAAAAAAAAATTTAGCATTGGTGCAAATGAGGGGATTACTGCACTTAAACAGTCCACAAAAGTATGTCAAAATACATACAAAATTATGTCTTAGCGAGTATTCAGTTAAACACAGTCCATTTTGGAATGTAAATATAAGATAACGCATGTTGAGCAACAGTATATTGGATCCGTGCATAAGCTCTTAAAGTGACAGCAGTCTAATATTCCTGCTGCTGTCTGTCATGTTAACCAGAGAACAAAAGACAAAGAAAATCACTCTGCTCTTGACTGAATAACTTTTGTAACTTTATTTGTAAGCAATAATCTTAAATGAAATAATCTTATTTCATTTTTACAATGAAGACTATACAGTGTTACTTTACATTTGATTACTTTAATTTCTGTAGTAGTTGTCGTGAATAATAACCTACTGTTAGACCCACCTAAAAAACTGGGGGGGGATGTAGGACTGGGAAATAAACTTTAGGAACTAAAAATGCTGAATAAGTGAGCGTTTTTTGTACAATGTTATTTTATTTTTAACTTAATTTTCTATTCATATAATAAAAATTTATATTATATTTATTACATATTAACATCTATTGTCCTATAATCCTATTGTCCATAGCTGTTGTCCTAATTATTTAATTCAGCCATTGTGCTAATTATTTAATATAGCTATTGTTTTAATAATTTAATGTAACTACTGCTTAATTCAGATGTTATTAGCCGTTTTAAAGAGTGACGTTACCTGTATGTCGAGGTCTGGCTCTTGGCAGGTAACAGCATTTTGTGCCTCTGCCAAAGCAATGAGCACGAATGCGGTCAGAGACACTCTGGATTCAGAGCCCTGCAGGCCTCCCTGCAACAGAAAACATGTTAGCTAGTACTGTGAGAAAGCATTCAGTTAACAGTGGTCCCCTTTTATAGATTATTATGAAACTAGTGCAATCACAGTTATTAATTCTCACCATCATACTGGTGTCATAGACAGGATTGTTCTCCTGAAAGGATCCATCTGGACGCTGTTTATTCTTGAGTAGGTACAGCAGAGGGCCACACAGATGCTTCTCATTGACACTGATAAACGAGTGTGCCATGGAGAACACCTTCACTACATATGCAGTGATCCTGAAATCGACAGAACCGTCTTGTTTATGTATGGTAACCCTCATTTCCTAATGGAGGGAACAGAGACGTTTGTCGAAATGACATATAGGATTCGCTCTTGGGAACCCCAATCACCTCTGAGAATTTCAGAAAAGGCCAGTGAAATTGGCCACGCCCTGTACATTTAAGTATATAAGCCAGTTGTGCAGGTTTTGTTCTGAGGAGCCAAGGTAGCGTCTTAATGGTCTTAGGTCTCCACAGGGAGCACTACCCGCCACTGCAGCTGTAGGGCCTCTTCTGATTATTTTAAGGTAACAAGCCTAAGCTTAAAAAAATATATAGCTGTGTACACCTGGTTGTTAACGTTGGGAAGCGTTCTTTCCCAGAGGGACAGCAATGCTACGGAGACAACATCCAACTCCACCAAAGGGGGAGGCTACCTATCCCACAGAGTTGCTCTGTACAGGGGAGAGCTTGCTCTTCTCCCAGTTGGCATGAAGTCCCACTCGGGCTAGGTGCCAAAGGACCTGGTCCATGTGTTCGCAACTCCAGCCAGTCGTCGAAGTAGTTGAGAATGCAAATGCCCTGCTCCCTTAAAAGAGCAAGGGCAGCCTCTGCAACCTTCCTCAAAACGTAAAGAGAAAGGGACAGCCCAAAAGGGAGGACCTTGTACTGGTATGCTCATCCTTCGAAGGCAAACCGAAGAAACGGTCTATGCTGAGGAAGGATCAAAACATGAAGTACATGATACATGTCTTTCCCTGGGTCATACACTCTGTGTGAGTGTATGACCCAGGGAAAGAGGAAAAGGCTCTTTTTGTGAAGGTGTAAACACTCCCCCAACCAACAGTGCTGCCAAAGAGGCTGCCTTGTGATAGTGGAGCATCAAGAAAGCGAGCCTTCTTGGCGTCTATCATCTCTGCAAGATTAAGCCATAGGTGGCTGTAGTGACTGGACCGATCAAACACACGATTTTTACAATTTAATCTCTTTAAGGATCCAGACAGGCTCTGTGATGTCTAGTTTCCTCACTGTGAATTAGCACCCTGGTGCCCACTCATACATTTTTAGGCTACATCTACATTAATCCGGATAGATTTAAAAACAGAGTTTTCATTTCAAAACGCTCTCCGTCCTCTCTAACGTTTTTCAAAAGTTTCTCATCCACACTGAAACGTCATTAAAAGCCAAATTCTGCTTACTGCGCATGCCTAAAACCTCATAAAAGCTACAGACATCATAAAGTTATCACACAATCTCCTTATCTCACCATTCACTGATGCGTCCAGGTTGCACTCGGTCAACCATTATTATGTTTGTTCTAAAACGCAACTGCTCTCATGTTTTCCCGCAGGACAGCAAATGCAAGTAAATATTTTGTCATCCTTGCAGGACTGTGATATGAAGTGTGCAAAGTAACATATTTTAGCAATTGTGTGAAAGTGAATAGCACATAACTGGCACAATAGCGGTATAAACATACATATCTATTGGTACAATATGAGCCACATGACTAAACATGCATCATTGTTTTCAAATACCTCCATCTTCACAGTCCGCAGTACGACATGAAGACGGCATTTTCAAATTTATCTGCTTTGGAGAGTGTTTTCAAAAAGCTAAGTTTTAGTTGACTTAAAACGCCGTCTCAGTGTGGACAGAAGGCCTACACTGAGAGAAAAAAATGTGTTTTCAAACGAAAACGTATTAGTGTGGACATGGCCTTAAAGACACTTGGGCTGATTGTTCTCTGGGATTGTTCTCTTGTTCAACTGGAGCAACTGCATACACTGGGGAATAGGAGGCTCACAGGGATTTACCTGGCGAAAGCACTGTCATTTCACCCCCCAGAGGTAGAAGGACCAGGATGGGAAGCAGATGAGGCTCTCTGTCTTTTAAAGAAATAAGAGAGCCGTGACCGCAACATTCCAATGGACAGCCACTCACAAACACTGCCTCAGAGTAGGCACAGCCCAAGCACTGAACACAGGGAGAGAGGAATCACCTGCATCCAGTGGGACATGGATGGAACGGCATCTTTAAAAAGACGTGAATAGCCGGGTAAAGCTTTTTTAGAGGAAATTTAATATTTCTCTTTTAGCAGGCTGCTGAAGCACCCAGGGGAACACTTTTGCACTTATCCGTGAACAATGAGAGGACCGCTGAACCATATTCCCAGCAGCGATGAGGTGATTGGAATGCTGTGTCGGCTGTGTCGGCTACGAAGAATAAAGCTGAAGTGCACTTGCATGCTGGCCGGCTTATATACCCATATGTATAGGGCGTGGCCTGGCATACAAATTCTGCACGGCAATTTCATTTGCCTTTTCTGATATTCTCAGATCTGATTGAGGCTCCCAAGAGCGAACCCCATTTGTTTTCGACACACGTCGAAGTGACCGACAAAAAGAGAAAATAAAAGGCACATGAACTCTACTGGGAAATGTTCAATATAGTGCTGTAGTTTAAGGTTTAAGTGCTGGTATGAATACCATGTGCTGGTGCCTTCTTTGGCGTAGGGAGGGTACGAGTCATCCGCTTTCCGATAATTAAGTTGATTTTCATAACCTATAAATAAAATAAACAATACAAATAATTTATCTTAATCATATGTGAAAGAATGCAGGTCATCCCTGTCTGTGTCTAATCGCACCTTTTTTTATGTATTTGATAGCCTCTTCTCTGCGATTTATTCCCACAACGTCCCAGTTACCACTGCGGTCCAAGTAATGAGCTGCAATGAGGGGCAGTGTGATGCTGGCCAGGTTCTGCTCCACACACCCGCCCGGCATGCGGATCAGTGCTGCCAGTGAGTCCTCCTTAATGGAGTTATCAATGCTGTCTGCCAGCAAATCACCTGAAGAACGGATAAAAACATACAGATCAGTACAAAACTGGGAAATGAATGTCCATAATGTAATTGAGCTTTACTGCTATTTTATAATATTATGACTATTGCTTTATTTCTTTATAATATTATGAATATTGCTTAATAAAATGTCAAACCTCTGACATTGACAAATGTCTCCGGCAGAGATTTTGGTACAACGGCGTCCAGCTGCATCTTCTCCACTTCTATCATCTGTCTCCCAGCTGAGATGAAGGAAATATTCAATCATTTATTATAACAAAAATGTATAAATTAAAGCATATAATTACATTTACATTAATATTACATAAACTTTTCATGCATGTAAGGATTTGAAGAGGAAAATGAGAAATTCTTAGTGCATTACAGTGAATTATTCATGGGATATATCGTAAGAGAACAGAACACAAATGCACAGTGTATATGTATTTTTTCATACTGTTAATAGTGGAATACAAATGAAAAAATTAAAAATAAAATAAAAAATGCAGCGACTGAAAAGAGCCGTATGATTTGAAATGATTTGTTTCTGTATTTTTAAGTGGAATTTCAACCAGAAGTGCCTCCCATAATCTAAAACACAGTAGGCTTATTAGGAAAAAGGTGGGTATGGATAAAAGTATTGGAACAAATCTCTTAATTATTGAATTCAGGTGTTTCAGTCAGACCTATTGATACAGGTGTATGAAATCAAGCACCTTACAATGCAGTCTGCATTTACAAACATGTGAAAAAAAGTATCGTTCTGGAGAGCTCAGTGAATTCAAGCATGGTACTGTGATAGGATGATCTTTGCAATAAGTCATTTTGTGAAATTTCATCCCTGCTAGATGTTCCACGGTCAACTGCAAGTGAATTATTGGAAAGTGGAAGCGTTTGGGAACAGCAGAAACTCAGCCATGAAATGGAAGACCACATAAAGTCAAAGAGCGGGGTCACCGAGGCGCATGGTAAAAGTCGCCAACGCTCTGCTGATTTAATAACTGAAGAGTTCCAAACTTCCACTGGCATTAATATCAGCACAAAAAACTGTGTGCCAGAGCTTCGTGGAATGGGTTTCCAAGGCAGCAAGCCTCACATCACCGAGTACAATGCCAAGCGTCGAATGGAGTGGTGTAAAGTTATGATTGTAATGAAATAGTCAGGTGTCTCAATACTTTTGTCCATGTAGTGTAAATATAGTTAATGCATGCATCAAGACCCATTTATACTGTGTAAAACTGCTACAGTTGCGATTTTTAAAAACGTGATATTACAAAGGCAAGAATTTAAGTTAAATAATTGTTTTTTTTGTGTGTGTGTTATCATTGCATTGAGCATGAATAATCTAACGAATAGTCTTACCACTGTCTCCTTTCTCAGTGGGGTTCAACACAAAACTCCTCACTTTAATTGTCTGGATGCCTTCTACCTAAAACACGATATAGAATCATGTGCCACACAGTTACTAAAAACATGTATGAACATGTGACATAGCTAATATAAAATATGTTCAATATAACGTGTGTGAGACCCATGACAGAGCAGGTTTTAGTAGCACACTTACTACCACACGTAGATTCTTCCTCACTGCATCTTGCCCCATGAAGGAGGCAGCAATGGCTGTGACCTGTAGGGGGAGCTCTCCTGTTTTAAGGGGGATGACAGTGTATGTAATGAGCTTGGAGGAGCTGGCCTGCACCGAAACCTGCTGTCTGTGGGGTCCGCTAAATGCCACACTACACATGTCCTCTGTCTTATCCAGGATCACCATTACCTGCAAACAGTCACATTGTTCAGGTTAGGTCACAGACGTTACAGTGGGAGTGTGGTAATTGTTTGGTGATGGTGTGAATCTAACCGTCAGTGCTGAGTTCCTGTAATTGTGGACCACAGCTTTGATTTGCACATGTTCATTTCTGGACACTGAGTGGGGCAACCGCAGGTCTATGAAGAACGGCTTCCACGCCCGCACGTTATAAGGTTCAGCCACACAGAAACCTGCAAGAGGTTCAAAAACCAGGAATGAGCTCATTCTCAGGGATATTTTCACATTCATTCTCAGAAATATCTGACATGTAGGATTAAAAGCTAAATAATAATTATTAAAGTATCCATAGTTCATGTCCAGAAATGCTTGGCAAGCAGCATTAAAAGCTAAATAATTATTAAAATGTTCATAATTCATATTAAGAAAAGCTTGGAATGTAGCATTAAAAGTTAAATAACTATAAATACAAATATTCGTAATTCATGGCTAATTCAAAATGTTTGACGTAGAATTAAAAGCTAAATAATTATTAATAAAATACTTAATAAATTGGCATGTAGCATTAAAAGTGAAATAGTAATTATTAAAATATTTATATGCATACATTTTCCATGTAGGAAAATTATTAATATATTCCAAATTCATGTGCAGAAGTGCTCAACATGTAGCATTAAAAGCTAAATAATTATGATTAAAAAAAAAAATCACAACTATATTTTCATTGTTATTATTTAATTATCACTGTGGCAGATCTAAAACCATATAAATTTGATTCTGTATATCAGTTATTAGTCATTTAAACATAAGAAATAAACAAATCTGGGCTGATTTCTATGCTATCTTATATAATTGTGCTGTATTGTTTGGCAACAGTAAAATCTGAAGAACTTTTACTACATGAGATACACTTTAAACACTTTAAAGAGCTCTGCCCAGACAGACAGATGGTTCGGACAAGAACAGGGCTGTTTACCCGTCTCAGGTGAGGCACTGATGGCTAGAAACCCCCACTGAGTGATACTGTCAGGAAGAACGGTGTCCACTGGAAATACAGCCAGCCTGGAATAAAAGCAGGGAGAGACACATCCATCAATGAACATGATAAAAGTGGGACTTCTTCATTGAGTCAAAGTCAAAGTCTTACCCATCAGACTTGGGCACGCTGGGCAGTCTGATGTCAGTCCACAGCCACGACTCATAGAACTTGCTGCGCACGTAAATGTCTTCTATATCAGCTAAATCATCTTCATCGAACTCTTGCTGCTCCTCCTCCTCCTCCTCCTCCTCCTTCTCCTTCCCTCTCATCCTTTCATGAAGACTGTCCTCGTGTACTGCCATGACAGGTGCACTACTGAGGGTGATGAAATGCCCACGCATAGGTCCAGACCTTCTGTAAGGTGTAAAATAATCCAAGTCATATTCACTAAAAAGCAGGTGGGTGTTGGCGGGTGGAGGGGTGGTGGTGGGTGGAGGGGTGGTGGTGGGTGGAAGGGTTGTCGTCGGAGGCCTGGTAATGACACCAAGCTCCTCCCCTCTGTACTCTGCGCAACAGCGGAGGAAAGCTAACACACAGCTCCAGTCCTCTGTGATGTAGAGGGAGCGACGGTAGCACGAATAGGACATGGGAATCTCCCTCATGCCGTCCACACAACATCTCTGCAGGAGCTTGTCAGAATATACCTTCTCTGAGAGAAAAGAATGTGTTTAGGCAGAGTGACCTAGCGCATAAGCCTAGCGAATTAGCTCGACTGGCCAATTTTTGCTAGCACTTTTGCTAGACTTTTATATCTTCACTTCTCTAACAAACTGTAACAAACTTTTTAAAGATTTCTGATGCACTGATGACACTGACTCACCCAGCTGCTCTCTGAGCTGCAGTTTGGCAGCAGAACGCCGTCTTCTAGATCTACTGGAGCAATCTATTTCAAACAAACCAAAGAAAATACACTCTAATATAAATATAAAATAAAGGTTATTTATTGGCATCGACAGTTCCATGAAGACAGTTCCATTTTACAAAGGTTCTTCATAGTAAAAAAAAAAAAAAAAAAAAGTCATCCTAGTTTACTTATCCTTATCCTTGCATAATTTACTTATCCAAGTCATCCTAGGTGTATATGACTTTCTTCTTTCAGCCAAACACAATTAGAGTTATATTAAAAATATCCTGGCTCTTCCTGTCAGGGTTGGGTAAAGGGATGAGGCGAGGACCCAGAGATGCAGATTAATGGGCTTTTATTAATAAAAATAAAACAAAAACGAACAAAAACTACCCAGAGGGGGAAAACATGACAAACCGCAAGACTTCATTTGACTTGACTTGGGTCATCATACAAGACAAACAATACAGCAGTGTCAGGGCTCTGTCACAAAACCAAGAGTAAACAAGACCGAAGTGACAGAACCCTGACACTTACAAGCTTTATAATGGGAGTGAATGGTATCCTAGATTTTGAATCCCAAAAAAAGTGCATCCATCCATCATAAAAGTAATCCATACGGCTCCAGGGGCTTAATAAAGGCCTTCAGAAGCTAAGCGTTTTTGTAAGAGAAATATCCTGATTCATAACTTTATAAACTATAATCACTGGCTTCCGGTAACGGCCATACGCCAAGTCTAGTTCCGGAAGAAGAGTGACCTCTGACCCGATACATGATAGTAACGTAAGCTTTGACGCCTCTTTCAGTTCAAACAAATAGTGCTCGGCAACAAACTCAAGCTCCTCTGACATTTCTCTTAAAACAATTTTTTTGACGTTTTATTTTACTCTATCCTCTGCGCTTCTGCGTTAGTGATGGGAAGTTTGGTTCTTTTCCGCGAACCGGTTCTTTCGCACAATTCGTTTCAGTGAACCGGTTCAAAAAAACGGTTCACCGGTTCTTTCTACGGCCTCACATAACGATGACGTCATTTCTATCATCCTGATGGATGAAAATACATTCAAACACATTCATATAAAGTAATTTGTAATCATAACTTAGTATAATAATAATAATAATTATTAACTCAATACAGCCACTGTTGTGCAAACCCGGATTTTTTTACACATATTAAATAAATTTACATTGACATAACATAAACTTAGTCCTTGCACCAAGTCCTCGGGTCACCCGTGCTCATATTATCAGCACAGCATCAGCTGTCTGAGAGAAACAGTTCGGTTCAGACGGTGCTATCACACATGCTCAGTATCTCAGCTCATTGGTTCGCAGTATCGAACGTGTCTGAAAGAAACCGTTCTTGATTCTTTACTGGTGAGTCGAGAGCCGCTGTAGCAGTGTAAGTGTGCTGACCTGAGATTAGAAATTAAATAAGCTGTTCCTGAAAAATATCATGCATTACTGATAAAACAAATAAATGTTTAGTTTGGCCATTTTACAATCCATGCATTGTGTTTCCAAACTTTAAAATAATACAGTGATAAGACAGCAATTATGTGATTTTATGTAATTTTATAGCCTACACTTGAAACCTGCATGTCGTTCCTCTGAACAAATGACACGCATGTTCAGCTCATCGATTCTCAGTATCGAACGTGTGCAAAAGATCAAACATGTTTGAAATTCGGATTCGAGAACTGTTAACTCGAGAACCGCTGTAGGCGTACATTTAATACCAACACTATAGTGAAATTTGTGGATGACACAACGGTAGTGGGGCTGATCAAGGATAATGATGAATCAGCTTATAGAGCAGAAAAACCCACAGAAATTGTTTGTTGCATATAAACTGCATCAAATTATTCAAAGGATTTTTCGTCGGACTTGCAGTCAAACAGCCTTCGACTGCATAATTCTATATCATGTCTATAAACAATACATGTGACCATTATGCATATATATCACTCCGAATTAATGTAATTGTATAAGTATTGAATGAGTGGTTGAAAGTGTACCTTGCCTGGTATCTTTTTGTTTGTTTGTTCATAATTCAGAAGATGGCTTCAGTGAAATCTGTGTAGAATGTATCGTGTTCTTATAATAAGAAATCATGTTTAAATGCATTCTCTGCTTAAAGTAGGAAGCTAGGAGACCATAGATAACAGGTAATTTATGGGGGGTTGTGGACGCAGTCCCCTCTGAACCAAGATGGTTCCTGAATCCATCCAAGAGGATGGGCCAATATTTGAGTATTAATCTCAGAACACGATCAAAGAGTTAGAGCAAGTTAAGTCAAGACAAAAGACAGACAACATGACGAATAGATGATTGAATGAAGACGATCGAGGCAGACCAAGATCTGAAAATGGGTTAACGATTTAATTTAAGCCATCTAAAACTCTCCTCTCACTTTCCTTTCTTTTACTTAAGTTTACTTTCTTTCCGTGAGTCTCGTGTTCTAAGTTAAGTTTCGCCACAAAGTTTCTCTCACCGAATCTACAGCGAGCATGCTTCAACTTTAAACAACACCCACGAGACCTTCCATCCAGCCACCAGCACGCCACGTGATTGGCTTCCCAAGACGTCCATCAAAAGACACGACAAGACCGGCAGCGAATCACGAACCGGGTACAACCCTGCAGCCAGGACCAAAAAGGGAATCCCCAAGCAAAGATATGAGCTACAAACGCAAGTAACCTCCAGATTCTAAACTGAACTGCTGCAATGATATCAAGTTGAATAACCCCGCCTAAGCAACAATAGGAGGGTTAAGTTAATGATCGGTGATTCATTCAGGTCATGTTTTAAATGCATATATTGCTAGAAACGTGGGACTTCATAATTTTTCTCTGTGGCGAGGTGGACGAGCGAGAGACATGGGAGGAGCGAGAGACCTCTCATGAGGGAGCTCAGAGGCATATAAGGACGAGCGACACCAGTGAAGGATGAGAGAGGACCAGGCCTGGACTTTGTTGTGATTTGTTTATGTGTTATTATGTGTGTGCGCTGCAGCCATCCGTGAGGGGCTGCCTGCATTTTACTTTAATTTTGTGTTTATTTACTTATTAAAGTCTTTAAAATGTTCGCCGGTTCCCGCCTCCTTCCTCCTTATTCTACGAACTTCATTACACTCTCTCTTAAAACTCATTCTTTCCTCACTTTCTTTTTCCTTTCTGCAATGCGTGTGAATGTGTGTGTGTTTGATATTAGTTTTACATGTTTAAGTAATCAATAAAGTTCAGTTAGTGTTTAAAGATAAGTGTTCTTGTGTTATGTGCTTGCGAATTTAATGTCTTAAACTGCTGATCTAAGTTACCTGGCTGTTAAATAGTGTTTCGCTAATGTTTGGATATTAATATCCGCTGCAGAGTTGATAGTTACGGCCCGTTCAAATGAACGCTGGATGAGTCATTTGCTCAGCCATAAGATAGACTCCCTATGAATTAATTCATTCATTTGAGCTGTTTCCCTTATACAGAGTCCCTACAATTGGGAAGACCAAAGAGCTCATTATTGATTTCAGGAGATCCCAGGACAGGAATTATGCTCCAGTCCAGGGTGGAGAGGGTACCCAGTATTGGTTTCCTGGGAGTTTACATGACAGAGGACCTTACCTGGACCACAAATACCATGGCACAAGTAAAAAAGGCACAGCAGCGGCTGTTTTTTCTGAGGACACTGAAAAAAGCTGGTCTGCCACAAGAACTGCTCGTAACCTTCTATTGCTGCATCTGTGTTCTTTCATTTGTGCTTTTACGGGATTGCGCTCTCACGCTAATTTGCCCTGTTTAGTAAATCTGGCCCTAAATACGTTAAAATCTTTGAATGGTACTGTAATGACATTTATTCTAGTACAATTAATTAAGTTGGCTTGAAAAAGTTGGTTTTCCTAAAAATGAAGATTAAAAATCATAAAAGTCCCATATGCTAATATGCAAAACTTAATTAACTTAAATTTTTCTAGTTACATGCAAATTCATGCTAGCAACATGTCAAATAATGTTGGCAAAATGCTAATTCAAGCTTTCAACATGCTCAATCATGCTAGCAACATGCTGGAAACTTATGTTTACCCACTGTCCCAAATTTCAATTCCAACAATTCAATTCTTCATTTTAATTCTTAAATTAAAACGTTAAGCTCGTCAAAGTCATTTCAAACTTTCAGGCTTTTTCAAGCCAAATTCAAAGTTTGTTTACGAACTTTACTCATATAGTTAGATGTTAATGCTGTGTGTGTGAAGGACCTGCTTTGTAGTC
Organism: Paracanthobrama guichenoti; assembly: GCA_018749465.1. Classification (NCBI taxonomy): domain Eukaryota; kingdom Metazoa; phylum Chordata; class Actinopteri; order Cypriniformes; family Gobionidae; genus Paracanthobrama; species Paracanthobrama guichenoti. The sequence continues at coordinate 17,247,674 of CM031964.1, forward strand.
AGTGGAATCTCCTGTGCTGGAATAAAACATCAGTCCTGCATCACTGAAAACGCCCATATTATTCCTGCCGCCTCCTGAGGTGCAGCCCATATCACCCTGTCCCACCACCTCCCACACCTGAATGAAAGAGTATCAATGAGGCCCTGGAGAAGGTTCTGGAGAGTACAGTGAAATTTATGTCATCACTCACCTTTTTTTGCGTCAGGCGTTTTTTACTCAACAGAAAGATGGCATTATCCACAGCAACCAGGCTGACCTTTGCTCCCGGGTCACCTTTCACTTCAAATTTAAAGCTGCTGCCTGGTGAATAGGAATTGAGTTTTTCTCCCTTCATTGGTCCTATACTGAGCTAATACAATCACAAAAACATTCATATGAAAATACAAACAAACATAAATGTATGCAACAATTATGGCATTAAAGTTACTGTATAAAAAAAACCATAAGAGGTTTAAAAGCCAGAAGCAGAATTACTTACACTATTGAACAACATGCATAAAATGCTGGAATCATGCAATGTTAATAATTTCTTATGGATGTCACATGAACTCACCGAACCCACACACCGGTCCTCCACATCAACAAACACAGAGTCGGCCACCACTTCCGCCCTATATCGCCATGGCAAAATATAGTACGCCACAATCCGAAAGGCTGGTAGCATTTCTGCGGTAACCAGCAGAGGAATGTTTATGACATCCAGGTCTTTGACATTCACCCTAGCAGCATGGATTATTTTCCCCTTGTTTAACACCTGTAAAAACAATTTTATGTGTAAACAATACCAAGATTAATAATTTTCATCACAAAATGCCCCAAGTGTCACTCACGGCATATGTCAGCTTCTCCACAAGCTTTTGTTGATTTGGTAAGGAAGATTTGACGTACATTTGGGCATTGAGCATGTCGCCTACCACTACCCGATTGGCACCCACTGAGATGTGCAGGTACTTCCCGTCGATGTTAAAAGTGGTATATGGCTCCACACGCACTTCTTCAGCAGCTTGCTGTTCTGGTTTCAGTAAAGGATCCACTGTCTCCACCTACACATGAATTTGTCAATCATGACATCATCAGTTTTGGCAGGTTAATGAATATGGCAATGTTAATGTATTTGGTCTTGGTGAACTAGATCTGCTACGCTGCTGCTGCAGACCAAGTGTGGACTAACTACTGCTAATAGATGCACAGACACACTGCAGTGAGAATGTAAGATATGCTGCTGCTGCATAAATATAATTAAATACAAATGTCATGCATAAATCCTATAGCAGACCTAGGCAGGTGGAGGGTTTCACTCCCTATATATATATTAGGGATGCCACAATTCTCAATATATATTGAACCATTCAGTGCGACATCCACGGTTCAATACATTCTCCAAAATTTGCTTTTGAAAAAATATTCTAGTGCTATAGTACACATTCTATCATTTGCCTCCATCCCAATATGCTGTACAACGCAACATACATTCACATTGCACGATAGTGGTAGAGTCACGGGACACTATAGTTATTTGCAATCACAAAAGTTTGTTATTTGCATGCGTTTTAAAGCCTTGCTTGCCTATACATATACATATTAAAGCCTATATATATATATATATATATATATATATATATATATATATATATATATATATATATATATATATATATATATATATATATATATAGTGTTATTCACTGATTTACACTCTAATGTTATGCCTAATTGGTTTATTATGTAAATCAGTGAATAACACTGATCATCTCTTCATCACGGCACCTGTTAGTGGGTGGGATATTTTAGGCAGCAAGTGAACATTTTGACCTGAGTGTTATAATGTGCAATAATCATGCTGTCTAATCAGCATCTTGATATGCCACACCTGTGAGGTGGATGGATTATCTCGGCAAAGGAGAAGTGCTCACTAACACACCTTTAGACAGATTTGTGAACAATATAAGAGAAATAGGCCTTTTGCGTAGGAGTTCAGCTCATGAAAAATGGGGGCAAATGTTCATAATTTTGTTCAGTATGTATGCATATATATATATATATATATATATATATATATATATATATATATATATATATATATATATATATATATATATATATATTTATTTATTTATTTATTTATTTATTTATTTATTTTTTTTCTGTGAGTGACTTACTTTCAGTATCTGTGAATGAACATATGAGATGTCGGGTTTGGCATGTTGATGTGGACTTTGATGGTCCCGCTGTGAACGCTGATTGGGTTTTCAACAAAGCTGATTTTAACAGGAATATTAGGGGATGGAGAGCCGTCATGGTTACTCACTGTAACCTAAGCAACAAAATACAAACTAATTCATAATAATGCTACTGGCATGAGCTAAAATCAACAATCCTATCATAAAATCAGATTAAAGGAATAGTTCAACCAAAAAAGACAATTTTGTCATCAGCCTAATATCTTTTAGAAGAAAACTAAAAAGAAACATAAAAAAATTAATAAAAAAATATAAAAGCACATAAAATGTCTAAAACTTAAACTAAAATAAAAACCCTGAAAATATAAAAATTAAACAATTTCTAAATAATAATAGACAACATAATAGTAGTAGTATCTAAATAACAGTAGAATTACACTTTTACACATTTTGCTTGCTTGTGTGTGGTCAAAAGTTTGGAAACATTAGCATTTTTAATGTTTTTGAAAGAAGTCTCTTATGTTCACCAAGGCTGCATTTATTTGATCAAAAATACAGAAAAAAATGTAGGGGAACGTGGGGCACAACCAAACTTTCCACACATGGCAGCATGACGAAACTTAGTGTTTACTAGCTGCCATATCAACATTATTTAGAGAAAAAAACTTTGGAAGATATCACTGAACATTTATTTAACCACAGCAAAAGTAAATTTCTTAAGTTTATTTTTCATCTCTGTTTTTTGTGTTTATTTAAAAAAAGACAAATCTGATATTATTTTATTCTTATATCTGTTATATGGTTCTTTAATGCTGATCTAACAGCAGAAGACTCGAGCCGCGGTTAAATCCCAGTTGAGCAGGTGGAGTTCGTTGTAACACTGCGTTACAATGCTATTATATTCTATACCTTTATGAATTATTTTGAGAAACCATGAGAAAAGGGTGAATAATGACTGAGAAACAATGTTCAGAAATTATTATATAAATTTTATATAATTATTATTATTTTAAAATTATTATTATTACTATGCTGTATAGCTGTATTTAGCAATGTTTGTTGTCAAACTCAAAAATGTGTATATTTTGAATGATTAAAATTTTGCATTTTGTGATGCAAAATATTAACATATTTCTGCGATGCAAAGCTGAATTTTAAGCATCATTACTCCAGTCTACAGTGTCACATGATCCAATCAGAAAAAAAGAAAGAAAAGAAAATCACTGACCACAAACTTTTGAACGGTAGTGTATATTTTGAATAAATGCTGTTCTTTTTAAACGTTTAATTCATAAAAGACTCCTGAAAAAAGTATCACAAGTTATAAAGAAATATTAAGCCGCATACAACTGGTTCCAACATTGATAATAAATCAGCGTATTTTAAATTGTAATCATATTTCACAATATTACAGTTTTTTCCTGTATTTTTATCAAATAAATGCAAGCTTGATGAGCATAAGAGACTTCTTTCAAAAACATAAAAAATAATGTTTCAAAACTTTTGACCGGTTATTAAAAATAAACTTAAAATTAGAAGTGCCTTGGGAACTAACTGAAATTAAATAAGTTTAGGTTGAAGTAGGTTGAAGCAAAATTAGTAACTAAATAAATAAATTTTAAAAAAGTAAACTACAAATTGTAACAAATACTGTAATAATAAACTTAATAATTCTAAGAGCTTCTGAGTTCTTTTTAGAGCCTGACAGCCCGTGGTCACCGTCCACTTTCAATGTATGGAAAAGAGCAGCTTAGAAATTCTGCTCCATTTCTGTTCAGCAAATGAAATCAGGTATGAAATGACAGTAAATGTCACAACAGAAATTGAATTACCGTCATGCCCAGTGGCAGGCCAGGTTTGAAATACTTTGGCGTGTCCCTGATGGAGAGCACGTAGGGTGATATTACTATTTTAATGCCGGATTTCTCTGCTTCCACAAGGTCGCTACCTGAGAAGAAAGTGTCAAGACGTAAGAATGTTTTCAGAAAAGAAAACTTAATAATGAGGCAAATAACTGATATTGAATGATTTCCTCACCTGAGCTGGTCATTACTGATGCTTTGATGTACACAGAAGACCCCACTATGCTGTTTGTGTCAGGATAGACCCTCTTTATCTCCTCCATACTCAAACTAACAATTCCTCCATTCAGCTGCAATTTATAAAACAGATAACAATAGTCTCTTCCTACAAAGCTGATTTAATGTTTAAGATACGTAATGTGAAGGTTTTTTTAACCACTTACATCATTTAGTTGCTTCATAGATGTGAGTCTAGTCTTCTCACCATTCATTTCAATACCAAACAGCACATATGCAACACCTTGCACAGGTTCACCATAAAGATACCTGGAAGAAATATATACAGTATAGTTACCTCAAGTTCCCTTTCATACTGTCACATTCAACATTACATCGAACGTTACAGACATTATGGGGGAGCGCATGTGAGGCCAGTCATATTCGAGTGTAAACTGGAATGTGTGTGGCACGAAGCGACCACAGATGCTTCTAACTCCAGAGGAGGAGATGGCGGGTGAGTTGTGACATGCAGCAGGAGCGTAGACCACCCTATTTGTTGATGTACGCAATGACCGCAGTGCTGTTCGTACGGACCAGAACGTGCTTGCCTCATAGCGGCCCTTTGCAGTGGCCCAGCACAAGATGAACTGCTAACAACTCGAGGCAATTGATATGCCATTGCAGTTGAGGCCCCGTCCACAGACCCGAAACTGCAAGCCCGTTGTACGTGGCCCCCCAGCCGGTGGTTGAGGCATCCATGGAGACAACAGCATGCCTGGATACTTGTTCTAGGGGAACTCCTGCCTGTAGAAATGAAGGGTCTGCCCACAGGTTGAAGGTTTGGAGGCACTTTGGTGTTACTGAGACACGGAATGAGCCGCCCTACCACACCCATCTCGGAACTCGGTTGTGTAGCCAGTGTTTAAGCGGCCTCATATGAAGCAATCCAAGCAGCGTCACTGCAGCTGCCCCAGGAGCCTCTGAAAATGTTTCAGTGGTACAGCTGTCCTGCGTTTGAATTAATTCAAGCAGTTCAACACCAATGGACACGCTCCTCGTGAGTAACGCTGTCAGATACAGAGAAAAGAGATCCTCTGCACGGGGCAGAGTTTGCTCTTTTCCCAGTTGACCCGAAGTGCCAACAGGCTGAGGTGACTGATCACCGTGTCTCTGTGTTCACATAACAGGGACAGCCCGAAGGGAAGGACCTTCAGGTCGATCTCTGCAAACCAGTCTTGGGGATGGATGTACTTGAAAGTTCGCTTCTGCGTCAACGCCTGTTTGTTGACGCCCAGTTTGTGAAGGTCCGGTTCAGGACTCACAGGTCCAAGATTGGTCATAACCCACCGCTGTGACTTTAAATATAAATCAGTCACTGTGCGCAGCTCAACCTCGGCTCAGAACTACCCTCGTGCACAAAGAGCACAGGGCAAAGCTGGCCTGAAGTTGAAGTTGAAGTTGAAGTTTATTTGTCATTACACATGTACAAGTACAGTATAACGAAATGAAGTTTGGAGCAAGCCTCCGGGCCGCAGCCGATTATTCAGGCGCCGCCCTACGCTCTCCAGAAATACAAGAATGCAATTTAGCAAGCATTACATAGCAAACACAACAAAACATAAACATAAACATAAACATAAACATAAACATAAACATGACACTGTACACGTGGTCACGTGGTGGGATTTTTTGTGTGGAGTGGGAGAGGAGATAGATAACAGACAGGCAGACGGATGGAACGGGGAGGGAATAAGGTCGGGTATGTATGGTGCGAGTGAGTCTGAGATTGTGTTGTGTGAGAATGTTAGCCATAACTTCAGATGTTTTCGAGTTCAGTTCCTGCCAGTGGCACTGCCACCCCACTGATGAGGGTAGTGAGAGAGAGGAAAACTTTATACAGATTATGGCCCTTTTGGTGTTCCATATTTTGGATACCAAATAGTACCACACTGCCAAAGTTTAACTAACTTGCTTTACATAAGCCCTATCCCATCTTCCGCCCCAAGGTGCAGGGGGATTAGGAGGTTTACGCAGGCTGCTGGAAAGGGTGGCAACCGTGGCATTTTCCATGGTATCCCGCATTTTCCAAGGGATACCATCAAATGTGAATGACTGAAAGTGAATGTCTCAGTTACATATGCAACCCTCGTTATGTCCCATCGCCACAGTTGCTGTACCACCACTGTACAGCCGAGATACTGGCTTGGCTCCTCAGCATAAAAACAAAAAGTGCATTGCATCTGCCTCCATATTTATACCCACGCTGCGGGGCGAAGCGCAAGATGCAGATCTCGCACACCAATTTGCATTGGCTCTTTTAGTTTCCACTCGAAGATCATTGGGCTCACATGCGTTTCCACATAATGTCGGTGACATTCCGATGTAACTTCTCTGTTCCCTCCTTCAGAGAACGAGGGTTACACACGTAACCGAGGTGGTTTTTGGTACCTTATGTTTGTATGAATTCAGTACACTACTGTTCAAAAAAGATAAGATTTTACCAACAAAAGTCGCTGTTTGGATTTAAATAGGCAAAATGAATCATTATTGCAGTATGATTATTATGTTCTGTATGTTTGGCACCAGTTTTTTAACCTATTTGATTAAGTGTTACATTCAGATCATTCAGAGTAGTTTGATTCACACACCTGGCTGTTATTTCTACTTCCAGCTTATCTGCATCTAGACCGAGGTGGGATGTCTTTGGAGTCAAAGTGACATTGAATGCTGGGAGCACTTGGGAACAAGAAGAAATGGTGTTAACCAACCAACAGAGGGGAAAAATCTGAAGGTAATAGTGTTTGGATTGCTTACCATATTTCTTTACTTCAAACTCTCTGCTGTAAATGTTCTCTTTTCCTTGATCAAACTTTGCAACAACTTTCCACTTGCCCTCTCTAGAAAATCAAAAAGATCAGCAGCTACACGAGTACAAGGTATATCCAAATTATTTATAATCATATAATTATATAAATATATAATATTAAATATAAATTACATTATTTTATCTTATCATTTAATTAAATATACACATATATGTATGGAATTCTAAATAAATAAATGTGGAAATAAATAAATAAATATACAACAAATTTTTCCACATTTATTTATTTATTTTCATTTATTTATTTCACATTTATTTATTTCTACATTTCTTTGTCTGCATGCTAATGCACTGCATTGCCACTCTGAGCTATGTCTGAGGTTACACACGCCCCCTCATTAGCGTAAAGACAAATAAATGTAGAAATAAATAAATGTAGAAATAAATACATGTGAAAATAAATAAATGTAGAAATAAATAAATGTGGACATAAATACATAAATAAATGTGGAAATAAATAAATGTAGAAATAAATAAATTAAAAAATAAATAGAATTGTAGAAATAAAAGTACACTCACCTAAAAGATTATTAGGAACACCATACTAATACTGTGTTTGACCCCCTTTCGCCTTCAGAACTGCCTTAATTCTACGTGGCATTGATTCAACAAGGTGCTGAAAGCATTCTTTAGAAATGTTGGCCCATATTGATAGGATAGCATCTTGCAGTTGATGGAGATTTGTGGGATGCACATCCAGGGCATCCCAAAGATGCTCTATTGGGTTGAGATCTGGTGACTGTGGGGGCCATTTTAGTACAGTGAACTCACTGTCATGTTCAAGAAACCAATTTGAAATGATTCGAGCTTTGTGACATGGTGCATTATCCTGCTGGAAGTAGACATCAGAGAATGGGTACATGGTGGTCATAAAGGAATGGACATGGTCAGAAACAATGCTCAGGTAGGCCGTGGCATTTAAACAATGCCCAATTGGCACTAAGGGGCCTAAAGTGTGCCAAGAAAACATCCCCCACACCATTACACCACCACCACCACCAGCCTGCACAGTGGTAACAAGGCATGATGGATCCATGTTCTCATTCTGTTTACACCAAATTCTGACTCTACCATCTGAATGTCTCAACAGAAATCGGGACTCATCAGACCAGGCAACATTTTTCCAGTCTTCAACTGTCCAATTTTGGTGAGCTCGTGCAAATTGTAGCCTCTTTTTCCTATTTGTAGTGGAGATGAGTGGTACCCGGTGGGGTCTTCTGCTGTTGTAGCCCATCCGCCTCAAGGTTGTGCATGTTGTGACTTCACAAATGCTTTGCTGCATACCTCGGTTGTAACGAGTGGTTATTTCAGTCAAAGTTGCTCTTCTATCAGCTTGAATCAGTCGGCCCATTCTCCTCTGACCTCTAGCATCAACAAGGCATTTTCGCCCACAGGACTGCCGTATACTGGATGTTTTTCCCTTTTCACACCATTCTTTGTAAACCCTAGAAATGGTTGTGCGTGAAAATCCCAGTAATTGAGCAGATTGTGAAATACTCAGACCGGCCCGTCTGGCACCAACAACCATGCCACGCTCAAAATTGCTTAAATCACCTTTCTTTCCCATTCTGACATTCAGTTTGGAGTTCAGGAGATTGTCTTGACCAGGACCACACCCCTAAATGCATTGAAGCAACTGCCATGTGATTGGTTGATTAGATTGAACAGGAGTTGAACAATCTAGAAATTGAACAGGTGTTCCTAATAATCCTTTAGTGAGTGTATATATATATATATATATATATATATATATATATATATATATATATATATATATATATATATATATATAATTTAGTCAGCTTTGGAATTCAGCTTTGGAATTCCATAGATCTTAAAGTGACAGCAGTTAATAATGATGTCTGTCATTAAAGTTAATCAAAGAACAAAAGTAACATTTGTTTATTGTAGCTAAAAATTGGAAACAAATCTTTAATAAGGATTAATCTATATTTAATACATAAAATTATGCAGTTAAGACTGTAACGTGTTTGATAACTTTATTCCATTTCTGTATATTGATTATATATGAAGGCCACAGGTAAATACTTAAATTAAAAGTTGTTATTTTATTAAAGCCTAATAAATGGTGAAAATGATTTAGATTATACTGCAATGTTGAATGTATCATTAATGTGTTTTTATTTTTATTTTTTTTTTTTTTTTATCAATTTCGTAGAGACATCAGTATCAGTATTAGTATCAGTGATACTGGCCTTCATTCATAAAAAGATGCCATTACAACAAATATTTAAAATATACTGTCTTTAAATTGTTTCTACATTAATTTGGAGAGTAACTGTGAAATTCTTACAATATAAAAATATAAAAATTCATTGCGATTATATACAGATTCTTTTTAAATGTTAAAATGTATTTAGTCATTAATATTAAATGTTTAATGAATTATAAATCAGAGATAATTACATTTAAATCTATACTAATTGTGTTACTACACTATAAACCATAAATGAACAGTTCTGTGTGCATACTTGACTACACTGGAGAGGAGGTAGGTATCAGATAGTATCCCATCGATTGCTTTGGCTCTGGAAATACCATGTACTGCAATACCATCTGGATTCTGAAACATGAGCCAATTGAGCTATAAAACATTGTTGCAGAAAATAAACAGTTGCCTTGCTAAATGTAATGAGACTTATGTCAATGCCAGCGACAATCACCTGGATCTCTAGAGATATGGTTCTCTCTGAAGCACGGAATTCTGAATCAGACACAAAAGCCCTGTAACGCACTGGAAAATTCCAAAATGATCAAGAAAAAAAGAGATTAAACATTGCATCAATAATGGGTATTATCAATGTGCTCAACAGCATGTGAGAGCTGACCTGCATCTCCAGGGTTGTAAACAGGTTTATCAGTCTGAATGAAGATGTATCCAGTACGGAACGACACTGGTATTATTCTTTCTGCACGATGGAAGTGGCCAAACTGAACAACCAGCTTCACATATTTCTTCTTTCCATCTGGATGTAGCACATTTGGATCAATCTAAAGACAAAAAAGACCATATTTTATTTAGTTTAAGTCAGCAAGCAACATGAGCCATATCTCAAACAAGTGAGAACTTTACCCAACCAAGTTTGTCAAATACATTCATAAATTTACCTCAATGGTCTTGAGGGCGCTGTAGTTGTTGTCTGAATTGAGGATAACTGAGTCCCGCAACAAGACCAATTGGGAGACTGGATAGTCATAGACCACAATAGTGACTTTTAGTAACTCAGACAGATTCTGACCCTCTAGCAGGATGTTCTGTTTTGTTCCAGGCCTTATCTTTGCTGGAGCCAGAATAGAAAACCTAAACCAAAACATACACATCAAAGCACACATAACTTCTATGAGGATCATGTTTGCAATTACCAAATTAAAATGTATCCCTCTGGTATTGTTCATTTGGGAGACAGGGAGTCACAATTGTGTTGTTCACGGTCAAAATTGAACAAACACCTGGAATGTAACTTTTTGTTACCATTGAAAAAAATATTTTTTCCCCCTAATATTCTTTTATTACTTTTCAGTTAAAGAAGTACTTGTTAAAATAGAGACAATGCCTTTTAAATCACTTTTTTGAAGGCAGATTAGTGCCATCTGGTGGGAATAAAAAAAGAAAAACTTAGATTAAAATAGATTCCAATATACACTATATATAAATTTGTGACGCCTGCCTTTACATGCACATGAACTTTAATGACATCCCATTCTTAATCCGTAGGGTTTAATATGGTGTTGGCCCACACATTGCAGCCATAACAGCTTCAACTCTTCTGGGAAGGCTTTCCACAAGGTTTAGGAGTGTTTATGGGAATTTTTGACCATTCTTCTAGAAGCGCATTTGTGAGGTCAGGCACTGACGAGAAGGCCTGGCTCACAGTTTCCACTGCAATTCATCTCAAAGGTGTTCTATCAGGTTGAGATCAGGACTCTGTGCAGCCCAGTCAAGTTCCTCCACACCAAACTCCCTCCTCCATGTCTTTATGGACCTTGCTTTGTGCACTGGTGCGCAGTCATGTTGGAACAAGAAGGGGTCATCCCCAAACTGTTCCCACAAAGCTGGGAGCATGAAATTGTCCAAAATGTCTTGGTATGCCGAGGCATTAAGAGTTCCTTTCACTGGAACTAAGGGGCCAAGCCCAACCCCTGAAAAACAACCCACACCATAAACCCCCCTCCACCAAACTTTACACTTGGCACAATGCAGTCAAGCAAGTACCATTCTCCTAGCAGCCACCAAACCCAGACTCATCCATCGGATTGCCAGAGAGAGAAGCGTGATTTGTCACTCCAGAGAACACGTCTCCACTGCTCTAGAGTCCAGTGGCGGCGTGCTTTACACCACTGCATCCAACGCTTTGTATTGCACTTGGTGATGTAAGGCTTGGATGCAGCTGCTCGCCATGGAAACCCATTCCATGAAGCTCTATACGCACTGTTCTTGAGCTAATCTGACGGCCACGTGAAGTTTGGAGGTCTGTTGAGTCTGCAGAAAGTTGACGACTTCTTTGCACTGTGCGCCTCAGCATGTGCTGACCCCGCTTTGTGATTTCCCAATTGCTTCCACTTTGTTATAATACCACTAACAGTTGACCGTGGAATATATAGTAGTGAGGAAATTTCACAAATGGACTTATTGCGCAGGTGGCATCCTATTACGGTACCACACTTGAATTCACTGAGCTCCTGAGAGCGACCCATTCTTTCACAAATGTTTGTAGAAGCGTCTGCATGTCTAGGTGTTTGATTTTAAACACCTGTGGCCATGGAAGTTATTGGAACTGTTATGGAAGTTATTGGAGGGGTGTCCCAATACTTTTTGCAATATAGTGTAGCTCTATATAAAGAGGCTTGCAAATTCTCTAATTGTTTTTAGACATAAACACTTATTTTTATCAAGTTGTGGATTTGGACATATATTTAGACATTCTCAAATAATGTTTTTCAAGGTTTAGAATCTTTTTGTATGACATGTTGATTTGAAGTGTCAGTTTTTACATTAATCTTTACTACAGTCAAACTTGCCAGTCTCAAACACAGAGAAATGCATTTTGTTATATAATATTAAAATGTAACAAAAATGAACAGGAATGCTTTATCAGATATATCATATATAATATTTTGCCATATTGTTACAGCCACACCAGTTCAATTGTGTGTATAATAGTGTGTTGTGTGTGCATGCAAGTGAGTGTGTTTGAGTGGGTGTGTGTTTTGCACTTTCAAGATTTTAGGGCCCTATTTTAACAATCTGAAAAAGAGTTGTCATGGGTGTGTTTTGGGCATAACGTGCAATAAACCAATCAGAGTCTCATCTCCCATTCCCTTTAAAATCCAGTTGAGCTCAAACCATGGAAGATTCACTATTTACATGGCGGAATTGGCGAGCGGAAAGACTGAACGCTTCTCCGGAGAGGAATCCTTTTATTTTTAATATTTAAAAATGTTTGTTTGCTGCTGCATGTCCCTGTGTTTGTAATAAGCAGAGTGTACGCGTGTTGTGCACCAGCCTATTCATGGGTACCGAAGATGTCACTTCCGCCATGCTCGCCACCATTTTTGTGTTCGACATGGCATGAACACAAAAATGTTGTTGATGAAAATAATACGAGTCGAGAACAATAAAAGTGCTAGTTATTAAAAATAATGCATCAATGTTTTTGAAAAAATATTTGTAATATTACAGTAATAGTAAATATCTTTAATATAACTGGTTGAACATGCTGTTTCAGCTGCGAGTGCTAAAGCTGAAGAAAATTAGGCTAACACTCGTAAACTGAAGAGCTTGTTGTGAATGCGTTCCCGTTACAACACGCAGAAGCACAGCAACTGAGTCTGAATAATTCACAACGTTTCATTACAATAGTGTATACAATTATAATGTTATGAATATGACAGCCCCAATCATAGTTATTAATGTTTTGCATTGCTGTTTGAATGCGTGCGCTCCACTGAAGCTAAAGATGATCAGGTACAAGCGCTGTGGATTATTTACCTCAACAAAACACATCTATATAAGATTAAGCAAATATTTATACTACGTGACGTAATATTGCAACTTATATCTGCATAAGTGAAGCTTGCAGACGCACTCTTCACACAACAGCGCGCTGAAACAAACCCAGAGAATTCACAATGTTTTATTACAATAGTGTTATTATAATGTTAATTATATGACAGTCCCAGTGGTTATTAATGTTGCGCATTGCTGTTTGGCTGCCAATGGTCCCTTCTGGTTGAAGCCAACCAATTATTCCCGCTAATATAACTCCTTTGGGATCGAAAATAAAATTTTAGTTCTGTGTTTTTCAGACTGTTGTTACCGCTAACTGCACAACATATCCTGGGAATATTGTAACCTTGTTGTGAACCTTATGGGAGTGTTTCGTTGATCTTTCTCTAGTAGTTATGGCTGCTGTGCCCAAAGACTGAAACAGGTCGCGCAGCTGTGACCGGACACAAAAATCATGGCGATAAAGTACAATGACGTCACATGGTCCACATGAAGAGATGCATATTACAAACGCACCATTTAAATAACAAAATAATACTTCACCATTGACTTTAGACCAGGTTTTTGTTGGTCAATGGCGCAGTCGTTTTCAGTTGCCTCAAAATAGCAACGTGCCAACAATGCGCCCGAACACACCTCATTTTCAGACCATCATGCTCATGGGCAAACAAGATGGGCGCGAGTGCATTTGCTATTTAAACCACGTGGCACTGGACGTGAAAATGATAACTGCGTCAGGCTGAAACTAGCAAAAAACACTTGTGTCGCGCATGCCGGCACTTTGTGCTGGGTGTATGATAGAGCACTTAGAGAGTCTAACCTCTTCCTTATTGTCAATTTCTTTTTACTGCATTGTGGCTGAATTATTGATTTTATTTCACGCTTTTGCAAAACCCACACCAGTTTATAAATGTCTGTCTGTGGGGAGGGGGGTTGGGGGGGTTGAAATTTTATCCCTTCATTGCTGTACACATTTTTATCCACATCGTAGCTGATTTGTAGATTGTACACCTAAAAATTATTATTATTTATTTTTTAAATGATCTGAATTTTTGCCTATTTCCCATTAATTCCCTATGTCTGCCATTTTTGACCACAAACAACATGTATGACTATTGGGGGTGGGGGGTAGGTTTATGACCATGACCCTTGTCTTCCTCTGACTCAGCACATTTGTGATGTAACGCTGCTTTGACTGTCAGGAAGAAGTCTGCTGTGGAGCTCGTTTCAGTGCATGCTTGGCAAAAGTGTGCATACCAACCACAAAGGGGCACAAATCGCGAGTATCCTTCTGACCCTAAAATTACAAATGGGACACAATACGGTCTCGTGGACTTAATGTACATGCGCACGCACACTGGCCATTGTTAGTCCACAAGACCGTAAGTGCATATGAAGTGTGTCATTTGTGACAGGGCCCATTAAGCCTTTTCAAATCAAATCCACAATTTAACCTAAAAAAGAAGTGTGTTATATGTGTGTAAACCAACTGTAAGGGCAGAGGTCAGAGAACAGCTGTGTACTTACGTCGGAGACGGATCAATAACTGGATCACTGTCAACACAGAACACAATCAGTTACAGATTAACAGATTTCATTTTACATACGACAAAAATCTATACTGAGAATTTTATATCCATAAACATTTTTCACAAAATTCTCTCAGAAGCACAAAATGTAAAAAAAAAAAAAAAAAAAAAAAAAAAGATATACATACATGCCCAAAATATGTCCCCTAACTGTCCACCTATTGCTGTTCAGTTGACAAGATAAACACACTATAAATCAACTTCATCAAGAAAAGGAGAACATTTACACATTATTAATACAATAATAAACGCACCGTCTTTGAGAGGAAGCCTGGCCGTCGGAGATGTGAACGAGCAAAGTCGCCCATAACAGCAGTGGAAGGAGCATCTTCCTGCAGGACTGACGCTCACAAAATGTCAGAAACAACAACGAGAGAGCTGAAATACAACCAGATCCCTCCCACTAAACCAGACCACCAATAACTTAAAACTTTGAGAAACTCTTGTGCAATGTTTGCTTTGTTCTAAACACCAGTCAGATATCTGACAGTATACACCTAGGCAACATCCAGGCTCTCAGCATTGGAAACATTACTCAAAGCATTGACAGCAAAATGTTATTGAAAATAGATTTTTATGTTTTCTCAAGATAATTTTAGCATTTGTATGTGAAAACGTTCACTGTTATGATATTAGGGTGTTGCTGTTCTATTCGTAGTTGGTTTTGCTTTTGCAAATGCAGAAGTGTAAATGTTATTTTTACAGAAAGTTTTCCTATTTAGGTCAACTACTGTCAGAGAATCTTCCTTGTCGTGTTAATTAACCCTTTCACACATCATTTTAAAATATTCTGGCTGGCCCCCCAGTGTGAGTTTTTCAAGGCAACTGTTATTTTGAACGTATCACTTTATTGTTTCCATCATACACCACAGTCACAATAGTGCTGTATGACTGATGATCTGCTTTTATTTAAAATTTAATTTTTATTTAATTTGTTACCTATAGCATGAAATATATTTGTTACCTATAGCGAGTAAGACCCGTAAATTATAGGCTGCGCTAGCTGCAGCCGGTGGTGGCCTTGACAGCAGACAAGGTGGATCCTGTGGTAGACCTGAATCCGCAGCTCGATCCACACCAAAAGAACTGGAAGCCCTGGTCCAAAGTTTCCATGATGTGTTCTCCAATTGTCCGGAATGCACCTACATCCTATCACATGACATTCGGACCCCTCACAGTGTCACAGTTCGGCTGTGGCCCTTTTAAATTCCAGAATCTCGTTGGCAAGCCATTGAGGAGGAAGTGGAAAAAATGCTCCAGCTGGGAGCCATCGAGCCCTCCTCCAGCCCGATTGTGCTAGTCCCTAAGCCTGACAGCACCTTCCAATTTTGCAATGACTTTAGTAAGCTAAATTAAGTGTCAGCGTTTGACAGCTACCCCATGCCATCTTTCCACAGAATTTGCAATGACAGCTTTTCGTTTGTCAACCTATTTTTCTACTAGTTTTCAAAGCATGAATTTCTTCTACTGGTCTTCCCTCTATGGTTTCTAAAAGAATGTCCCCAAAAATGTCACCAAATTACATGTGTTAGTGAGTATTTTCAATTCGGTAGCATATTAGTCGAATCCTTCATCAGGCCCTTGACTGGTTTCATTCAGTTTAGGGTTGCAGTGTTGATAAAAAGCTTCTGTTAACAGTTGTACAGTCCTGCCCTCCATTGATGAGCCTAGTAAAATTTCACATAACTCTCTACCGGTTTCTCCTTCCAGATAGTATAAAAGTTTCACCTTCGTTTCTTTTTCTTTTGCGTTTGCTCTATGTGACGCCATTGACAGACGACTCCCTCACACGTCCCAGTTCCTTGGTTAAAATAGCAATTTTCTCACGATTTACAATCGCACTTGCTGACATGAACCCACTTTATGTTTTTGTTTTTGTTGCATTATGTGTTCTCATACATTTCCTTATGACTTCAAGTTCATCAGTGTTCATTCATTAAGTGGCCATTAAGATTTTCAGGTGTCACCATGGAGAAGCCTTCCAGCTATCGAAGTCTGCCCAGATAACCGCACCGTGGGAGGTGAGAGGTTGGACAAGGAGGGTCAGATTATCATCGGGAAGGTGCTACAGAAGCAGAAGTTTCTCCTTGAAGGAGTGACACGTTAACTGAACAAGTCACAAGGTCCCAGACTGAACCTATGAACGGTGCCCACATGCTGTGCTGAACCACAGGTAGAACACCTGAACACATTCATCCACCTGCTGAACTCAAACTACATACACCTGGTGAGACGGTGTCCTGCAGGAACACAGATCCCTCTGAAGGTCTCTACCACTGCTAACTTTATAAAAACAAGTTCTAATCTCAAGGATTACAAACCAACGTCTAACTGTGATCCCATGGGACCCACCAGAGTTTGACCCAACGGGATCAAGAGGTGGACTGTAAGACTAGGAAAACTTGCATAATGCCAGAATGTCTGATTGAGGTACAAACTGAGAAAGGAAATTATCATCTAAACTCACTCATTCATTTAGCATCCCCATCGGAGACGACATCACGCTGAGTGAATCATCTAAGAATGACTTTAATTTACATGCCTTTCTTTTCACTGCCTCTTCCCCCATTCCTACTCTAGTTCTCACCATCAAAATCTATATGGTTTAATGTGAATTCTCCTAATACAATATTATACATGTTTGATATTGTTTGAAATGTCTCACTGCGATTGGTACAAAGACCTCATTCCCACTGAAGTAAACAAGAATATAATAAAGGTTTTAAGAAGTTTAGAGACGTTTCGCTAAAAAAAGTGGGTGTGGCTGTCGGCCATTTGGTCTTCTAACAATACAGGCATATGGGAGAGTGATTCAATTTAAATTCCCATTGTTAACACGTTTACATTTGAAAGAGTTTGGTCTGATATTTAAGGAGATTTCAGAAAGGGTCAGCGCTTGAACTCTTATATTGGTCAGCCCGTAACGCTGAGTATCTGCTATAGACGCTCAGCGTTATGTCATTTTAAGAAGTCAGGTATCCATATTTCATTCTTTACTTCAGAGTATTTGATGTTATGTATGGACTATCTTTGAATTGATTATGTAATCGCCGTTATACATTTATCTGACTGTTAATAAATTGTTACATTTTGATCTATTCTGATTTACTCTGGAATTATTAACTATCTCTAGTAGATTATGAACTGGTATAATTTCAACAAAGGATTAAACAGAATAATTAAATGGTAACTATTAAATATAAATGACCAAATAACCAATTGGCATTTTAACCTAAATTCAAAATTATGATTAAATAGAGTCAGATAAAGATAAATTGGAATTAAATCCTTTTGCCCAGCTGAAAACACCGAACGCTCCCACTAAGTTGGGAGCATGAAATTGTCCAAAATGTCTTGGTATGCTTGGTATACTCTTAATGCTTTTAAGAGTTCCTTTCACTGGAACTAAGGGGCCAAGCCCAACCCGTGAAAAACAACCCCACACCATAATCCCCCTTCCACCAAACTTTACACTTGGCACAATGCAGTCAGGCAAGTACCGTTCTCCTGGCAACCGCCAAACCCAGACTCGTCCATCTGATTGCCAGACAGAGAGTGATTGGTCACTCCAGAGAACACGCCTCCACTGCTCTAGAGTCCAGTGGTGGCGTGCTTTACACCTCTGCATCCGACGCTTTGCATTGCACTTGGTGATGTAAGGCTTGGCTGCAGCTGCTCGGCCATGGAAACCCATTCCATGAAGCTCTCTACGCACTGTTCTTGAGCTAATCTGAAGGCCAAATGAAGTTTGGAGGTCTGTAGCTATTGACTCTGCAGAAAGTTGGCGACTTCTGTGCACTGTGCGCCTCAGCATGTGCTGGCCCCTTCGTGGCTGAGTTGCTGTTGTTCCCAATTGCTTCCACTTTGTTATAATACCACTAACAGTTGACTGTGGAATATTTAGTAGTGAGGAAATTTCACAAATGGACTTATTGCACAGGTGGCAACCTATCACGGTACCACGCTTGAATTCACTGAGCTCCTGAGAGCGACCCATTCTTTCACAAATGTTTGTAGAAGCGTCTGCATGCCTAGTGCTTGATTTTCAAGGTGCTTGACACCTGTGGCCATGGAAGTGATTGGAACACCTGAATTGAATGATTTGGAGGGGTGTCCCAATACTTTTGGCAATATAGTGTATCACGGATGTACGTTAACTTTTTTTGCACATAGCACTAGTGCTACAGAGGTTAAAAGTTTTGTAGCACAGGCCACAAAATTGTAGCCTGGATGCCAGCCGAACTTAGCCCCGCCCGCCCACAACATTTTAGGTCGGGAAGTTCAGTCTGGACTTGATCCTTTGTGGAGCAACTATGCTCGAATCAAATTGTCAGGGAGGGCTTTAAACGATGATGGACAGATGATAAAGAGTAACATAATCATCCACGTCACTAAAGAGCGCTTGGGTTGAATTCATTTACCAAACGGAGAACTTGTTCGTATATGCATTCACCTTTACTGTTTCTCTCAAAAATGATGATCGTGTTGGTAAGTACTCCATGTATCCTTAAAATCTTTTTACAACACCAGCAAAGATCGTTTACACTCATCATCTTCTTCCAACATGCGTGCAGTTGAGTTTTGTTGACAACTATGCGTCACTCAACATTCGTCACTTACGCCATTGCTCTGATTGGTTGTAGGTCTATCCAATTGAGTGCAGAGGCATTTTCGCCCAATGGAGCAGCATCAGACTCATATTCTGACTACAATCTGAGTATGACGACACAATTGTAGCACATATATAAAATCTGTTACCATCTCTGAAAAATGCAAAAAATACAAAACAGACTATTTAAGAATAAATAAAATAACTAATTATTATTATATTTTACAGAAAAACAAATCATTAGAAAGGTCTAAGGTTGTATTATACATTTTTAAAATCCCAGTGAACCGGAAGTATCAAGTGAGTTTTCTTCAGTGCTGTGACGTATGTCCAAGTGAAACGGAATATTGAATAGAGGGCAGGGTTTTACTTCAGCGCTCCTCCTCTCCATCTCTCGCTCACAGCAGACTAACGGTTGGAGGGGAGTGGTTAAGCATTTTCAAACCCAAGCCGTCAAACTGACATCATCTGAGAAGGAACGCCATTTCTAGACCGGACGTTACTTTTCAGATTTTGATTAAAAAGTTGTGAATGCTAGTGAAGTGACTGTGGTTTGTTACTGTGTTTGTAGTGAGCAAATCAATAAACCAAGATCAATTCTCAATGCTTGAAAGTTGCAGTATGGGAGTTTATTTTTTGATAAATAATGACTAATTGTTGACCATAAGATGACTGATGCATGTAGGAATCACAGCGGTGTTATAATTTCAATTTTGGGTCTATATCAGACCTCACTGCCCGAGTCAGAGTCACTGTAATCTGCAACCAGAGACTTTCCAGCAATGCTGTTGTCCTCCTCTGATGTAGTGCAGCTGTGAGTGTTTGTGTCCTTGCTTGCATTCACATTGTTTATGAAAGAAGATGAGTCCCCAGAGTCCACAGCTGCTGGGTTAGGGTCAGGAGATGACGAGTTTTCGCTGTTTTCAGTCTTGCCATTTTCAGACTTCCTGCGTACCAGAACGTGCGAACTGGGTATAGTAGAGCTCAGTGCTTTAGCCACGGCTGCTCCTCGACCCTGTTGGCCTAACTTTTGCAAAAGGCTCCCAGCAGCTCCTCCTGCTGTAGAAGATGGCGTACTGAACCAGGAACGAGACGATATCTGTTGCCTTTTCGACTGCTGTCTGTCATCATATGCTGGAAGAGAAAAAGATTGATCCAGATCTTCAATTTACCAATATATTTATAGAGTTTTCAATTATATGTATTAAAAGATCAACAAAAATAGTTTTAAAAAATGTTTAAATAACTAAAAAGATGAATATTATATTATATTATATTATATATTATATTATAATATATATATATATATATATATATATATATATATATATATATATATATATATATATATATATATATATATATATATATATATATATATAAAAAGCAAATACAATGTAATTAAATTAAACACATTTAAAAATAAATAAATACATTGATTTTTGACTTGAAAAAAGATTAATTCTTCAATAAACGCATGAAAGTAAATGGATAAGTCAGACTCACAGTCAGGACTCTGAAGGGTGAGTAGTGAGGCTAGCTTCTTATCTTCTTCTCTCTCTGGTAATAAAGGGATGGACAGGCCAGTCCTCATTCGCACTGCATTGTCTTTTTCCACCTCCTCGGCAATTACTTTCTTCTCAGTCTGTATTTGCAAACCACAAACAGATTGACATACAAATCTTTCATGGCAAATGCATATCTGATGCAGTGGGCAACACGTAACCCACCCTGAACTTCCTGCGGAGGGCGCTGTTTAGCTGAAAATCATCTTTCCACCCGGACTGGTGATCTTGAAGCTCGTTGAGAGACGGGATGGCGGCACGGAGCTTTTCCTTATCCTTTCCTCCGTGATCTAATTTATACATGGCATCTGTCTCCAGCTTCTCTTTCTCACTGTGCTCTATAGGAGAAAACAGCACACTGAGCCTACATTTCTTGTGACTTAAATGCCTTTCTATTAATATTATAAATATTAAAATATTTTTTATATACATTTTTTATTGAAAATATGGGTGGGGTGGACAGACGGATAGACAGACAACTAGATTAGGTCACAGACAGAGAAACGGACGGACGGACGGACAGACAGATAGACAAACCATGATACATCGAAATTATCGGAATATCAGAAATGTACATATCGCGATTTGTATATTTTGATATGCTTTTAATACTTCAAAAGATGATAAAAAGTGTACGTTTTGGTCGACGCAAACTGACTAGACACATGACTGTCACAACCGTGACATGCTTAATCGTATTAGGCAAAATAAGCGAAGTGGGTCCTACTCATGCACAGAAAGCCTCTCGGACCATGCGCAATCCCAATTTCTCTCTCCCACATCTTATTTGGCCAAATACACTCAAATTATGTCACAATGCCCATCTTGGTGAGTATTCACGCAAACAGTCAGTTATGTCTACAGTAAACAGTTGAGAAAGAAAGCGTGCGTGTAACAATTTATTGGATCTGTGCAGCTCTAAAGTGACAGCAGCTTAATAAACCTGCTTCCATCTGTGCGCTTAAAGTTAAGCAAACAACAAAAGACAAATCACTTACTGCTCTTGACGAAATAATGTTTGTAGCTTTAATAAGAATCAGTGTATATTTAATTCATACAGCGAAGACTAAGCAGTATTAAATTTAATTTGTTAAATAAACCTATCGCAGGCCTTCCTGAAACCCTAAACCAGCTGGCGTTAAAATGACACTTACTTTATACTGCTACAGTAAAACACTGCTGTTCACTTTCAGAAGTTGTAGGGATGCTTTCTACTCTTAAAAAAATAGAACGTGAAACATGTACGCTGGTTATCTAATTATCTTATATATTAATCATTTTACAAACTTAAAGCATTATCATATCACATATTGAATCACATTTTTTAACAAGTTATCGCATTTTTCTTCTATATCGTGCAGCCCTAGATTAAAAGGGACCTATTATGCCCCTTTTCACAAGAGGTAATGCAAGTCTCTGGTGTCCCCTGTATGTGAAGTTTACCTCAAAATAACCTAGTTCATTTATTATAGCTTGACAAATTTGCCCCTATTTGGGTGTGTCCCTTTAAATGCAAATTAGCTCCCGGCCCCCTTTCCAGAAGAGGGTGGAGCCTTTACAGCATGTGCTTTGGATACTCCAGCAACAACAAAACTGGAGAATGTCACGCAGCCAAAATATCAGAAATGGTCAGTAGTTGTTCGAACCGTAGTCGGACTCAGGAAGAAGCTACAACATTTAGAATGCAACTGCACGTTTCTGAATGGTTAGTGGATACATTTATGTAGTTGTTCTGGAGTTAAGTTGATTTAACTCATCGACTAGCAACTTTCAGAAACAATTTTTGTGCAAATCCAGCATTGAACTGACCCTCGTTTATGAAGCATTGATGATGAAATATTTTATATATAATATGTTAACGACTCTTCTGCACATTTCCTTCATAAATGAAATGTAACCATGGTGTCCTCCGTGGCTCAGATGCTGGGAGTCTATGGAGACTTATGTTTGTTGGAACACCAATAACAGAACATTTGTAATATGTTTTTGGCGCAGACATTGTATATCTTCAGCTTCTAACAGAAATGGTGGACTGCTGTGGCTCACACAGGACGGGATCTATGCAAATAGGGCAGATCGTCACCAATCATGGGCGGAGCTTACGTAAGAGTAGGGGAGTAGGTGGACCGCTCATTTGGAGAGACTGTTTATGATTTATGGGGATTATATAAAAAATGAGCGGGTGGATTTTTACCGTTATAGGCTGTTATTTACCGTTGTTTACACACACTGTGGACACACATCTGTGTTCAAACAACTTATAAAAGTGTATTGAATTTTGCATAATAGGTCCCCTTTAAATTAGTTGTGGCAATTGAAGTATGAAAAGTCTTGGCTCATTACTATTCTATAATAATAATAATATAAAATGCAAGTTTCACACCAGTAGTGAGTATCTGCTCATTCTCAGCCATGTCCCATCTTTCTTCCTTCCTTTGGGCTCCACTCACAATGACATAATCACAGGTGGCCGGGTCTGTCTGCATTTCTATGTAGTTCACACACAAATGGCACTTCATCCTGAACCTGCGGTACACACAAACCTACAGGTTACGACATGCTGCCTTGTGGCATACGAACTGTAGCATGAAACTGAAAAGTAAGAGATCAAACGATACATCACCTGTATATTGGAGTTGTGTAGTAAGTTCCTACTTTCGACTTCTCTGCATTGTATCGAACCCCTTTAAAGAAAAAACAAATTAGACATCCTGCTAGACATAATGGCTGTGTTCAGAATAGAGTATTGAATCCTGGTTAATTCATCACTCTAGAAACAGAAAATCAAGTTGGAGAGTATTGCATTGTGGGATACAAAAGTAGGTCCATGAACCCAATTGACAAACATAAAATTTACATACTATATACTGCAGAAATGTTATGCACAACTTCAAAGTCGTACCCATGCCGATATGATTCTTACAGCCATCACACCAAATATTATAAGGCATCTCAAATCTGAAAACACAAAACACAGACCGTCATCAGATATGAATAAGAAAAACAGTGACATTGATACTGTATACTGAAAATGCGTATTACCGGATGATGAGGATGCCCTGAGACAGTTTCCTGGCCCTCTCCCGCAGCGGGTGAGTTTTCCAGTAGCCGTTGATGGAGCCATGCTGTTATGAGAGCATGAGATATACATTTCAGGAAAAATCTTTTTTAATATACAGGGCCCTATTTTAACGATCTGAAGCGCATGGCGCAGGTGCACTTAGGGCGTGTCCGAATCCACTTTTGCTAGTTTAACGACTGAAAAAACGGTCTGCGCACCAGGCACATGGTCCAAAAGGGTTGTACCTATAGTCTCTTAATGAGTCATGGGTGTGTTCTGGGCGTAACGTGCAATAAGCCAATCAGAGTCTCATCTCCCATTCCCCTTAAAAGTCAGTTGCGCTTACACCATGGTGGAATTTGCGAGCAGTGAGACTCCTTTTCTTTTTAATATATTACATTTTTTCTGTGCTGCTGCATGTCTCTGTGTGTGTAATAAGCAGAGTTGTCCACCAGAGTTGTCAGAGTTGTTGCATGTTGTCCACCCACCTATAAGCGCATATCACTAACGCACCCTTTAAATAACACAAAAAATACTGCGCCATTGACTGTAGAACAGGTTTTTGTTGGTCAATGGCGCAGTCATTTTCAGTTCCTTAAAACAGCAACACGCCAACAATGCGCCTGAACACACCTCGTTTTCAGACCAGCGAACAGAGTCAGACCATGGGCGAACAGATGGGCGCGAGTGCTATTTAAACAACGTGGCGCCGGACGTGAAAATTATAACTGTGTCGGGCTGAAACTGCAAAAAACACTTGTGTCGTGCCTGCCGTCGCATTGGGTCTGGTGTATGATAGGGCTCACAAGCTGTCACACAGTCTTGAAAGACAAAACCTTACTGAGAGAAAAATTTGTTCTTATGCGTTCTCTCTCACCTTGGCTGGATCGAAATCCGGAGGGTAGTACTTGTTCACTCCTTTACGTTCACCCTAAATCAGAGAACAAGCATTAAGATAATCTTTTTTCCCCCTTTCTTTATTTTATTTTAACAGTGTTATTGCTAACTAAAACTAGTTCAGTAATTCAAATAAAGCTGAAATAAAATATAATACAAATATTAAATGAAAAACGTAAAGTTAAATGTTTAGGTTAAAATGCCAAAATGACTAACAAAATAAACCTGAAATAAAAATGAATTAAAGCTTGTAGAAAATTAACAGAAATGAATAAACCACATAGCAAAATGACAAAAACATTAACTTAATAAACAATATATAAAAACAAAAGCCTATTTATAAAAATAATACTAAAAGGTATGGTCCATACCATTTTTCTCTGGTTTCAGATCAGCTCCAGATGTGTTCAGAATACAACTGCAGAAGAGAACATAGTAGAGAAATATTAGCATTGTTACAAATTATAAATATGATCACATTCCTATAAATTACATGTAACCCTAAACGCTGACAAAAATACTATGGTAATACACTGTTTTATGGACATGACTCTGCACCTAATGTATATCACAGTACCGTGGTAATACTGTCACTGTGCTAACGCAGTACTTTTACAAAACTAATTCAATTGCCAGTGAAAAAAAAATCAGAACGTGTTATAATTACACAAAAAAAACACGCAAATTAACTGTAGTTGTCAGCTGATACACGGTGTCTTAAAATAACTAATACCAGCCAAATAACAACCACTCCCCAAACTTTATGATATTTATACTACTAATACACACAGAAACGCAAGAACATAATAAAGAAAATGAAAATAATTTCGTGCGTTAAAATACTGACCAAACAACCGTCTGCGTAAACAGCGTTTCCTCGTCGACGTCAGGTCACGTCACGCTAGAGCTGAGTGTTCCAACAGCGCCACCTGTTGAGCGGAGGACACATACCGACGTTCAGGACAGGTAACTTAAAATCTGTTAATACGTTATTAAATTTATAAAATACAATGTTATCATATAAATAAGATATCAGAACAATTGGGAAACCCTCTGAGATGGAAAAATCTGTTGTGAGGCGTAAATAACATCCTGTCGTCTGCTGGCTCACATTCACTCGGAATAACCGTGACATGGTTGCCAGTTGGGATTTCACTTGCAGGTGGGCATTTTCCCTCCAGTAGTGGAACATCTCTGGAGTTTGTCTTCTGGGCATGTGTATCCAGGTGGTCAGAAAAACTTGGACATGTAAGGGTTTTTCCAATATAGGCATGGAAACATACATGAGATTTGACAAATGCCATTTTGAAAAAAAAAACAACAACAAAAAAACTTTGGAGTTTGTGATATGCAATATAATAGAGAATATACACATATAGAGGTGAGTGCTGGTCCAGTGTGATGGAGGGACGTGAGGTGTGAGTGGATGAGAAGTGATGGAGGAGGCAGGAGCTTCTAGTGCGCTGGTCAGATTTACAGCATAAACAGCCCTTGCCTGGCGAGTTTGAGATTCCCCAGTAATTCCCACAGAATGCTTCCTAACACTGGAACGCTGCTCTTGCATTCCTGCCCGGAGCAGACGAGCCCTATATGGGCTGGCCGGGAGACCCAACAGAGATGGAATGCAAAACAACTCCAGTTAGGTCATCCATACCTTAAACATCCCTGAGAAATGACCCTGACCTAACACACTATACACCTGAGCATATAGACACATTTTATTCTCTTTATACGCATTTAGCTTGAGCTCTTGGGATCCAGGTGCTTGTCTGCAAACCAACAGGCACATATGAGAAAATTTGTTGCTGGTATTTTTTTTAATTATTAAAAATGTATGATTTTATGATGATAAAGAATAAACTTATATTATGAATCAACTTGTTGAATCTTATTAAAATCAGATTTTATTTGTATTATTTCTTTTTTTTTCACATTGAAAAGTGACATTAACACATTAGCACAATGCACAATCAAACAATTATTACATTTTAAAACTATGATAATTAAACCGAGTCTCATAATCAATCATAAACCTTTTCAATATTATGTGATGATTTTTCAAACATAATTACGTTCCTAATTTCATACTGTATCTGTGGCATCTGTCACAATTTATTAAACAATAAAGCACACAAGACAGGAGTATAGCGTACTTTATCCATAATTTCACTGTAATAATATAAAAGTAATTATTACTTGAAAGAATAATTTACAGACCATATTAGATTGTGTAGGACTATTGCAACTCAATATTGTGTCGTTTTGCATCTTGCCCTCAGAAGGAATGCTGAGACTATGCACTTTTTTTAAGAGTGCATGCATAGGTGAGCTCTTGTGATTTGTACCAGACAGACAAAGCTCTTTTCCGTGGGTCCACACCTCCCTTCCATGTCACTGTGTGTTTTACAGTGTGTGAGTTAGACTGTTTTTCCACTCTGTGACTTTGATATGAGATTCCTGCCTGACTCAGACGGCCTCGAATTCCTAAGAGGGTTTTACAGGACATGCCAGAAGGGTTGCCGTGTCCCCCACTGTACTTCCATTTATAGGGTATACACTTTGGTGCACAAATCCTATGTTTGTTTGTTTGTTTGTTTGGGGTTGTGTTTGTGAGGTCTTATAGTCTAAGGCCACATCCACACGAAGCCAGAGCTTTCCCTATCCAATCTTTTTTCCCCTCATCTCAAGAAATATCTGCGTACACACAAGAGCACTAAAACCGACTCAAAATGATGTAGTATACATGCCAGACCAGTATGTGGCGCTGTAATTCTGCCACAGAGATACACGACAAACAGAGAAGAAGACTTGGAGCATGCATGATGTGGGGTGATGACATAATTTATCAAAATATACAGATTGGCTGTACATATATGAAAACACAAGGGTGTAGTTTTCAGATTTATCCACTCTCGGACCCGGTTTCAAAAAATTGCAGTTTCAGACCCCTCAAAATGCCTGGATGACATGCTGATACGATACAATTTTTTTGCATATACATCTAAACCCTTCTCCGTGTGCGTGGGCTCTAAGCCTCATACCACGTCACACCCATGGACTGTTGGCTGAAAGTCTGATGCATAAGGCACACAAAATGGGAAACACTGACTTTGGGAGTTTCGAAGTCATCGTCTGATTGGTTGAATTCTACAGGATTTCTGGGAGACGTGTCTGGGAGACAAGGAGATAAAGCAGTCGTGAAGCCAAACCCCCTCATGGAAGAAGAACGCCATCGTGTTTATAACTGTGACAATGAGCGCTTACCAGGATCAACTAAATGCTGGATTAGAAAAAGCATGTGAAGTTCAGGGCATAGACTCTTTAAAAGATGTCAGAAAGTTTTACTTGAGGCACTTATAGTGGAAATGACTGGTTTCACACAGGTGAAATCAATTAGACCCTAAGTTGTGTATTCATGGTTGAAGTGCGACAAAAGTCCTAAGGTCTTGGACTGAATATAACAACACAGATGAATATGCCACCACCAAAGATGAAGACCAGGGTGGAGATGACAGGCAGTGACGAAAATCTGAAGTGAAACCTGTGAACCAGAGTACAGAGGAGGTGGAGCCAACCGGAGCTGAAGGCAGAGGCAGGACGATGTCCGACCAAGGCAGAGACGGAAGGACAAGGGAGCCTGGTGAAGCCGTACGGCAGATGGTTTCCGGTGGAGCCAAGGGAGGGAGGAGCCAAGGTGGAACTGATGTGTCTACAGGCTGAGGTGGAGCAGTGGGCACAAACTCTGGAGGCAGAGCCAGGGGATCCTCTGGACTGAATGGAGCTGGAGGCCTGAAGACACTGGGTCCTTATAGCATGTGGGAGATGCAGAAGGGCTAAACAACACCAGTGAAGGCAGGGCTGAGGAACTGGCTGTTTGATGAGGTGGGAGAGGAAGGCTGGAAGGGTATTCTGGAAATACAGGGGGTACTGGAGAAACAGGGTTTGCTGGAGATAGAGGGACATAGGGTATCACCTCTTCAAACTAGTCTATAAGGTCATCCTCAGAAAAGTATTTTAATTACCAGAGACCACATACATCTCATCCACAGCGGTGGGGTAGTGGGGTAGGTAGTCCTACCAGCCCCCGAGCTCCATAAGCAAATCATGAGGTTGCCGGCTCATGCACCTGGTCAGACACTGTTTGTGGTTCAGGCTCCGGGGTGATGACTACTTCCATCCCCTTCTCTGGTTTGGGCTCGTCCATCGTGGCAGGCCAGTCTCCACGGTCTGCGGCGGGCACTAGCATTTACATTCGGTCGCTCGTGGATGATGGCGGGCTGGTCTCTGGAGGTGCTGGAGTCTAAATGGGGCTGGTTAGTTCTTCCTCTGCGGGACAGACGGTGAATGGAGAATTGTTACACACCAGCACCCACTCAACAAACTTGGCGAAAGAGCCCCAAGGACCCACACCGGACAGGCGAGCCCTTGTGTGCTCATTCAAGCTAGCCAAGTAAAACGCGCACAGGGAGCGATCTGGATAGTCCGTAAGGCTCGCCAGATAGAGGAATCCACAGGTGTGGGCCTCAAGGCTTTTCTGCTCCTGCTCCAGGCATAGCAGTAGTACAGCAGGTGAGTCCATGCTGATCGGTATTGGTTCGTCCATCTGTTACTGTAACAAAGCGCACGACGAAGGAGAATGAACTAGAATTATATTTAATAGTAAACTTGAAGAACAACAACGAATGAACACGACCAAACACTATCTCAAACGAGGGCGAACAGAGTGCCGCAAAGGGAAATAATGAGATGATTAACAAGATGATTAATGAACAACAGGTGATAGGGATTGCTAATCAAACAACTGGGAAACTGGGTCAAGGAAGACAAGGTCCAAAACACAATGAAAACAAGGCCAAAACAAGACATACATGTTACAGTTGTAAACCCAATATAAACTGAATAGAAAACAGTTCATGTCATACTTTGACCATATTTTTGAAAATGGATTTAATAGTGGAAGCATGCGTGAATATCTTTAAAAAGATCTAATGCTTTTCAGGCTCAGTTCTGAACTTTAATTAGTGTAAAGTGCCATGCAGATCCTCCTTACTTTCACTCCATCATCATCATCTTTTCCACCTTTAGGACTGAATCATACATATCTCTGGGAGGACAAACAGAAGTAAGGAATGAATAATAAACTGAATCAAAAGGAATATATCATACTTTTGTTGTTTTGGTGAGACAAATAGCTAATATATTCCAAATCCATTCCCCCTTACGGATTTAATTCACTCTTTCTCTTTTGCATGTCTGGGGACACAGTAGACTCGACCGCTGCGTGTTCACTCTGGTCTGGATGAAGATGTCCAGTTTTAACAAGGTTGTAAGGCATGGCGGCAGCACCAGTGGAATCTGATCTGACTGTAATCTTTGTCATGATGGATGGGTTAAAAAGAGTCATAAATAAAAACAGACTAGCTGAGAAGAGATTGCTGTGGAAGTTTCCCTGTAAAGCAGGTTGTTTTATGGTCCTGTGTCAGATTTAAACCGCCCGACGATTGGCTGAAATCCTTTTCCATTGATCTTATTTTAATATTGATGGATGTCTGACTGGAAAACATTCCAAACTGCACACAATCCAAACTCTTAGGTATTTTGAATATGACTGCACTCAATACGAATAGGCATTATCCTCAGACTAAAATTACATTTAATTAAGATTTAGTTACATTTTATAAAATCACCTTAGATATACATTTGCATTATATATCTGCAAAAGCACACTCTAAAAAATGCTGGGTTAAAAACAACCCAAGTTGGGTTGAAAATGGACAAACCCAGCAATTGGGTTGTTTTAACCCAGTAAATGGGTTGTATTAACCCAGCGGTTGGGTTAAATGTTTGCTTAAAACAACCCAATCGCTGGGTTAGTCCATTTTCAGGACATTTTTTAGAGTGCATGACTTTCTGGTAAAGCTTGGTTATTTTTTTTATGTTTATACCTATGAACTCAATATAGTATGTCTAGAGTGTGTAGTATCCTCAGCATTAGCGATTTAAGTGATGGACAGCCACACAGAAAGATGGAGTACAACATACAGTAATTACAATAAGGTAAGATATACAAACTGTGGAGTTTAGTTAAAACGTATAATAAATAGACTCAAAGTAACGTTAACCCTACATCATAGCTCCTTTTTATTACGAATATATGTTGTCAAAATTACTACATCTGTGCACAGAACAGTACAACATGATTATAATAAGGAAAAAAATATATGAAGTGGAATTTAGTTTGAAAACATTAGTCAACCCTGTTGCCTGTTACCATCATAATATTTTATTACAATAATTCAGTCAAAATGAGTGAACAGTCAATGTCAAGTAAATGTCTCCTGTTTTTAAAAGGGCACAATCTTAGAATGTCAACCCTGTTACCATCATTTCATTTTAAAGAGTAAATATTACTAAACATTTTATATTCGTAATATTCCAGTATTACATTTTCTTTTTAAGAACATCCCTGGAGTATCATCATGGTGAGCACAAAGCAATAATGTTTAACTGAACTGTAAAACTGTCAGCCCTGTTACCATCATAACTCCCTTTTATTACAATATTCTGTCAAAATGACGTTCTTTTAGGAAATTAACTCTTCAAAGGCAAGTAAATGTCTATTGTTGACAACCCTGTTACTATCATTTTAAATAGTATTATTTACATCACCATTAAATTCTCTTTCTGAGCATGAAGCAAGTCTAACTGAACTGTAAAATTGTCAAACCTGTTGTCTTTTTAAAATGCTGTAATAATTTAGCCTTAGATTCCATAATGGAATTTATCAACACTGAAAGAAATTCATTGTCTGGTAGAATATTTTTACAAAAATGTACAAACCCGATTCCAAAAAAGTTGTGACACTGTACAAATTGTGAATAAAAACAGAATGCAATGATGTGGAAGTTTCAAATTTAAATATTTTATTCAGAATACAACATAGATGACATATCAAATGTTTAAACTGAGAAAATGTATCATTTTAAGGGAAAAATAAGTTGATTTAAAATTTTATGGCATCAACACATCTCAAAAAAGTTGGGACAAGGCCATGTTTCCCACTGTGTGGCATCCCCTCTTCTTTTTATAACAGTCTGCAAACGTCTGGGGACTGAGGAGACAAGTTGCTCAAGTTTAGGAATAGGAATGTTGTCCCATTCTTGTCTAATACAGGCTTCTAGTCACTCAACTGTCTTAGGTCTTCTTTGTCACATCTTCCTCTTTATGATGTGCCAAATGTTTTCTATGGGTGAAAGATCTGGACTGCAGGCTGGCCATTTCAGTACCCGGATCCTTCTTCTACGCAGCCATGATGTTGTAATTGATGCAGTATGTGGTCTGGCATTGTCATGTTGGAAAATGCAAGGTCTTCCCTGAAAGAGACGACGTCTGGATGGGAGCATATGTTGTTCTAGAACTTGGATATACACTCACCTAAAGGATTATTAGGAACACCTGTTCAATTTCTCATTAATGCAATTATCTAATCAACCAATCATATGGCAGTTGCTTCAATGCATTTAGGGGTGTGGTCCTGGTCAAGACAATCTTCTGAACTCCAAACTGAATGTCAGAATGGGAAAGCAATTTTGTGATTTAAGCAATTTTGAGTGTGGCATGGTTGTTGGTGCCAGACGGGCCGGTCTGAGTATTTCACAATCTGCTCAGTTACTGGGATTTTCATGCACAACCATTTCTATGGTTTACAAAGAATGGTGTGAAAAGGGAAAAACATCCAGTATGCGGCAGTCCTGTGGGCAAAAAATGCCTTGTTGATGCTAGAAGTCAGAGGAGAATGGGCCGACTGATTCAAGCTGATAGAAGAGCAACTTTGACTGAAATAACCACTCGTTACAACCGAGGTATGCAGCAAAGCATTTGTGAAGCCACAACACGCACAACCTTGAGGCGGATGGGCTACAACAGCAGAAGACCCCACCGGGTACCACTCATCTCCACTGCAAATAGGAAAAAGAGGCTACAATTTGCACAAGCTCATCAAAATTGGACAGTTGAAGACTGGAAAAATGTTGCCTGGCCTGATGAGTCTCAATTTCTGTTGAGACATTCAGATGGTAGAGTCAGAATTTGGCAGAATGAGAACATGGATCCATCATGCCTTGTTACCACTGTGCAGGCTGGTGGTGATGACATGGCGTCCCAGTTTTCCAAAAAGAACTTCAAATTTTGATTGGTCTGACCACAGAACAGTTTTCCACTTTGCCACAGTCCATTTTAAATGAGCCTTGGCCCAGAGAAAACGCCTGCGCTTCTGGATCATGTTTAGATATGGCTTCTTTTTTGACCTATAGAGTTTTAGCCGGCAATGGCTTAATGGCACGGTGGATTGTGTTCACCGACAATGTTTTCTGGAAGTATTCCTGAGCCCATGTTGTGATTTCCATTACAGTAGCATTCCTGTATGTGATGCAGTGCCGTCTAAGGGCCCGAAGATCACGGGCATCCAGTATGGTTTTCCAGCCTTGACCCTTACGCACAGAGATTGTTCCAGATTCTCTGAATCTTTGGATGATATTATGCACTGTAGATGATGATAACTTCAAACTCTTTGCAATTTTTCTCTGAGAAACTCCTTTCTGATATTGCTCCACTATTTTTGGCCGCAGCATTGGGGGAATTGGTGATCCTCTGCCCATCTTGACTTCTGAGAGACACTGTCACTGAGAGGCTCTTTTATACCCAATCATGTTGCCAATTGACCTAATAAGTTGCAAATTGGTCCTCCAGCTGTTCCTTATATGTAGATTTAACTTTTCCGGCCTCTTATTGCTACCTGTCCCAACTTTTTTGGAATGTGTAGCTCTCATGAAATCCAAAATGAGCCAATATTTGGCATGACATTTCAGAATGTCTCACTTTCAACATTTGATATGTTATCTATATTCTATTGTGCATAAAATATAAATTATTGTACAATAATTATTGTAATTATTGTAAATTATTGCATTCCTTTTTATTCACAATTTGTACAGTGTCCCAACTTTTTTGGAATCGGGTTTGTAGTTTTTATAGATAAAGGTTGTAGGTTTAAGATCTGCTTGCATATAGTGGTCCAATAAATTATTTGGATGCTTGAGACACACTTAAAAACATGTCTAAAAATATGAATATTTTAATTCATATATTTTAAAAGATTTCAAGCAATACATTTTACAAAAAAATTATTAGAATCAACAAAAATGTCTCTGCAAAGTGATGTTAGATTTGAGAAAATGTCTAGCAGCATTTGTTTGCAAATCCAGCTTGATTTGAAATGTTATTGCCTAATGCAATAAATATTTAAGTGTGACTTAAGTGTCCAAATCAATGCTGGTGCCGCTTTACTCATATAACACAAGACGACACAAGATGGCTATCACTGCAAGTCATGCGCATTCACTTACTTCTCCACCACTGCAGGATTCATGTCTTCATAGTTAAATAAGGAATGTAGATAGCGAAAAAAAAAAAAAAAAAAAAAAAAATCATATTTTAATAAAATCCCCAAATTTATGTATCTGAAGACAGCTATTATTCTTGGAATTTCCATTCAAATAACTTCTGTCAACTATTTAGTTTTTTCTTAATTATGGGCCTTTCTTCCATCCTTCATGCAGTTAACCCTTAATTTTCCTTCTTCATCATATTTTATAAAATGTGTGTAAGAAACAATTCCATGTGCTTCATCGGCTCAAGCACCTCCATGACTATGCTAGTCAGACGTCCAACAGCTTTAAGCAATTTACCTCTGTTTTCCATACTCTCAGACTTAAAGAAATACCAGTGGCTTTCCAAACATTACATCTAGTTGCCTCTAATCATAGCCATGAGACCAGGTGAGAGAGTGGGAACGGAAGGGTTATTCCACCTCCCTCCCCTCCTGGCCGCACCCCATCATCCCCTCCGCCCCAACAGCTCTGACCCGCTTAGATGGCTATAAAAGAGACGGTGACTCTGGCGCATCTCAGCATCACCTGCGCTCTCATCCTGAAGAAGGGAAACCAAGCGAAGACAAGAAGAGCGATGCGTTCTCTACTGAAGATCACCGTTCTGCTGTTTTGCGTTCAAGCGGGAGAAGGACACTGGCTTAGGACGCTACTGGGTGAGTCTGGAGGTCGTGGCCTTTGGGGAGCTAAATTTCTGTAGATTTATTGTAGGCTCACTATTGTCGTTCCAAATCTGTATGACTTTTTTTTCTTCTGTGGAACACATCGAAAAAAATCTTTTTGTCCATACAGTGGAAGTCGTTGGGTTCCAATACGGGACCCCATTGACTTTTAATGTATGGACAAAAAAACTTCTTGAGTGCTACTAACATAAATGTTACCTTAAATCAAGCAACTTTGCTGAATAGAGCTGTGCTGCTACTTTTTTTAGTGATTGGATGATTTTCACTTACAATGAAAAAGACTTGAGTGGACTCTTATAACTTGAGCCACCAAGCAACTACATCTAGATGTGATAAAAAAACAACCATACATCAACGTTCTGGAAACCACGACTTATGCAACAGAGCATTTATTTTTTGCTCTTTCTTTTTCAGACAAGGACCTCCGTGGCGAAGAGAGAAGAGGTGGTGACGGTGAGGAAAAGGAGGGTTCGGGGAGAGCGATTCGGTCCCCCCGCAGCATCGAGTCCCCATGTGCTCTGCACTCCATCCTGCTGCAGGTGCGAGACCTCGGGCTGGGCTACGACTCGGATGAGACAGTGCTGTTTAAGTACTGCAGCGGGACCTGTCCTCGCCTCGCCTCCAACCACGACCTCACGCTCGCCAACCTCCTGCAGAGCGGCACGCTTCAATACACCGGCCACTGGCACCATCAGCCCTGCTGTCGCCCCACACACCACGAAGACATAGCCTTCCTCGACAACCACCATCGCTGGCACAAAGTGGAGAAACTCTCCGCCGCCGCATGTGTCTGTATGGGGTAGAGACGAGGGTGGCTGGCCAAAATTTGGCTTCTGTCTGCTTATTCTATTGGTTTAGAGACTGTACAAATAGTGCCTTGAATTGAAATAAAAGGCTGTTAATTCAGGAAGAACTAATATGTATGTAATGAAATGTATTGAGTTGTACATGTTGCTTTCTCTGATGACATGGCTATAATTGCATTTGATAATGTCTAAAGATTTAGTTTTTGGTTAATGGCAACACAATGCTGTGTTTGAGTGGCCAATTCTGAGTCAAGATCGATCCGACGAATTATCCATCCGAACCAAAAATGAAAGATATTTATGTGCTTATAAATTATTTATTTATTTGAAACCCATTTTTACTGCCAAATAAATTATTGTTGATCTTTATTTTGCCTCTTGTAAATATGTACAGTTCTGATTAAATATGTTGTTGTAACTACACATTGGTACGCCAAAAAAAGCATAATATTTAAATAATATAAAAAAAATTAATAGGTCTATCAAGGTTTTGAATATTTTATTCGCTTTTTATATTAACATACAAAAATATACAATCAAACTGATGCAAAATATTAATTCACACTTCTTGAATGAGTCCTGCTCATGTGTTTGGTGTTCGACAAACTACTCCACTTTGACGTGCTCCACAGCTGCATCCTCTGGCTCCGCCCCCCACACCTGAACACGCCCCTCCATAGAAGTCAAAAGGCGGGGCTCGGTTGGGTGGAAGGACAGCGATTGGACGACAGCTTTCCCAACAGGCAGCTTTAAAGTCAGGGAGCCCTACATGGATAGATTACAACTTTACTGCTCATATTCAACTTGACATTTTAGGTGTGTTCGTCTTGAAGCGACATTGCACAGACCGATCGGTCTAAAGAGCGATTAGAGAGCAGCATGCTCTTGAATGTTCTCGCGGTACATTCATGTCACATACCGATCGATCTGTGCAATACTGCTTCAAGTCGAACACACTTGTTGTCATAGTATTGGCTCTGTGGGTCATGTGACTTATTCTACTCACCTCCACCAGATCCCAGAAGTAAACATGTCCATCTTCTGAACAGCTCAGAACATGCGTGTCTTTATCAGACAGACAGCAGTCAAGCTTATAGCCTTTATTGACATGACCGGAGTACCTGTGAAGGGACACCATAGAAACACATGTTATGTTGAAGTGATAACAATATATATAGAAATAGAATACATTATTGTAATGTATTATTTTACTGTTCCATTTAACTAACATTTTTAACATGAATTAAATTAAGTGATTTAGACAATTATGTCAGTTTGAAATGTGAATTTACTTCACTCTCATGTTTAACTATGGTTTTTAACCTCTTTAAACCTCTTTTAATTTTATCATAACTACACTTTTAAAATGTTTTATCATTTTAAATATCTATTAAATATCTGCCAATTTGAAAAGTATATCCATTTTTATTTTTGAATTAACACATTGACAATTGATTCCTCCATATGCTTGACTCATAAAAGCTGAACTAGTATTGTTTTTGAAACATCTAAAAATCTAGTTTTATTGTACTTGTGTAGTAGTTTTGTGTTGTACATACTCTCCCAGCATCTCCCCTGAACTTTTGTCCAACAGGCGCACCGTAGAGTCCAAACTGGAGCTAAGTGTGCACTGACCGTCCCGACTGAAACACACACAAGTGATGGGACCTGTGGAGCACAAATACACACAACAGAAGCGTGTTAGACATCACACAGTACAAAACGTATTCTTATTCCCTCATGTGTGATATAACTCACTTCCAATGAAATCGACATGAAGCTGCCCCATTCTTAGGTCGTAACGCCTCACTCTTCCATCCACAGACCT
This sequence comes from Paracanthobrama guichenoti, assembly GCA_018749465.1. Taxonomy (NCBI): domain Eukaryota; kingdom Metazoa; phylum Chordata; class Actinopteri; order Cypriniformes; family Gobionidae; genus Paracanthobrama; species Paracanthobrama guichenoti. The sequence goes on from CM031964.1 coordinate 17,285,271, forward strand.
GATAAGCAAAACACTTCAGTTCCACACTCTTATTCTCACATCACATCCTATAATAAGAAGAGCTTAGTTTGGTTCTGACCCAGTCAAAAGCTCATGCTCTGACACTTTTAGGCTGCTGATGCCATCCCGAGCCTCGTCCAGGATCTGGATCGGCTCCATCCGTCTGGATCTAGTGTCCCAACATCGTACTGTCCCATCAATGGAGCCTGAAACATTAAGAAGTAACTGATTTACAGTGAGATTGCACTGTGGTTATTCCCGTAAGCAATTATGATTAAATAAATTTCATAAAGCCTAACCCACCTGACAGCATCACAGTAGCCTCCTCATTAAATTGCACACAGTTCACTTTCTAGGGAACGAGCATAACATTAAAAACAAAAGACATCTCACAAACCACCTATAGCTAATGAGTTTTATTTATTTACAGTAATATACTTCAATAGTGCGATAGTGAGTCTTAGCAAACACAAATAAAAAAATGCAGTATAATATAGTGGCGGGAAATGTAGTCTTACCCCTGCATGCCCGCGAAGTTTACGCGTCACCTGACCAGACCCGACATCCCACAGAATGACGGTTTTATCCGAGCTGCAGGAGCACAGCTGACTGTTGTCATAAGAACTGCGAAAAAAATAAGTGAAATTAACGCAAACCAAACACGATAGCAAAGATATTTCAATATAATGTATGCAACACAAAAACATACCAGTCCACGTCCAGTACTTCATATCCGTGACCGGTGTAAGTCTTCAGCAGAGTTCCTCGACTCACACTCCACAGCTTCAGAGACTTATCACTGCCACAGCTCAGCAGATAATTCCCATCAGCTGGAAGAACATGTAATATATATAAACAACAGGTCTGAGATTAGCTGTTTTCACTGGTGTTCCCCAGGGCTCAGTCTTGGGCCCTTTTCTCTTTAATATTTATCTGTCACCACTTGGTCATTTGTTGTAAACTCTTGGCCTCCATTATCACTTTTATGCTGGTGATACGCAGATTTATAAAGAGGGAATGCATTGACATCACTTTCCCGCCGGAATACTGAGTGGTGGAAGAGCCTGCTGCATGATTGGATTTAATAGGGGAAATTGCAAAAATGCGAGTAAAGAAAACGGTTATCAGTTTAAACTAAAGGTTGGACTCAATATAGTGTTCCTTACAACTTATCAAAGATCCAGTGATCCATGGATATTGACATCCAGGAATTGTGTTTCCTGACATTTATATGAGCCTGATTTTGACGCGGGGGGGAAAAAAACATAAAGCAAATTTGCCTGTGAACACTTTATATAAACACAATACGGGTAGGTCTGAATCCTGGTGATCAATGTTATATATATTGTTTTTATATATTTTGTTCAGCCCTAAAACTTGTATAGTTTTTGTCAGCGTTTATTTAAAAAACATCCAATTATGCCAAATATATGAAGGCAAATATTGAAGAGTTGTTAATTCAATATATAATACACTATATAAAAAAAAAAATAATAATCTTCTTTTGTGTTCAGCAGAAGAAAGAAACTCAAACATGTTTGGAACAACTTGAGGGTAAATAATAATACAATTTTAATTTTTTGGGTGAACTATCCCTTTAAGCATGCGTGAAACAACAACGTCACGCAGTACCTGTTACTTTCCTCAACGCTCGTCAGAAAGGGCCTATCAGAAACGTGATAAGACTGTAAGGTACAAATCTTTTAAAATTAATAGATTTAAACGACTATACTTAGTTTATGGGTCTCAAACAAAACGAAAAAATGGATTTGAAATATGAGTCCCCGCCATGTACCTTGCTGAGATAGACAGTAGATTGTTTTAGGATACAAAAACAGATTTTTCACTCGGTACAGACTCTTACCGTTGAAGCGCACGGCTCTCACTGCGCCCTGCAGACAGTCTACAGTCCGCAGAAGATGCTGCGGCAACTGAGGAGCTTGAGGACGCGGCTGAGGAAACGCCATGACTCTATAACCACAGCTTTAAATATTTACTAACCATATACATATTAAAGCGGTAGCACTACGATAAACCCAGAACTGCTCCAAACAGGATAAAAAGTTTTCTTCAGCGGAACGCATGTTGATAGTGCTCATTATCGCCACCTGATGTTTCGGAGGACGAATGTTCCCTACGCTTTGTTAAAATGCTACGCTAAAAAGGTTCGCATTGTGTTGCTTTATTGTGGAGGTTTAATGTTCTTTTTTAATTTCATGTTTTTCATCATAGCTATTCCATAAGACATAACTTACACAAAAATATTTATGAAACAATACAGCATCAGAAGCCAGACATGATGCACCTTCCTTGTTATTTTATAGATATGATTACCAGAATGGAAGGTTATCACATTCTTTACAATTTTATACATGATTTAACTTTGCAGTGTGTAGTAATAACAAATAAAAAGGACACAAAATTGTGCAACAATATTTTACTGAACCATAAAGTCAAGAGCAAAATGGACCATATTGCGTATACAAATATTGTGCAATCTGAACTGTTGGCTAAACGTCACTGAAATGTTGAATACCCCACCCACATCGTGAACGTGACTGATTTCCAGGATATATCTATGAATCAAAAAAGCTATTTACACTGACTACATAAAAAATAAAAATGTATAGTACATAATCACAAAAAAAACAAAATGTAGCCTGAGTTTTACCTTATGTAACTTGGCATGTTTTACTAACAGAAAAAGACATATCTCGTTATCGGCATTGGTCCAGTCTTTCTAATTTAAAAAAATTATAATCTATTCTTCCAGACTGGGGATTTTTCAAAATTAGGTGTTATGCCAAACACAAAGAAAAGCAAAATGGAGGTCAAAAACAGCTGGTGGTTTAGGAAAAGCCAGTCATTTCTTCTTGCCCTTGCTGGCTTTGGCCAAGAGCGCAGGGTCAATCTGATCTGGAGTCAGTCCTCTGACGGAGAACAGACGCGCAGCCCGTTCCTGCAGGGTTCCTCCACACTTCATCCCTCGTTCCATTAGCTCTTTCTTCAGCCGATCCAGACCCAAAGCTTCCAGCTGCTCCGGCCCCTTCACAGAGAGCAGATCCAGCGGTCCCTCTGCCTGAAGAGAGAGAAAGAGAGGTCAGTATTATTAAACAAACAAACAAACAAACAAACACATCAGAAGCAGATCTCACCGCTTCCTGACTGCTCTCAGCTGTGCCACTCTGTGCTTCTGTAGGCACAACCTGCAACTTCTCCTCTCCGTCGCTGCTGTTTTGGCTGATGTCAACCTGCAACTTCTCTCCATCAACCTGCAACTTCTCCTCTCCGTCAACCTGCAACTTCTCTCCGGTGCTGCCGTTTTGGCTGATGTCAACCTGCAACTTCTCCTCTCCGTCGCTGCTGTTTTGGCTGATGTCAACCTGCAACTTCTCTCCATCAACCTGCAACTTCTCCTCTCCGTCGCTGCCGTTTTGGCTGATGTCAACCTGCAACTTCTCTCCATCAACCTGCAACTTCTCCTCTCCGGTGCTGCCGTTTTGGCTGATGTCAACCTGCAACTTCTCCTCTCCGGTGCTGCCGTTTTGGCTGATGTCAGCCGTACATTCCTTCTCTGCCTCCTTCACCTCTTCCTGGTTGTGTGTTGGGGAGCTTGGTGCAGGACTCGAGGAGGAGCTGCTGGTGCTGTTGGGCTGGTCCTGAGGATCTGTCCTGTCACTCCCCCTGGTGGTGGAAGTCGGCACAGCTGGTTTGGGAATGTCAGAAGTACAGGAAGCCCCAGAGGTGGATGGAGATGCCTCGCTGTCACTGTCATCACTTCCTTCACTAGAGCTGCCCATGTCTTCCAGTTCTCCAATGCCAGTCCTAGTGGATTAAAGAAGGCATATTGCAGCTTTAAAAACTGTAGCATTAGAATTTCATATTTCTAGTCCATCTACATTTTCTTTTTCACGGTCCACAAATGTGAAATCATCTCACCAGAAACATTTCTTCTTTGCTTTCTTTTGGCCGTCGATTGGTGTGGGACGCTTGCGGCTCGGCCCTTCATCTGCCTGGACGAGACCACAAGAGGAAGCCTGCATGCCTGAATATTAGAGACGATTTTATTCAACTTTTACCTTTACTGTCCAGAATATAAGATATATTATACAATATGCAAAATTATTATTATTATTACACACACACAGATCAGGCATAACATTATGACTATGGACTCCACTAGACCCCTGAAGATGTGCTGTGGTATCTGGTACCAAGATGTTAGCAGCAGATCCTTTAAGTCCTGTAAGTTGCGAGGTGGGGCCTCCATGGATCCCCACCATGGAAGGTAAAAGTTGAATAAAAGTTACCTTTCAATACAGAGTCCTCCAATCTTTCTGAGAGGTCGTGGCACTGCTGTTCATAATTGGGGTCAGTGAAATAATGTTTTGGCTCAGCCAGTTTCCTCTTAATCCGCTCCAGGCGACGCTGCTCCTTCTCTGCCTCTCGGTCGGATTGTTTTTTCAACCACTCTGCCATTCTACACACAAACATGCATAAATATTCACTTACTCATACAATCATACAAGCCAAATGTGAGGCAGTGTATGAAAAGTAGCAAACACCAAATCCATAAAACACAAAATAAGTATATAAATCAAACAAACATGCTAAAAATGGATATGGCAATCAGCATTACTCTTTCTCATGATTGACGTCTCGAAGTCTTCTTCCACTCAGATCTCTGCAGGCCTCTCGGTTAGTTGTCTTTTCAATTTGTGCACCGAGGGCCCTCAACATGGAGCCAAATCCTACAAAACAAATATCCTTTTTTAATAACTTTTAACGGGTTAGTTCACACAAAAATGAAAAATTACATCATTAAATACTCGCCCTCATGTCGTTCCAAACCCGTAAGACTTTCGTTTATCTTCGGAACTAAAATTACGTTCTTTTTGATGAAATCTGAGAGATTTATGTCCCTTCGTTGATCGAAGTAATCCATATGAATCGTGCAGTTTAGTCAATTTTCTGAAGAGACGCGATCGCTTTATAATGGCGAACAGATTTAATCTAGGCTTTTATTCACATATAAATTTAGATCAGCGAACAAACACAGAAGCTCAACCATACTTGCTTGATGCACAAGAACAAAACCTCACTGGTTCTTGCTGAAGCGTGCTGCGTAACACGAGAATGAACCTCATTGGTTCTTGCTGAAGCTCAAACGTGCTGCGTAACACGAGAATGAACCTCATTGGTTCTTGCTGAAGTCAAACACGAGAATGAACCTCATTGGTTCTTGCTGAAGCTCAAACGTGCTGCGTAACATGAGAATGAACCTCATTGGTTCTTTTGGAAGCTCAAATGTGCTGCGTAACACGAGAATGAACCTCATTGGTTCTTGCAGAAGCTCAAACGTGCTGCGCAACACATGAGAATGAACCTCATTGGTTCTTTTGGAAGCTCAAACGTGCTGCGAACACATGAGAATGAACCTCATTGGTTCTTGCTGAAGCTCAAACGTGCTGGCAACACATGAGAATGAACCTCAAGTTCTCTGGCGAACATGAGAATGAACCTCATTGGTTCTTGCAGAAGCTCAAGCGTGCTGCGTAAACAGAATGAACCTCATTGGTTCTTGCTGAAGCTCAAACGTAACACGAGAATGAACTCACTGGTTCTTGCAGAAGCTGAAGCTCACTGGTTCTTGCTGAAGCTGAGAAGCTCAAACGTGCTGCGTAACACGAGAATGAACCTCATTGGTTCTTGCTGAAGCTCAAACGTGCTGTGTAACACGAGCTCATTGGTTCTTGCAGAAGCTCAAGCTCAAACCTCATTGGTTCTTGCAGAAGCTCAAGCGTGAGAATGAACCTCAAGCTCAAACATGAGAATGAACCTCATTGGTTTGGTTCTTGCAGAAGCTCATTGGTTCGTGAAGCTCAAGCGAATAACACGAGAATGAACCTCATTGGTTCTTGCTGAAGCTCAAATGTGCTGTGTAACACGAGAATGAACCTCACTGGTTCTTTTGGAAGCTCAAGCGTGCTGCGTAACACGAGAATGAACCTCATTGGTTCTTTTGAAGCTCAAGCGTGCTGCGTAACACGAGAATGAACCTCACTGGTTCTTTTGGAAGCTCAAAGCGTGCTGCGTAACACGCAGAATGAACCTCACTGGTTCTTGCAGAAGCTCAAACGTGCTGCGTAACACGAGAATGAACCTCACTGGTTCTTGCTGAAGCTCAAAGCGTGCTGCGTAACACGAGAATGAACCTCACTGGTTCTTTTGGAAGCTCAAACGTGCTGTGTAACACGAGAATGAACCTCACTGGTTCTTGCAGAAGCTCAAGCGTGCTGCGTAACACGAGAATGAACCTCACTGGTTCTTGCTGAAGCTCAAGAAGCTAAACGAGAATGAACCTCACTGGTTCTTGCTGATGTGCGTGAACTCAAATGTGCGAGAATGAACCTCATTGGTTCTTGCTGAAGCTCAAATACGAGAATGAACCTCATTGGTTCTTTGAAGCTCAAGCGTGCTGCGTAACACGAGAATGAACCTCATTGGTTCTTGCTGAAGCTCAAACGTGCTGCGTAACACGAGAATGAACCTCATTGGTTCTTGCAGAAGCTCAAACGTGCTGCGTAACACGCAGAGAATGAACCTCATTGGTTCTTGCGGAAGCTCAAGCTCGTAACACGAATGAACCTCATTGGTTCTTGCTGAAGCTCAAACATGCTGCGTAACACGAGAATGAACCTCATTGGTTCTTTTGGAAGCTCAAATGTGCTCAAATGAGAATGAACCTCATTGGTTCTTGCTGAAGCTCAAAAGCGTGCTGCGTAACGAGAATGAACCTCATTGGTTCTTTTGGAAGCTCAAACGTGCTGCGTAACACGAGAATGAACCTCACTGGTTCTTGCAGAAGCTCAAACGTGCTGCGCAACACATGAGAATGAACCTCATTGGTTCTTGCAGAAGCTCAAACGTGCTCAAACGAGAATGAACCTCATTGGTTCTTGCAGAAGCTCAAACGTGCTGCGCAACACATGAGAATGAACCTCATTGGTTCTTGCTGAAGCTCAAACGTGCTGCGTAACACGAGAATGAACCTCATTGGTTCTTGCGGAAGCTCAAAAGCTTGCGTAACACGCAGAATGAACCTCACTGGTTCTTGCAGAAGCTCAAGCGTGCTGCGTAACACGAGAATGAACCTCATTGGTTCTTTTGGAAGCTCAAATGTGCTGTGTAACACGAGAATGAACCTCACTGGTTCTTGCAGAAGCTGCGTTCGTAACACGAGAATGAACCTCATTGGTTCTTGCTGAAGCTCAAATGTGCTGCGTGAACACGAGAATGAACCTCATTGGTTCTTGCTGAAGCTCAAAAGCTCAACCTCATGAATGAAAGCTCACGTGGTGTAACACGAGAATGAACCTCACTGCTTTTGAAGCTCAAGCGTGCTGTGTAACACGAGAATGAACCTCACTGGTTCAAACGTTTTGAGAAGCTCAAATGTGCTGTGTAACACGAGAATGAACCTCACTGGTTCTTGCAGAAGCTCAAATGTGCTGTGTAACACGAGAATGAACCTCATTGGTTCTTTTGAAGCTCAAGCGTGCTGCGTAAATACATGTGAAGCTCAAACCTCACTGGTTCTTGCAGAAGCTCAAACGTGCTGCGTAACACGAGAATGAACCTCATTGGTTCTTGCAGAAGCTCAAACGTGCTGCGTAACAAGAATGAACGTCATTGGTTCTTGCACATTAAACAAACACACTTTTGAGCTCAAACGTGCTGTGTAACACGAGAATACTGCACAATTGATGTGCGAGTTAATGATTATTTGTGAATAAAAGCCTAAATTCAATCTGTTCATCACATAAAGTGTCCGAGTCTCTTCAAAAACATTTTGGACTAGACCGCACAATTCCTATGGATCTCTTTATGAACTTTTTGACGTGTCAAAGTAGCGTAGCTGTCTATGGAGGGACAGAAATCTCTCAGATTTCATCAAAAAGATCTTCATTTGTGTTCTGAAGATGAACAAAAGTCTTACAGGTTTACTGGAAAAGACATGAGGGCGAGGAATTAATTAGAGACTTTTTTATTTGAGTGAACGAATCTCCAGATTTCATAAAATGTTCATGAACAAAAAACACACACACACATTAATTAGAGACTTTTTATATACGATATATATATATATATATATATATATATATATATATATATATATATATATATATATATATATATTACGTAGTGACAAACCTATACCTTAATCATTATACTACAAAAAATGTGTAACGATCAGTCAAATATCAACAACCGATTATATTCTACTAATATTTGCAGACTTCAGAAAGATCAGTATTGGTGTTGTGGACTGCTCTGTTTACCTCCTTTGCCTCCCAGTAACCGAGGCTCCACGCGGTACACGACTCCAGACTGAAGCCGTTCATGACGGTGAGAGACGCGGCCATTACTCTTCACATAGAAATCCGTACCGCAGACACCCTGAGATAAAATAAATACACATTTTAGGTAACTTTAATCTTCATCGAAATCACACTGAACCATCAGCAGCGAGAGTACAGCACCGCTAGAGTTCAGATCGCATTAACGGTTGGCTAATGATAGACTCACCTCTTTAACGGCGAAATGACAGATAAGATCGCTGACCGTCGAATCCGGGCCGATAGTTAGGTTAGTAAACCTCAAATTTGGTGAAATTACAAAGAGCTCCATGTTTTCTTCTCCTCTGTTCTCGAAGATATGCTTAAAAACTTCCGGTAAAAGCTGTGACGTATAACTGCGTTGGCTCAACTACGGAAGCCTAGAGAACTTGGCAAACCGTATCTGAGAATAGCAAAGCCATTGAAAACATTATCTGTTTGCTATTCTTTTCCCTTTTTTTCCAGTACTATGTAGTTCTCATAATTTGTCAATGTGTTTCATTATAGATAGATAGATAGATAGATAGATAGATAGATAGATAGATAGATAGATAGATAGATAGATAGATAGATAGATAGATAGATAGATAGATAGATAGATAGATAGATAGATAGATAGTTGTGTTCAGAATTATTGGCACCCCTGTTTTAGCATAGTAATGAGCATCATAAACATAATTTACAGAAATGTTGTTTAATGTGTGTTGTCCTTATAAATAAAAAAATAAACAAACAAATAAATTAATACAAAATCCAACGTTTTCCCCATAGACTGTAAAAAAAAAAAAAAAAAAAAAAAAAAAAGGTTTTCCCTCATTTCCCACTTTTTCATGTATGCTTTTATTTTGAAATGCTCCCAGTGTCTGCTCCTTATGACGTTTCAACATGGCGTCGCTCTGCAAGGTGATGTACAGTGTGAGTTCCAGACCATCTTTACTGCCAAAACACAGTGTTTTAGCCACGCTCAGATCATTATACAGCTCAGATGCGAGCGGAGGCGATGATAAATCTCCCGAGAGAGTGAAGAGCGGGTTTGCAGCCGCGTATGAGCTGCATTCGGACCTGCGGCAGAGCGGCGACCGGAGCTCCAGGGACGAGACCTCCTTCACATCACTCCTGCGACACTCCGCGCTCATGCAGATGGGTCCCGCCAAAGACAAGATCGTCATCGGGAAAATCTTTCACATCGTCAATGACGATCTGTATGTCGATTTCGGCGGGAAGTTCCACTGTGTGTGCAGGAGGCCCTCCGCGGACGGGCAGAAGTACCAGAGGGGCAGCAGAGTGAGACTGAGGCTGGAGGACCTGGAGTTGACCTCACGGTTCCTGGGAGCGACCTCCGACACGACGCTGCTGGAGGCGGACGCCACACTCCTGGGACTGATGGAGAGCAAAGACACCAAGGCGAAGGAATAGTTGCCACGGACAACACTGAGATTGAACTTTGTTTGTGAATGAATGGACTCTGTATTGTGTATGAGACATATAAAATTTACAAATCACAGATTTTGTTTCTTGTTTATTAATATCTGAGGCCGTATATGACCCAAAGAGAGCAGTACGAAACAGCTTCACAAACAAGTTACAAATATTCATATTATCATGAGAAGTACAGGAATAAAAGTTTTTAATTAAGATATAAACACTGATGTCTATGGTAACAATCAAAAAAGTGCAAATCATCCTTTGAAAGTAACATGGCGCTCCAAAATAACTTGAATAAATCTATATAATTGATATAAACGTATTGTGTTAATAACGTATTTGTCACTCAAGCTGTTTAAAAAAAAAAAAATAAATCATTCAAATGAAATAAGTATTTTTAAATGGACTGCACTGCAGCAACTGACATTTTGTCAGAACCTTAAATTACATGTTATTTTGTTCAGAATCGTGGGACAATCGTGATCTTTTTTTTTTACACGCAATAAAAAGTCATTTTTTATTTATCCAGAATCGTGTATCAAAAGTTTAGAAACATTACGGTTTCTTAATATTTTTGAAAGTAGTCTCTTACGTTCACCAAGGCTGCATTTATTTGATTAGAAATGCAGTAAAATAGTAATACTGCGAAATATTATTACGATTTGAATGAACTGTTTTCTATTTTAATATACTTTATTTCTGTGTAATAAAGAATATTAAATATAATTTATTTCTGTGATCAAAGCTGAATTTTCAGCATCATTACTCCAGTCTTCAGTGAGATCATGATCCTTCAGAAATCATTCTCATGATGATTTGCTGCTCAAGAAACATTATTATTATCATCAATGTTGAAAACCGATGTGCTGCCTAATATTTTTGTGGCAACTTTTCTTTTTTTTCTGGATTCTTTGATGAATAGAAAGAACAGCATTTATTATAAGTCGTTTTTGTCATATTTATTCATTTCAGTACTGTCTTTTTGATCAATTTAATGTGCCTTTGCTAAATAAAAGTATTAATTATTTTTTTAATTTTTTTAAATCTTACCCCAAACTTTTGAATGGCAGTGTATCATGACATGCTGCAACTGTTTTCATCATTGATAAGAAAAGATTTCTGAAGGATCATGTGACTCTACAGACTGGAGTAATGATGCTGAAAATACATTACGGAAATTAATTACGCTTTAAAATATATTACAACAGAAACCAGTTAAATTGTAATAATATTTCACAATATTACTGTTTTTACTGTATTCTTGATCAAATAAATGCAGCCTTGATGAGATTAAGAGACTACTTTCAAAAACATAAATCCTGAATGTTTCCAAACATTTGACCGATTGTGTGTGTGTGTGTGTGTGTGTGTGTGTGTGTGTGTAAAAACACATGCCAAGAAGTTAAATTTAACCTTTATTTTCACTTCATATTACAGAGCAGCATAAAAGAAAGGATCTAGTGTAGCACAATTCCCTGAACATCCTATAAGAATAGAAGTTATTTATATATAAATAATAATTGCACAGCAAATCACAGTGATCATAAATTCTATCAAAATAATACACAAACAAGATCAATTTCTGAATCTCAAGTAAAGCATTTCTTTAAATATCAAGGCTGTAATGGTGCAAACTTCAGAATAAGTTAAGTTACATATGCAAGGTGCAATAAAATATCCTACAGCATAAGGTTAGTGGCATGCAGTTAGGAAAGCTGATTTTATATATCAATTTACACTTAGTGGTTCATAATTGATAAACATATTGCATAATGAGGTGTCCTTTTAATCAAAAAGCATATAGTGCCATAAGCAGATGTGATGGTTATTTTGGATGTGTTTTAAGGCAGTATGTATTATCGTTTTGCTCAGGCATCTTTAGGTGTAACGGCTTAAGTTGCAGTTGAGAGAGTGTGATTTTGGCCCTTCTAGTCCAGCACAATATATGATCTTCACACATTAACCACACATTGTCATGTACAGCCACTGTTAGGGAGAGCAAGAGGGTTAATGAATTTATTTCCTTATAGTAAATATACAATATTAAGACTTAATGTACTATCAATTATATGTCCCACCATTTTAAAAAGCATATTAGACACATAGGGCCCTATCATACACCTGGTATGCGCCAGGTGCGACGCAAGTGTTTTTTGCTAGTTTCAGCCAGACGCAGTTATCATTTTCACGTCCAGTGCCATGTTGTTTAAACAGCAAATGTACTCACGCCCATCTGTTCACCCATGGGCATGCTGGTCTGAAAACGAGGTGTGTTCAGGCGCACTGTTGTGCGTTTCTATATTCAGGCACGACTGCGCATTGACCAACAAAAACCTTGTCTCAAGTCAATAGCTCAGTATTTTTTGTGTTATTTAAATGGCGCTTTAGTAATATGCACCTATAGGCGGGTGGACAACGCACGTACACTCGGCTTATTACACACAGGGAAGCGCTGCAGCACACAAACATTTTTAAATATTACAAATTAAAGGATTCCTCTCTGGAGAAACGTTCAGTCTTTCTGCTTGCAAATTCCGCCATGTGAATAGTGAATCCACCATGGTGCGAGCGGAACTGGCTTTCAAAGGGAATGGGAGATGAGACTCTGATAGGGTTAATGCCCAAAACACACGCATGATTCATTAAGAGTCTAGGTACAACTCTTTTAGACCATGTTTTCCGTTATTAAACTATCAAAAGTGGATTCGGACACGCCCTAAATGCACCTGCGCCATGCGCTTCAGACCATGCGCTCAGATCGCTAAAATAGGGCCCTTAGAAGGTAAGAAATCACTCACCTCACTTATATTGAGTTCTGCGATGCCTGAGCCCTCTCTATCCAGTGCTCTGAAAGCCTCTGTTGAATACGGCACAGTCAATGAGACATGTTAGTGGAATATTAGCAAATAAATGATTTATTAAAAAATAATTAGATGACATACTGAACATGGCCTCCAGTTTGACCAGGCAACAGACAAAGTTGTCAAAGTCAATTGTATCTCCTTCGGAATATCGTGCCACCAGGATCTGATGTAGCTTGTTATTCAGTTTAAAACCTGAGGACAAGGATATAGGCATCACTCGTAAAACGATGATTAAACACGCATTTCATTTGAACAATCCTAATATATGTTCTGGAAATCCCAATATAGATTGATTTACTCTATTGCCTATTTTCAGTGGCTGCATGAAAACATATTCGTAAACTTATGAGCCGGTTCACTCTTGGGAATCATAAACCTACTACAGCATAACCCATTTCATGAACAAATGACTCTTATGAATCGGTTCTTTTTAGTAAATCAAAAACATACAGTGCAACCTGATGACCGAAATAATTATTCTTATGAACTTAGTAAATTTAAATCTCGATTCCCGAAACCATGTGCAAGTAAAATGGACACTATAACTGAAATATATCACAATTAAATTTAAATCATTTTGTTAAAGAGGCTTTATAGAGATTAACCATGGGTATATGGCAAGCCGTTTTGACATTTATTCATTCCCAGGATATGAATTCTTGATATCGGCAACAATTAAATTTTCACTAGTAGAAATCATAATTTAGTACTAGTGCAAATGTATGCTCTTGATATCAACAATTGATTTGCTACAAGTAAAAATTTTCAATTTTGATATCAATAATTTGATTGTCACTAGTAAAAATGTAAATTCTTGATATCAACAATGAGGTCATTACTCGCAGAAATGAACGCAAGCCGTTTTGAATTTTATTAATTTCCAGGATATAAATTCTTGATATCAAAAATTAGATTTCTACTAGTAACAATGGCCATTTTTGATATCAGGAATTACATTTACACTAGTAAAAATGTAAATTCTTGATATCAACAATGAGGTCATTACTCGCAGAAATATGAATTCCTGATATCAAGAATTAATTTTTAAATCGTAAAAACTCTAATTCTTGATATCTGTAATTGTATTTTCACTAGTTAAATGTCACCATAGGCTGCCATTAAAATTAAATTGTTGATATCAAGAAATTATTTCTTACTAGTTGAAATTTCTATTTCACATATCAGAAATACAGGTCTTACTTAGACTGGGTAAAGCCAGCCCGATCTGCAGGTGATTTGATTTCGCCCTGCAGCTCAGGCTGGAAAGCTGTACATATTTCTATCCTGCTTCTGTTACAAATTTACGGGGACCAATCACAAACCGGCTTATCCATCTGGCGTGCTATTGGCAGGTTTAACACAAAGACGGATAGAGAAGCGATTGATCATGATTGATCATGATTGATCTGATTGGTTGAAGGACTATCCACTTGCGTACAGAGTCATTTGAATTATGACCAGTTGAGGTGTTCTTGTGCAGAAGAAAATACAGAGCAGACTCCCCAGACCAATGTTCAGTCTTAAAAGACTGAGCTTGGTCTGGTGATAGCCAGACAAGGTCTTACTAGTAAAAAATTATTATTAATTATTAATATCAAAAATTATAATAATTACTGAAAATACAATTATAGATATCAAGAATTTTAATTTACTAGTTGAAATTTAATTCTTGATATCAAGAATTCATGATTTCTGTGAGTGATGACGTCATTGTTGATAGCAAGAATGAACTTTTATTAGTGGAAATGTAATTCGGATATCAAAAATTGCCTTTGTTACTAGTAGAAATCTAATTCCTGATATCAAGACTTAGCATTTTAACTAGTGAAAATTTAATTCTTGATATCAAGAATTTGTATACTGGGAATGAATAAAAGCCAAAATGGCTTGCCATAATGGGTATACATACAGATATTTTGATTCAATTTTAATTCACAAGCTCTTGATTGAATTCTGGTTCCTATGGAAGTTTGTTTCCGCCACAGAATAAAACAATTTAACAGATAATTACAGCTTTTTTTTTTTTTTCACGTTTTTAAAGAAAAGGTCTGAATTGTGATATAATATGATGCAATTACCTTTTACATTATTTATTCTGTGGCGGAAACAAGCTTCCATGCGTTCCAGATCAGTTTGATTTGAAAATGGGATCGAAACAAGAGATTGTGAATCACAATCAAATCTGTATTTGATCTTTAATCTCTAACTAGGGCATCATGGGCACACAAGATGAACATTAAAAATGGTTTATTACCCGCGGACTCCACAGCCAGGCGCATTTCATAGGAGCTCATTGTGCCAGATTTATCCAGATCAAATTGTCTGAAAATGCCCTGCAAATGAGATAAAGGAATTTGAGTCGCCACCATACTATCCATAGAATGTAGGGAAAGATATGTAATGATTGATGGACCAGTCAGTTTCTCACCAGCCACTTCCTGATTTTATTCCACAGAATCTGGAACTCCACAATTCCCAGCCGCGCACTGCCATCTTTCTGAGTTCCATCAGTCAAGGCACATATAAACTATTTATATTAGACAAAATGCATAATCTGATAAGCAAAAGTTGTTAGCATTTCAGAATCTGAGGATACATCCATCAGGCTGACCATGCACCTACACGACTCCATACTGAACCCATCTGTCTTTAAGTCCCTGTCTGCAGAACACAGAAGAGCAGAGGTGTTTCTCAAGCACACATAGACACATACCAGGACACTTGAAAACTTCAGCCGAGCTTACGTTTGCCCACCACTCGGTTCAGAATGGTCCTGAGTTCATGAACGGAAATCTCCATGTCCTACAAGAGAGTTTAGATCGAGTTTAATCTAATGGAATAAACACTATTAAAATCAAGACACACACAGAAACATACACACCTCTCCAGACAGCTGAGCAAACATTTTTTTGAAAGAGTTATCAATATTCTCCTCTGAAACCTCCTCCTGTGGATACAAAATACACATTTATATTACTTCCTTAAATGTAAGTCTACGGACTTTCTTCCGTTTTATCATTTGCAATATCAGAAAAGTATGGAAACTTGTTTCCACCATGGAACGAAAAAAAAGGTAATTGTGACTTTTTATCTTACAGAAGACTTTTTTCTCAGAATTGCGTGATATAAAGTCGCAATTGTGAGTTATAAACTCATATTCGCCATCTCAAACATTCTCAAAACTATAATTTTCTTCAAAGTCCATATTTTGATCGCTGACAGCTGCTTCACCAGATCCACCATCATGTGACAGTGACAGTGGCACTAATATTTGATTGCGTTCAGTTCTTGCTCAGTATATCACTGAGCCATTTCATGTTTTGCTGATGATTCTTCCTATTCTTTTGTTTTCTGCCTGCAGTAACTATGAGTGAACCGTCACCTCATCATTGTGTATCAGACATTGCCACCTTGTGGAATAAAGGTGGATTGCACTTATTCAGTCAACAAAGATTCAATTATTGTTGTGCAGAATTTTTTTTTGACCCTATACAATTTGTACAAAAAATGAAAGGGAAAACAGGCAGTCTTTTATAATTTTTTTCCCTGTATATTGTTTATAATGAATTGGTTAAGGAATACTAAGAAGGTTGATATCTAATTTAAAAAAATGAATGAGGAGGAGGGTAGTAGTGAATGACGTCCCGGGTCACTAAAGACCCGAGGTATGCATTTAAGGGTTAATTCCACTGATCTATATAATGTTCTCTATATAGATCAGTGGTTAATTCTCACAATTCTGAGAAAAGAAGTCAGCATTGCAAGATATAAACTCACAATTGTGAGAAAAAAAAAGTTGTGTGAGATTTATATGATATTATATGCAAGATAATTGTGTTTTTTTTTTTTATTATTCTGTGGCGGAAACAAGCTTTCATAGAAAAGTCCTCCTTACTTCATCTTCCAGGTTAAATGAAATCTCATCATCCATTTCTCTGAATAAAAAAAAAAGAGAAACAAACCAAATTAAGTTTTTCTCCAATATAATAATGCCGCACAATGAGATACAAAACAAGCGAGTCCAAAAAAAGCTAATTAATAACATATAATCAATATTTTTGTACTACTGTTTTAGTTGACTAGTTGAGTCACTTACTGAGTTTCTGACTGTTTCTCAGTGAAGACTCGCAGGACGAAGTCAGCCTCTTTTCCAGGCTCAAATGTGGAAGGGACAATGAGATACTCGCCCGGTGGCAGTTTCAGTCGCGTACTGACCTCTCGCAGATTAATGAAGCTCTCCGGGCGCGCACAGGACGACTGACGCAAGAAAAAGTCCTTCTTGAGGTGAACACTCTGGGAGCCACGAAACTAAAAACAGAAGAAATTTCTGCATCACCAAACAGATGATAAAATTACTGTTTTCAAACAGGTTTCCTGAACACTTCTCTGCCTGTCATTGGTCAGTTAAACATAACTCCGCCCCAAACTCACGCCATTGGTTAAGCCACTGTTGCTATGCTGGGCTGGTCGAAATACTCAAACAAACAGAGCAATATTTTGAAAACACAACAGGGACACAGTGTTTATACAATTAGGAGAAAATCAACCTAGAAATGACTAGAATTAAATCCTCTGCATATTACAAATAAGTATTTATACACTTTAAGATTCATATAATACTGAAAAGATGCCATACCTCTTCTGGGACCTAAAGATGAGGAAAAACAGGAATAAAAGACAAGACATTAGATATGATATAACCATGATATTTAATAAATCTTAATATTTGTCCTCCAACCTCATACAAAGCAAAGCCGATGGTGTGCATGTCCTGTCCTTGCTTGAGGTAACGCCGTCTGTCCTTTTGCATCAAGGCCACCATGAAGGTGCAGGCCACTTCACCATCCTCAGGATCATCATCTTCCTCCAGTAGCGTGATCTTATATTGAGGATTTATCCAGAATGTATCTGACAGAAGAAACATCAAACTAGTTGTCTAATGCAGTGTATTTTAGCTGATGAATAAGCTTCATTGGGATTGCGTGAATTAATCTCACTGGGGTGGTTCCTGCAGCCCCCTGCTGTACTTCCTCGCCTCCATGTGCCATTAAACTTAATCGTGTTCCAGAAGTTTAGAGAATCATCACTCAGAGCATCTGGTGTGAGGTTACAGATCTCCAGACGAGAAAACTGACGCTTGAACTCCTCAAATGACATCCTGATGTGGGCAGAGAAGCAAAACATCAGTATCACATCAATATTCTGTGAAGAAAAAGAGATTCCAAGAACTGATTCCAGACTATTTTTCTTGATTTTTAGGAAAAAAAAAGTAATAAACAATGCAATATAGAGTATAATTTGAGGATGTGAGGTAGTTTGGTAATCGAGGTATTAGACGCAGTCTTGCTCGGACACGGTAAGCCCTTCAGTTCATTTAGGGGAATTCAAAGTAGGGGTGAAAAAAAATCTAATTGGGATTGTTCTGGAAAAAAATTGCACTTTAAAATGTAATGTAAAAACTCCAGGTTTGCTGTTTGTAGGGCTGCACAGTTTGGCCAAAATTTTGTGATTATAAATCAATATAAAAAAACATTAAAAAAATACATAAAGTTACTAAATAGAAACAAAATAAGAAATATTACTAATAAGAAATGTTAACAATTATAAGAATATTACTATTATAATATTTCACTGTAAAATTAATTAAAGAAAAATACTATAATAATTTTATTTTACTATAAAATTACAATAAATATATTTATGGCTAAATACATAAAAATGACAAAAAAACTAAAAGAAATATTACTAGTAAGAAATATAGAAAATAAGAAATATTACTACTGTAATACTATAATAATTTTATTTTACTGTAAAATTACAATACACATATTTATGGCTAAATACATAAAATTAAAAATGCATAAAAATGACTAAAAAACTAAACAAGAAATATTACTAATAAGAAATATTCAAAATTATAAGAAATATTACTATTGTGATTTCACTGTAAAAACAAATTTAAGAAAAATACCAGAAATGTATTTTATTTTACTATAAACGTACAATACAAAAGCCGTAAATAATAGATTTAAAAATAATATATATTACTAGTAAGAAATATTAAAAATAAGAAATATTACTATTGTAACACTATAATAATTTTATTTTACTGTAAAATTACAATACAAATATGTATGGCTAAATACATAAAAATGACTAAATAAAAACAAAATAAGAAATATTACTAGTAAGAAATATTTTTAAAAATATATATATATATATATATAAGAAATATTAGTACTGTTGTAATATTTAACTGTAAAAATTAATTAAAGAAAAATACTATAATAGTTTTATTTTGCTGTAAAATTACAAAACACATTTATGGCTAAAAACATAAATACATTAAAAGTACTATAAAAACAAAACAAGAAATATTACTAATAAGAAATATTAAAAATTATAAGAAATATTACTATTGTAATATTTCACTGTAAAACAAATTTAAGAAAAATACTAGAAATGTATTTTATTTTACTGTAAAATTACAATATCAAAGAAGTCAGAGAAGACGAGAGATTGTGTGAAGCATCATTTACTGTGAATCGAGACACCGCAAACACAGTGAATAATGAACTGCTCACGTATAAATGAACACAGTGCCGGCGCTTCACTCTGAAACACGCAACTCGTGTATTTATTCAATTAAATCACAGCTTCCGCAATTTAATAATCATACTAAGCCATATTGCATTTACACCTTTATTTTGATTAATCATGAAGACCTAATCCAAAGCTTTGGAAACTCTGGACTCCCAACATATCAGAATCAAATAATTACTTCTTCTTGGGACTAACTTACAGCCCTAATATAGAGCGCATAAACCATAAAGATCAGATTTCTCCAGAGGAGATTTACCAAAACTCGCCATCCTCCATGTGGTTGTTCATTTCCTCTCTTTCTGCTGGATCAATACCATTCCACTCCGATGAACTGGAAATGAAGTATAAGTGTTACACTATGAGCATGTCCGGTACAGCAAGTCTATTCAAATTCATTCTGATTGGCCTACTCACTTGTCACTCCAAGCCCCTGTCCATTCAACCTGCCCCCAAGGGTTTCGGATGCGGATCAACCTCTCTTTTCTGCCACGGAAATCCACCTAAAATGACAACGACAAAAGATTGATGCAAATATTTCAAATAATAAACTAATGAGCTTAAGATACATTTTAGACGTGGTCCTGACCTCTTTGAGACCTGTGACGGAGTACGCATGCCCCTTCACCAGCTTCTTAAAGGTCACGGCCTCCATGTCAAAAGCACTAGTGATCTACCAA
The DNA here is from genome assembly GCA_018749465.1 of Paracanthobrama guichenoti. Lineage (NCBI taxonomy): Eukaryota > Metazoa > Chordata > Actinopteri > Cypriniformes > Gobionidae > Paracanthobrama > Paracanthobrama guichenoti. The sequence continues at coordinate 17,305,239 of CM031964.1, forward strand.
ACAAAGACTTCAATTACACAAAAAACTTTATTTGGACAATCCACAAATGTTGCGTTGTGTCTCCAGGCTTGTAGGAGGTGCTGTTGGGACTCACATCAATGGAGCAGCCCAGCAACGAGCCTCTCTCCAAGGCTTTGGCAATGATGCGGTGCAGGTCTTTGGGAGCTTTACGCAGTTCGTACATCTCGGCAACTCCACCTGTGAAGTCCTCAAAGCCTTCGGTGGTGGAACCTCCCGACAGAGCTTCATATGAGCCATTCAACCTACACATACGCACATGTTATGGGTTGAATCCAAAATCGCCCCCTAAATCCTCATTCACTATTCCCTACGTTAGTCCACTAATACAGTTGAAGGAGTGAATGAAAACGAGTGCATGAAGTCGGACAGCCGCTGTGTGTACATCAGCTGTACACTCGTTATTGCGGTGCATTGTGGGATAGAATGAGTGCACTCAATAATGTCCACTATGGTTTCAGACACCACTACAAAGGGCTGTCCCCTCAAATAATGCCCTATTTGAGGGTATAGGGGCGATTTCGGATTCAGCCATGGTCTCTAGAATTGCCATATAGAAGAAGAAGAGAGGAAGAGACTCACTTGGCATAGGCCTTCTCCAACAGGGCACTCCAGAACTCATTCCCCTCTGCTGAGTGTACAAACATTAGCTCTTTATCCTTGACAGGCAATCGGTCGTCAATCACAACATCCACCCACTCGCCAAACTGCCAGAACTGCATGAAAAAAAAAAAAAAATGTATATGATAAATAATTTTTTTTAAATTATAAAATTAATATTTATATTTCTAAAATATCAATACAAATACTAAATCATAAAAGGGATAGTTCACCCAAAAATTTTAATTATCCCATGATTTACTCCCCCTCAAGTCATCCTAGGTGTATATGACATTCTTCTTTCAGAAGAATACAATCACAGATATATAAAAAATTGTTGCTTCAGAAGGCCTGTATTAACCCCCCAGAGCCGTGTGGAGTACTTTTATAATGAATGGATGCACTTTTTTGGGCTTCAAATTTTGGGCTGCCTTTCACTGCCATTATAAAGCATGGATTAGTCAGGACATTTTTTAATATAACTCAGATTGTGTTCATCTGAAAGAAGAATGTCATATACACCTAGGACGGCTTGAGGGGGAGTAAATCATGGGCTAATTTTCATTTTTGTGTGAACTATCCCTTTAATGTGTGTTTATGTCGTTCATTAACAGTCGGCTGTGCACCTGGAAGTGGAAGATGCCGGCATACTCGTCCGTAAAGCTTTGCCCATGAGGTACAACTCTGTGAAGCAGCTTGTCATTTAAAGTCAGGGACCCAATGGCAGCCAACAGCCAACAGTCACCTGAGTGGAGAAAGATTACCACAGAAAATACTGTTACTGGAATTCATTTACAGTGTAAACCTATAAGGCAAGAAATTCTGAGGAAAAAAGAGCCTTTTGTACTACAACAACACATAACTGATAACTTCCTCCCCAGCCCAAAAAGAGCATTTATTGAATGTTTAAAAGTATTTTACTATTAAACTGGCATGAAACTGAAGCTGCAGTCTATTATATTTATATCCAAGTGAACAAGCTTCTCGAACAAGAAAAATGCAGGGCAGGACTTGATTTTTGTCAATCAGAAATTGATTGGATGGTTGCGGTTTGCTATTGGTTGATCTCATGTGAGTGACAGGTTGTCCCGCCCTCCTGCCAGTAAACGCATCATCAGAGAAGAGCTGCACAAGGGAGACGTTATTTTTTTATGAGGACACATGAATTAAAGAAAATGATGTGCATGGATGAATCATTCATAATAATTAAAATTCCATACAAAAATGGGGCGGGGCTATCTGTTTGGTGAACCAGTGGCAGGTGAGAAGAGCGTTGCTTACTTTTTAAATTACCAAACATATTATCCTTATAAAAATGTACCATGGTTTCCATACTTTAAACAAAATTCAATTAATACTACAGATATTATTACTAGCCTACTTTAATTCAAAATTAAAATCAACATTTTTAAGAAGCTAATTATGTAGAAACAATAACTAGTATAATATTCTTTAAACTGTGGTTACCATGATAAATGTAATGTAGGCTATGTACTACAATGACCCATTAGGGGGAGCCCTCCACCCACAGCCAAAGAGGGGAGGAGAATGTGTTTGTAGTGAGATAACAGTACAATACTTCCGTGAACGCGGTTTTATCTCAAACACCCTCGTCAAAACCAAACCCGTTTCACTCCGAAAGCTCGAGCTTTTCTATGTGCTAACTGAGTAAAATGCATTTCTGCGATAAGCTTCTCCATCCTACTCCACCCAGTGTTTGCAGTACAAACTTTGTTTGCTCTCTCTCTCTCTCTCTCTCTCTCTCTCTCTCTCTCTCTCTCTCTCTCTCTCTCTCTCTCTCTCACACACACACACACACACACACACACAAGCCGTGGGCTGTGCCTGTGGCTTGTAGCCAGCAGTCCCAGAGTTCTCTAATGCTACACCCGTGTTTGTGTGACTCACCACTCAGGCATCGTGTTTAAACACTCCCCACCAGCCAGGAAACACACACACACACACATCTAGCCCCCTAACACACATTTCCTCTCAGAAATGACATAAAACATTATGCATTGTGATCATAGTATCGTAATGAATCAGATTTTGACCAAGTGGGATTTGTCATAAATTCATTCATAAAGAAAACTGTAATAAGGCCAAATTATATGCAGGTTAATACGTAGTTCCATTTCTTTCTCTATCCCACCCCCCATCTATCTATCTATCTATCTATCTATCTATCTATCTATCTATCTATCTATCTATCTATCTATCTATCTATCTATCTATCTATCTATCCATCCATGCAGCTGTATGTCTGTCTGTCTATCTATCTATCTAACTGTATGGCTGTCTGTCCATCAATCCATCCATCCATCCATGCAGCTGTATGTCTGTCTGTCTATCTATCTATCTAACTGTATGTCTGTCTGTCCATCCATCCATCCAGCTGTATGTCTGTCTATCTATCTATCTATCTATCTATCTATCTATCTATCTATCTATCTATCTATCTATCTATCTATCTATCTATCTATCTATCTATCTATCTGTCTGTCTGTCTGTCTGTCTGTCTGTCTGTCTGTCCATGTAATATAATATTACATTTACATCCATGTTAATAAAAACATGCTAATTTGCAAATCATGCTAATACCTAACAATCTATGTCTACATTGATGCATTTCTGCAAATATATGAAGTTAAACAGGTTATTTTTAATAGCAAATTGGGAGACCCGTTTGGCAACATTTGGCAGCCAGTATGTGAAGGTCGTAGACATTCTGTTTTGCTTAGATTTAAGCTGTAGGATCACCCAAACTGCAATGAAGCACTGCCATTCATTAACGTGTGCAAACGTGCACAAACAAACACACCCAGGCTCGTACAGTCCATACTCACCTAGAGCCCCCTGGCAAATATCTGTCCGTGTGGCTCCACCCACTATGAACTGAGGATTGTTTGACAGTTCCTGCAAACATTATGCAAGCAAATACAACACCTCAGACAAAGTATGATACTGTCCGTCAACCTATAATAACACACTTTACACATGATGACATATCAACCATATCATCAAACATTTTCATCATACGTCTGTGTGAGATGATATAAACTCAATTTCTCTCAATGTCTTTAATATATGAGATGCAAACAAGTCTATACATATATTGTTACACACAATGATACACAGGCCGAGTCAAATGTAATACTCTTTGATGATTTATTGAAGAAATTACATTACTTACTGGTTGTATGAAGAGATTAAACAATTTAAATAATTAATTAAATGTTTCACCATATATAAAAACAACATTTTGCTAAAATGGATATTTCCTTTCCTTTTTTAATTTTTTTAAAAGAAAACAGGACTGTTTTATTTTTGCTTGTCCATTACAAAGGAATTTAACTCTCAAATGTCTCCGGTCCTACTCGACCCAGTCCGAGTGGGATTCGAACTGGCATGGGAGGCGGGCATGCTAACAAGGATGCTAAAGACCGCAGCCGCTAGTGTCAGTCGTTAGCATGCCTCTTGAGGCCAGAAGAGTGAGGTATACACGCACAGCTCTTACCGGCCTATGTCCGTTACACTCACCCCCCTAAACCTCACTCTTATCTGGGTCACGCCACCAAATGTAACCAGTCAACCCACTCCGAGCGGGATTCGAACAAGAGTATCCGGCTTGAGAGGCGGGCAACCCTAAGACCGTAGCCGCTAGTGTCAATTGTTAGCCAAGGAAGTGAGATTTACACACACTGCTCTTATTAGCCTACGTTTGTTACAAATTAGCGCCAAATGTTGCATCTTGTTTCTCAAGTGGGACATATAAGAGTTTGAGTCTAGCTCATGTAATTTCTGTCTCCCCACCCCAACCTATAAAAATATGTTTCCTCAGTGACTATGTAGTTGTATGTATCTAGCATGCTGCTTGTACAGACTGTGCTCTGCGACACTCACAGTGGGTCTTATCCACTGCACACCACGTGTTTTGGAGGAGTTTGGCGCAAGCTCCTTGAAGCCCAAGGACTGGGGCACGGCGGGAAAGCAGGGGTCCTCAAACAGCCTGCCGCTCTCCACACACTCTCTCTTCAGCTCCTCGTAGTCCTGGTTCAGGAACTTGACTGCATTGTCATTAGTTCCCATGCCTTCTGCCTCCAAGCGATCCTTGTAGATACGCGATGACACTCCTCCAATTGAAAACATACTGTAGCGCACCAAAATAAGGTAATCATTTAAACACGCATTAATCCAAAACAGATCTCATATTGTTCCAACCTCGTATCCCAGAGTCTTCATTTACTTTCATTATATGGAAAAGCAGTGTTTAGGAAAGTTACTGTTAAAAGTAATGCATTACAATATTGCGTTACTCCCTAAAAAAGTAACTAATAGCATTACTTAGTTACTTTTTATGGAAAGTAGTGGGTTACGCTACTTTACTTTTACGTTACTTTTGATTTACTTTTTCTTACCTGGGCTGGGCTTGGTTTTATGTTATATTTTTGACAAATATAAAGTTTTTTTCACACCAAAAATTAAATTAATAGGCCTTAGGCTGTAGAAAAAGCAAAGTCACATCTGAGGAGGGCATTCACATAGAGGGCACAACTCAAACAAACCTTCAGCAGTGGTGCCATTCTGGATTGCAGAAGAATAGGACATAGGAGAAGAAAGTTTAACTTCAGCAATAAAATAAATAAATAAATAAATCAAATGTGATGTTTATCTAAAGTCATTTTTACTTATTGATATGGTTGAATTGGATCATTGAAGGTCAGCAGCAAAGATATTGGTTAATAAAGTGAGATGAAATACATAAAGCATATTTTTTTATATTATTTAGCAGATTTAATTATTGCAGGTTTGTAGTTCACTGTTTTTATTGATTTCGAGGTATATACTGAATCTGTTTTTGTGCGAGTGAGATGAGTATGCATGTTAATATTTAGTCTAGAGCTAAACAATGCCTCTGCACTTAGTCCTGAATCCCGATTTCTCTCAACATGGGGGCAGGAGAATTTTCCGTCAGTAAATGGGAAAACAAAGTAACTTGCATTGCTAATGAAACAAGTAATCTGATTACGAAACTCGCATTACTTGTAATGCATTACCCAACACTGTGGAAAAGATTGTACTTGACATGTGCTTTCTTGAGTGTTTTGCATTCCATGGAAGAAATAAAGTCATACAGGTTTGGAACAACATGAGGGAGATTTTCAGGTGAACTATCACTTTAAATGATTATAGTTCATGGCTTGCTTCTTGTGGGAATCAAACCAGCAACCTTACAAGTCCAGAGCTTTAACCGTTACACCAAACCAAACAAAAAAGTAAGAGCATGTGAATATATGGCAGTTGAAGACTAGTTACTAGAAGCTAGCACAGGAAAAAGCACCAATCATTCGACAGCACGTTCAATGTCTCTGAGCGTTTAACACAAAGTGCTGCTGCTAAAAGCTTATGATGCTTGCTTACGTTCGATTATGATCACCCACTTTGCCATTATTAGCGCAGCAGCATTCATGCGGCTTTTAGTCCAGCGTGCTGAGAGAAATGCCCTCTACAACAGACCTACTGAGGGTGGAGAGAGGCTCACTGACTAATTTCATGTGGTCTTGTAATAAGGTTAAACATTAACTCTGCAGATTTCCAGTCCCTGTTTACCATGATTTCATGGACAATGTCCACGGAAGGCAGTTCTCTAAGCATTGGCTAAAGGAAACCTCATAGACCCAGCTGAGATAACTTAGTTCATTTAGCCATTCCTTACTTTAAACTGGAACTATAGAAAGACAAGATGGTGAATATACCTTCAGTTCCTTGTGAGGGCCGTGGGCTTGAGGAGAAAAAGGTCATTTAATAATGTAATCGATCAGTAAGAGAAATCAGTTCATAGCTAATTTGCTATGAATTCATGTTAATATGGTACATTGATGCTAACAGATGATAATACCATGGTGCTTTGAGTATACCATAGTGTTTATATTCATGTACTATGGTTTTTACATGTCACTTCAAACAATATTATATCATATTGTTATGTATATAAGTGTGTAAATGTACACATAACTGTTAATCTATATATTTATGTAAGGCCTGAAAGGACAGTGGATGTTACTCAAAATCAAAATACACTTGAAACTATACCAAAATAAAAATTTTAACTAGTCTGTGGATTTCTTTGAGGTGCAATAGGGCAGATCACGTGGAATGTAAACATATACTGATACAATGTCAGCTGACTTAGTGATGTGAAATCAATAGGCCAGACTGAGCATCAGCATTCTAGTGTTTGTTTTAGATGATGAATGAACACGCCCTCAAAAAAACAGCTGCACATTTACTCGTGTTGCTTTATATAGTGCTAACAGTTTGTATATAATAGTTAATTTTGTATATAATATATATGAGGCACATCCTAAATAATGTGACCCCTTTGTTTACAATTATTAAGTTGGATTCATAATCACCAGTAGAAATTAAATAAGCTATAAGAAAGTCGTTTCGTCACTTGCTAGAAATATAGGGCTGAGGTTTCATACTTAGATGGACATCATAGTTAACACGAAAAAGTTAAGCAAAACTTACCACCGTTTAGTTGTCGCTATGGTTATCAGCCCAGAGGGTGTGTTTTAAAATAGCGGACAATAGAGAATGATGACCGGATCCGTGCAGAGATGAGACAACAGACAGGGTACCGCAGTGCACGGCCACGCCTATGAGGGCGGGACTAGCGAATGATTGACAGCTGAGACGTCAAGCCTTAAAGGGACCGGAAGCGCCTCTTTAGTAATTTCCAGTCATGTACAAAAATACAAGTTCGTACAGTTTCAAAAGTGTTTAATAATGTCCTTTGGAGAAAAAAAATAAAATAATGCACACATACATTTTTCTTTTAATTTGTATTATTACACAGTGGTTAAGATTCTCCTGGTTCAACAATGCTTCCATTTGTAAACGAAAATAGTGTGGCAACGTCAAACACAATAATATCATGCAACATTTGGGAGTAAGACTGGTCAAAAGTGCAAAAGAAAATGTAAAAAATAAAAGTAAATACCTATATTTAAAATCATAATTTCATAAATTCATTCTTGAGTGGTGTGGTCGGTTGGCAGGTCATCTAAATCATGGTAAAGTTCAGCCACTAAAAAAATATAGAAAATGTGTTAAAAATATGTATTTAAATGTTTACATTTTCAAAAAAAAAAAAAAAAAATGTATAGCATGACAAACCTGCTGAAAGTCCAGCTCAATGAAGCCACTTTTGTGGGCATCCAGCTTTTTGAACACCCCTGGTAATGAGAGACACATTCACTAATGATCAAAACCTCTGCATATCCAGCACTACAGGGGGCGCTGACCCAACACAAACGTGCCTAGACAGATTCTGCTCATATTTTTTAATGCAGATTTTAGGGTCAAATCTGTTAAAGGTAGGGCAGGCAATTATTATATAATTATATATATATATATATATATATATATATATATATATATATATATATATATATATATATATATATATATATATATATATAAATCATTTTTATTAGGGCGATGGTGTGAGGACCCTATTGTAATTGCTCAGCCTATTATTCTTCTTCTCCGAAATGAACCACATTTTTGACGTCCTAAACATGCTCGAAAACTCATGAAACTTTGCACATCAGAAGTGGTGGAAATTTACGTCTGTTATGGGTTTCAGAATTAGGTGTGGCAAAATGGATCGATAGCGCCACCTACAAAATTTCAATTAAGCGTCATTCACGCTACGTTTCACGTATGAGTATGACATTCTGTAGACACATGTACCAGCCCAATACCTACAAAAAAGCCTCTGGGAGCAAAATCTGAAAACCCAACAGGAATTGATATAGTTTGAATTTTCTCTACAAAAGTTTTGCAGTTTTTGCCATTTCCAGATGTTGTACTTTAACAAACTCCTCCTAGAGATTTAATCAGATCAACATTATATTTGGTCAGTCTAAATTAAAGGCCTTTGCGACGTTAAATTGCGAAGATCTTGAGTTTTTGCTGAAGGGTGTGGTCTGAAGACATCTATTTGCTGATATTCAGTTAGTCATAGTGCCACCTGCTGGCAACAGGAAATGGCATGCTTTACACTGATTAATTCCTCATTGAGATTTAAGCAGAACAACATAATATTTTGGTCCGTCTAATCTTAAGGCCTTAGCGATGCTAAATTGTGAAGAACGGCGTGTCCGTGGCGGTCTGACAAATTCTGATGTTTCGCCATGAAACAGGAAGTTGTTGTAACTCTGCCCCAAATTTCACATGTTTGATTGAGTCCTGGCCTGAAGACATCAACATGCCAATATTCAGTTAGTCATATTGCTACCTGCTGCCAGCTCTGTAAGTTGTTTACATTCATTATTACTGTAATGTTATGTGCTTTAAGACATTAGGTAATTTAACGCCGTCTCTCGTGACGCTTTGCAGACTCTGCTGTGCGTTTATGTGTTTTGAAGGAGGCATGGCTTCCAAGCGCTCTGAAGAGATGGTGGGCACTTATGCCTTCAAAGCTATCTTGCTATTGCTAGCTTTTCTAAAATTGCCTACCTTACCTTTAACAGCTAAATATGATGAAAGTTGTTTCCTGCCAAGATATTTGATAAACGAACACTTACGGAACATCATCTCCAGACGCATTAAGCAGGCCACAAAGTTATCAAAGTCAAGAGTCATGTCTGTCTCAGCGTAACGCGCTACCAGCAGCTGAAATATAGTGTTATTGAGACAGAAACCTAGGAGAGGAAAGAGAACACAAGCAGTGAATATTAAAATACGCCGCCAAATTGGGATTTTTGCTTGTATGTGTGCAAGTATCTGCAAACAAGAGTCTGGCTTGACTCACCGGCCTCTTTCAGTGCCAAACGCAGCTCTGGAGTGCTTATGGTTCCTGAACCATCCAAGTCATTCTTCTTGTAAATTCCCTTGGGGGATTTTAAAAAGAGGCAGCATGTTAACAATAATGTTAAATGGTTAATTTTGTTAAAGGCTGCTGGGTTTTAGGATCTCTTACAAGGTATTTCTGCACTTTCTTCCACAGAGTCGCGAACTCTCCCAGACCCAGTTTTCCATTTCCACTGTCCTGAGATACAGTTAAGGGAAATTTACAATACGACAACACTGTAATTCCTGTCTCCAGTAAATGTCACGTTAACACAAACATTAAAATGTAAGCAGTAGCAGCTGAGAGGATACATCCATGAGGTTCACCATGACACGACACGTCTCCATACTGAAGCCGTCAGTCTTTATGTCAGTTCCTACAAAACAACACAGCTCCTTAGACTCCTCCTTAGATCTTAAGTGAAAATCAAAGGATGCGCGAGTACTTACGTTTCGCGATGATTTTGTTTAAGATAGTCATGAGCTCTGCGGCTGAGATTTCCATGTCCTACCGAGAGAAGCATGCATCGGTTGTTCTGCTTTTCAGAAAATATAAATGTTTACTGCATAACAAGTCGTCTCCACTTACGGCTCCAGCGAGTTTTAGGAACATGCCTCTGAATCCAGAATCAACTTCAGCGTCTGAGACAGTCTCCTGAAAACACGAGCAAGCACATTTTAAAGGAAAGTTCCAGGTTCAATACAACTTATCATCAACATTTGTGTCAAAATGTTGATTACAACCCAAAATATTATTATTGCTATTATGATGATGATGATGGCGATTTATTAATTTATTAGTGGTGCTTGCCAAAGGTAAAGCATCACTTTTGTTCTCTTGCATACTTATTATTATTCTTCCACACAAAACTTCGGCACGTCCCATTTGTCATAGACTTATGAATGAGGTGTCAAATCGAATGGCTTATTAAGGAGAGATGTGCTCTATCTTTTCTAAGAGATTGGATTTACGATGTTCGCACAGCAGACGAAAAATCGGGCAAAAAAATCCCATTGACTTTTTCATGAATTTGAATCCCATATGCTATTTTTATGCACACACACACTCAGGGCCTTAGGAACCCTTTCTCTCTCTCACTCACTCATTCTCTAACTCTCTCACTCATCTGACTTATCTTATAAAGCATCCAGTAAGTAATGACTTAAAATCTTCATAGTCACACCCTAGCAACCAGTTACAGCACCCTAGCAACCACCCCACAGACTTCCATTGAAAAATAGTTGAGAGGAATATAAATGAATCAGAGCATCAATAGAGACATGTGAGTTAGACTTTTTTGATTTGGGCAGACATGCAGTCTATTAGTTTAACCCTGCTAACTGTCTAGCCACACCCTAGCAACCATTTAGAGCGCCCTAGCAAGCGTACAGCAGCATGAATAAGATACATCCCAGTATCAGTAAATCATAGTTACTTAGGGTTGGCCTATATTGACTTTGGGTAAAGTACTGATGTCATAGGATGTTTCTATGTGGTTGGTAGGTGTCACAGGTAGTTAGGGATTTTTTAACAACCACACAAACACTGTAGAAACTGCCTAGCAACCAGATAGCAATGTCCTAGCAACCACACAGAACACTCTAGCAACCATATATCAACCACCCACAACATCCTAGCATTCACCCCTAGCAACCACCCAGAATTCCTTAGCAACCACCCAGAAAACCCTAGCAACCCCCTAACAATGCCTTAGCAACCACCAAGAACACCATAGCAACCACCCAGATTACCATAGCAATCGCCTAGCAACCAGCTAGCAGCACCCTAGCAACCATCCAGAATGCCTAAGCAACCACCCAGAACACCCTAGCAACCAACTAGTAACACCGTAGAAACCACTCAGAATGCCTGAGCAACCACTTAGTAACTGGCTAGCAACCACCCAGAATACCTTGGCAACCACCTAGCAATAACCTAGCAACCACCCAGAACTTAAAATGTGAATAAAAAAACTAATGTCTGTATTGAGGCGGATATTTTTTTAATCTGATAAGAAGATGCTCATAAATTATGATGGAAACACATTTACCAAATAAATTATTTGATAGGCAACAAAAAATATGTGACTTTGACTCAACAGATCATGTGACTGGATAACTGGACTAATTGAAATTGATTTTGTTGCGAAAGAAACAGTGTTTTAATCGCAGATGTTTTATGTGATATTACAATTTTCTCCATAAACTGAATGAGCAGCTTTGGATAAAAACATAAGCCCTGTTTCCACCGAAATTGCCCGTAACAATTGTCCCAGGAACTTGAATAGCAAACAATTATTACTACACACACGCAACAGATTTTAAAAATGGTGGTTGCAATAAAATGCTGCGTGAACTCAACCAATCATCATGTTTAGCGGCCAAGCCCCACCCCCGAAAGTTCCTGAAAAAGTACTACCCCTCGAGCAGGGACTTTTTGAGGGGGAAATTTTTACCCGAAACTTATTTTAGAGGTCCCTGCGGTCGAAACACACAGAGTACCGCCCTAATGTGCCTAGTTCCTGGTGAAAGTTCCTGCAGTGAAAACCCGCGTATGGATAATGTAAATCTGTTGACTTTTGACAGCATTACATAAAAAAAAATGTCTGTTGAGCTACTTACATCAGGTAATTCAGCATCCACAGGGTCATCACATGGTCTGGGAGAAAACATACGATTATACAATCAAATTCAGAACCAAGTATTTGAAATTTAAATGTGCATATTGGCATTAAAGGCACAGTATGTAAGTTTCGCTTGTTCAAAACAACTACAAAGGCGTAGCTTGATGACTCCATGAATTAGCGTGGAATCATGGTTGTCCTCTTCACCTCCACAGCTGATGGAAAGCAAACCGATGGGACTCGAGGCAGAAATCATGTTCATGGATGAGCTAATGAATTAAATTTTTATTAACGTTACTGTGGTATGAAGCAGGGCAGGGCCGAGAGCCTGGGATATTTTATGTTGCTGTTTTTATTGTGCTTATATGCCGCATTCGGCCACTGCAGCTGATTCCGTTTTGTTTATGTTTATTTTATGATTAAAGTTACGTTTAACGTCCGCCTCATTCCCTGTACTTGAACTTAGTTACAGTTACTTTTGATTGCTTAAATTCACATTATTAGGCCCTATTTTAACGGTCTGAGCACATGGTCTAAAGCACTTAGGGCGAATCCGAATCCACTTTTGCTAGTTTAACAACGGAAAAAACGGTTGGCGCACCAGGCGCATGGTCGAAAAGGGTTGTCCCTAGTCTCTTAATGAGTCATGGGTGTGTTTTGGGCGCAACATGCAATAAACCAAATGTGCAATAAACCAAACAGAGTCTCATCTCCCATTCCCTTTAAAAGCCAGTTGCACCATGGCAGATTCGCTATTTGCATTTGCGAGTGGAAAGACTGAACGTTCTCCAGAGAGGAATCCTTTTATTTGTAATATTTAAAAATGTTTGTGTGCTGCTGCGCGTCCCTGTGTGTGTAATAAGCAGAGTGTACACACGTTGTCTACCCGCCTATAGGTGTATATTACTAACACGGCCTAACCAGGCTTTTGTTGGTCAATGGCGCAATCGTTTTAATTTGCCTTGAAAATAGCAACAATAGCCAACAATGCGCCTGAACACACCTCGTTTTCAGACCAGCACACCCATGAGCGAACAGATGGTCACAAGTGCATTTGCTACTTAAACAACGTGGTGCTCAATGTGAAAATGATAACTGCATCGGGCTAAAACTAGCAAAAAACACTGGGTGTATGATAGGGCCCTCTGTATTAGAATATCATATTAATAAAAGCTGGATGACTTGTGTTGCTAAATGGCATGTAGTTAATTCATTAAAATCTATTTTAATAATGCTGTACTATTGTTACTACAAATAAAGCTCTTTCTGATTTTGCTATGTTAGCCACTTTGCAACAGTGTTGTCTCTGAGGCATGGTAAAACATGGTACTCGAGGTAAATCAAGAAAAAGGAGAGATTCAAACAATAAGACTAACTGTGTTGAACTGTATAACAATGATTCGTTTTCTGTCGATAAAGGTATCCAAACAGTTGCTCACCTGTCTAATAAAATACATAATATATTAAAGCGTCTTTGGTGTTTTCATGGTTTGTACGGAAGTAAACAAAAATCAAAGGTACCACGCATATGACGTCATTGACAGGCGACACAATGACACAATGAAATGTATGATTTCTCTGGATTTAAACATTGTTGGAAACATTATAAGTGGTTTTTGAAAACAAAAATCTTACATATTGTGCCTTTAAGTAGGGCAACCTCAAACAGATGTGATACATTACAGTGTTTCAGTCTGTTTTTCAGAAAAGACGCGCAGGCAAAAGTCTCCGTCCTTGTTGGGTTCGAAGGTGGACGGCACCACAAGGTACTCTCCTGGCGGCAATTTGAAGCGTGTGCAGACCTCCCTCAGGTTAATGAAAGTCTCAGAGCGAGCTTTCTGTCCGTGCGTCAGGAAGAAGTTCTTATCGAGGTGCACGTCCCGCTGACCCTGAAACTGATGGAGACAAAGGCCAATCAATGAGCCAGAACGGCTGTGACTAATGTGAATTCTCAGACATGATTGGTCAAGAGAAAATGATTTGAAGTTTAATGCTTACCTGAGGAGGTACCTGCGGAAACAAACAAAAAATGATTTGACATTGTTCAAATGTAATCTATAGAAGTATGTGAGCTCCTTTCCTGTCCATCCGCCATAATCACAATGTTTAGACTGCTCTTTGTGTCTCCACCCACCTCATAAATAGCAAAGCCGATAGTGTGCATATCCTCTCCCATTTTCCTCAGACGGCGCCGGTTCTTCTGGATAAGACCCACCACGATACTGCAGCCCACCTCATTATCGCCTGGATCGTCATCTTCTTCATTCAGCTTAATCACATATTGAGGATTCATCCAGAATGTGTCTGAGCAATGAATGGATGCAGACATCAGCAATATTATTAAACAAACCAAAACAATTGAACTTTGTCCATGTGAATACTGAAATCGGAATCGGAATCATGATGCTTATGGTGTGTTTGCAGTTCTTTTGTCGCTCACAAGCATTGTTTCTGCAGCCCCCAGCGGTGGAGCCTTTCCTCCAAGTGCCATCGTGGTTGGTCACAGACCAGTATTTTATCGAATCGCTGGTGATGGCGTCTGGGGTCAGAGTGCAGATCTCTATACGAGAGTAATGCCGTAGGAAATCTGAAAACGACATCCTGAACAAACAAGAGAGAACATATTATACGTATTTAATATAATGTATGGAATTATTTAATATCCTATATTGTAGTTGTACATGGACGCACCAGAATTCACCATCCTCAGCGTTGGCGTTTGGCCGCTCTGAAGCCGCAACACTGTTCCATTCAGATGAACTAAAGGAATGAAGAAATAAACAATTCAGATAACCATCTGCAGTTCAGTGTTTGATATAGTGATGCTATCATCTCCAAATAAGTTCCAATGTACTCCAGATAAAACTAGGAATTCAACAAAGGCCATATTCTATACTTCTGTCCACAGTCAAGATTTATTGCACCACAAATAGCCACGTGCATTTTACATCCTCTCATTGACACTTAGAGCCCTATCATACACCTGGCGCAATGCGACATCAGGCACGATGCAAGTGTTTTTTGCTAGTTTCAGCCAGACGCAGTTATCATTTTCACGTCCAGTGCCACGTTGTTTAAACAGCAAATGTACTCACGCCCATCTGTTCACCCATGGGCATGCTGGTCTGAAAACGAGGTGTGTTCAGGCGCATTGTTGGTGCGTCACTATTTTGAGGCAACTGGAAACAACTGCACCATTGACCAACTAAAACCTGTTCTACAGTCAATAGCGCAGTATTTTTTGTGTTATTTAAAGGCCGTGTTAGTAATATACGCCTATAGGTGGGTAGACAATGCATGTACACTCTGTTTATTACACACACAAGGACGGGCAGCAGCACACAAACATTTTTAAATATTACAAATAAAAGGATTCCACTCTGGAGAAACGTTCAGTTTTTTCCGCTCGTAAATGTAAATAGCGAATCCGCCATGGTGCAAGCAGAATGGCTTTTAAAGGGAATGGGAGATGAGACAAAACACACCCATGACTCATTATGAGACTAGGTACAACCCTTTTGGACCATGCGCCTGGTGCACCGACTGTTTTTTTCTTCGTTAAACTAGCAAAAATGGATTCGGACACGCCCTAATGTACCTGCGCCATGTGCTTCAGGACCATGCGCTCAGATTCATTAAAATAGGGCCCCTTCAATTAAACAGGTTTTTTTGCACTGTACCTTTAAGACTTCTCTATGCAATTGACCTTTGTTATGAATGAGTAACTTCCAAATGCTGTCATAATTCACATTGTTGTTCAACAGAGGCAGACTAATAAATTCTGAATCGTTCACATGTAAATGTGGAAGGTTGTGTCTTAGTGATCTCATGGTTGCAGTGTTTTTAGTCCTATTTCATCATGTCACATCTAATGTTAGCTGACGAAAATAAAAAAAAATTTGCACTACAAAGTCCAAAATTAAACCAAATATTCAACGATTATCTGTTACATTCTTGTCTTGTTTCCATGGCTTTGAGCTGTAGGACTTTTATTTTGAATGACTTTCGGGACTTTTATTTTGATTTTGTATTTTCTGCTCCCATTATTTCAGTAGCCCCTTTTACACAGCAATTCCGGTAAATTAGCATAAAATTACCTGAATGACTTTACTGGTAAATACACAAATGTGCTGTTCACACAAGTAATAAAGTTCTCATGCTATTCTTCTGGCAGGATCATGCATTTACTTTGTTTATGTGTTTTCAAAAATAAACTACTGCAATTGGATCCTCCCTGCTGTCGACAGCATCAACATTTAACAAAAACTAAAACTGTCTCCCGAAATAACACAGAGTAAACACTGGGTCTCACTCTCTTATAATTTGCGTGGATGCCTTGTACGGAGTGTCTATTTACACTAAGTACAAAAAGCCCACTGGTTGGCGGAGACTATTTACACTAACTCTGCCCACTGATGTCTGATTGGGCCAGACAAAATGACGCAAGATGCTGGATTGTTGACAATAGTGGCAATAGTGTAGGAGTAAGGCGCATAGCAGAAAGTTCAAATCCGCCTTTTGCCGAACTCAATCTACTCCCGTTTCCCATTGCATATCAAATCGGAAAGGCATTTATTTTCAATAAAAATTAAGAAAATATTTGAAAAGTGGAAATAAAGTGTATAACGTGTAATAATAAAGTGTTTATCGGTTAGGGGTGGGTGTAGGGCGGGCTTTTTGTCCCAATAAGGCGGCATCCATTTAATAATTTTAATAAATATAATCATTTACACTATGTTATTATTGCATACTGTTTAATGTACAACAAAACTAAGGTGCAAATACTATCTGCCACTATTTATAGTATAAATAGCATCTAACTACTATTTACACTTATTGCAAAGAAAATGCTAATGCTATGTAGCATATGTAGGTTAGTAATTTGCATAAACACGGCCATCTCCATATATGGGCATATAAGGGCAAAACATTTGTGAGAGAACACAAAAGCATTGAAATAAAAAGTCAAATCAGTTAATTATTGTCATGATGTTGAGTTTATCAACACTACATGGTCGCGACCTCATAATTTCTCTAAATAAATTTAGTTATTTCAGTTATATTTGGCAAATTATATTAGTATACCGATGAACTTATGCTAGTGGCAATCAAACCGTACTTGTCACTCCAGGCTCCGGTCCACTCCACCTGCCCCCAAGGGTTGCGCATTCGAATCAGCTTCTCCTTGCGGCCACGAAAGTTCACCTGAAGCATAGCATGTAGTTTAATGACAAAATGTAATAATCCTATCATTAAAAAAAGGGCCTGCCAATAACTTTATTCATACCTCTGTTGCCCCCGTGAGCGAGTAGGCGTGGCCCTTCACCAGCTTCTGACCGGTGACGGCTTCTGAATCAGAAGCACTAGTGATCTGCATCATAGAATTAAGCATTAAACAGGGATATCTGACAAAGGGCGGAGCTTATGACCCAGAAGTTATTTCCAACTTCAGTTAAAACGCTATAAAAAAATTTACTTTTTTGGGCCCTGTTTACATCTGGTATTTTGGTCGATTGGATCACGAGTAGGGTTACAAAGGTTCCAGAATTTTTGGAAACTTTCCAGGATTTTGGGGATTTTTTTTTTTTACTTTTAGAAAGTTTCTGCAAATGTATACGAAACTTTCAGCCCCTTTACAACTCTAATCACGAGGGAGACACATTCCGGTTTACGGTCTGGTGTTTAAATCAGTCTCTTTGTCCACTTTCAACCACTTCTGTCCTGATTTTTTTGAGGGGTGGGTCTATGGGCAGGTAAATGGAGTCTAAAACATTTGTAAATGTAGGGTTTTTTCCAGATCTTTCGATCTAATGGACAAAATAAGCTCACGCAATTTACATATGAACGCGCCCGGAGATAATGGAAAAACATTCAGAGAGCAGCAGCTTTCGTTTCTACCGCAAGACCACGTCGAACGCAGTGAGTGTGTCTTAGGAATCAGGAATGGTGAAAGAACATTGCTTGGTACGTTTTTCGTCTTCAAACCAAACTTGGGTCTTTAGCCGACAACGTTTAAATCCCGTCTGGCTAGCGCTCGTCCCATTATGTTTACGCATTAGTTAAGTAGGCGGAGATTAGACCATCTTTTGTGGCTGTTTGAACACATTTGACCACATGAGCGTTCACACTACTAAAGCAATCCGGTCAAATGCGTTTTCAACTATCTCTGGAAGTGGTCAAAAGTGGACAAGCTCCATTTGCACCTTTATTCACCTTTATCAGGTTTAAATAGGATTTACATAAAACGCTTGCAATGTATGAGTGTCATGAGTGCAATCTCACATCGATGGAGCAGCCCAGCAAAGCTCCAGCATCCAGGGCTTTCTGGATGATCTGAAACATGTTGGGCGGCGCTTTCTTCAGGTCGTAGTTCTCAGCAATGCCTCCAGTGAAATCCTCAAAACCCTCACTGGTGGATCCTCCAGACAGGGCTTCATAACAGCCATTCACCCTGCAGGGAACCATAAAACTCAGTGTTAGAGTTATGAAATGACAGGCACGCACATGTCCTTGGCCTTCAAGTTTTAGAAACTATTTAAGACCTATAAAACTATTGTACATCCTATTAAACAACATGTTTGATACTATACAAAGTTTGTAGCCCAAAACACAGAAACAAATCAGCATTTTAGTGCTTCTGGTTCCATAATACTGAAGTCAGTTGTTCTTTTTGAATGGGTTTTTGGTGAAATGTCTGAAATAAGGTCTGTGGTGAACACAAGCTCAATATATTTTTCACGTTTTATTCTCCTTATATCTACATCATAAAATACATCAGTATTACCCCCTTGAAATTTTTTAAAGCTTTTACTTGTCTTGAAAAAGGTAGTTTCTACTAAGCGTCTAAATGGGACTACAGAGGATGTCAGTGACATTAAACGACATCAGCCGAACATGTAAACTGAACTACTCACTATTCGCTTATAAATCACACTCTTGCAAACTAACTAAAGTTTCAGGGAAAATACATTTTAAATAAAGACCAAAAGAGTGTCGGAAGCTTAGTGATGGTGGAGTCATGCGACTATAGTGTAGTTTATAATGTACATTAAACTTTTTATTTCTGGTAACTGCTAGCCTAGAAATCTAGATGCACCCTAGCAGCAGTAAATGTAATTTGCAGCCAGGGCGTATAGCAACTCTCCGTTGGCTTGCGAGCTGGAAAAACCAAACTCTGGTCAGGCCAATCACATTGTGTATAGAGTCGGTGGGCGGGCTTAACATAATGACGGCAGAGTTGTGACGGTTCCACGTGCTACTTGAAAACAAAGAAGCGGGCGAACAGCGATCTTTGGAATCGGCTTGGGCCGCGACTCTGGAAGACTTGTTGTTAAGCTTTTCTTTGAGAAAAAAAAACAAAGAACGGCACTGAAGTCATTCTTAAGAAAGGAAGATGTGTTCGAAGTTTTGCTGACCGGATACGGTGAAAGTTTAATCTATCAACTAGCTCCGCTTCACCTTCTTCGTTGCTCTAGTTGGTTGTAGCGCTATCCTAATGCGTGCAGAGGGAATTTCAAAGACACCCGTTTATCCCGCCTCTCGGATTGAGCCCTGCCAATGGTGTGTTCCCAGACCCAACATCTCGACGTGGGTCTGGCTTGTCAGGCTAGGCGACTGCATTTAGGCTTTAAAATTCAGAAAAAGTTAATCGTGATGAACTTGCGATATATATGATATTCCATCATGTAAGCAAAGTCAACAGTGATTACAAGGTGTTTGGATATATTTCTTTGACATGTTCATGTTCTAGATGACTAGTCTATTCTTGGGCTATGGTTAGACATCTATTACATTTTCACTGACATCCCAAATTTTGCCTTGTTTTAGCTTAGATGAGGGCTGTGTTTGGGCGCTATTAGACGTCTTTTAAACGCATAATTGCTTGTTGGGAAATGGTCATGCATGACATCACTTGTCGGTGGGGCCATTCCCATAGTTCACATGGGGGTTCCAAAATTAGTTGGCCACTGGCTGTGAAAGCACTCAACACATGCAACAAACAACAGGTGGTTAACATGATGTGTTCAGCTGGCAAAGATTAACTAGAAATATTAAGAGTAAGAGAGAAATATATAGCAAGGGAGTGAAAAGCTAGACTGTGAACACTAGGTTAAAAACATGCTCCACAATGTCACACACTTATTCCAGGAATACCACTGCTGTGGTTAAAGCCTGCTGTGCTTGTATGCAAAGTTCAACAACCACTTTTTTTTGGGACAAGTCTTTTCAGTTATACTTTATTTTGATGGTCCACTTTAGACACTCTACTAACTACAAGCAACTACATGTCAACAAACTCTCTTTACAGTATTAGTAGACTGGTAGGTTAGGGTTATGTGTTATGGTTCAGGTAAGTAGAATAAGTTGACATGTACTTGAGAAGTTACTTATAGTAGTATAGTTTGTAGAAAGTCTGTTGGGGAGCATCAAAATAAAGAGATAGCAGATATTAGGCAGACTGATACTCTACTAATACCCTAATGAGTGTTAGTTGACATGTAGTTGCAAAGTTACTTATAGTTAGTAGCAGGGCTTGACAATAACTTCTTTGGAAAACCACTAGCCATAAGTGGCTGATGAGCAAATTTACTAGCCACTCACATTTTTACTAACCACAATTTTGACAATGATACCATGGGGAAAAACTGCCTCATAGATATTTTTAATATTATCTCATAATTTGGCTGCAGGTATATTAAGCTGCTGTCACTTTAAGACCTGATGCACGGATCCATTATACTGTTACACATGCGTTTTCTTTCTCAACTGTTTACGGACAGGACAGCAGGAAAATTATGTTTGCTAGAAGACGGGCATGTTGACAATTTTTGTGTGAATTTGTCCGTACAAGCGCCTGAGATGTGGGTTTGCACGCTTCGGATGAGCGCACACACACAATCTTCTCAAAGCGCGTGCAACTTCTAATTCGTGTCTTCTGGCTCCTGAATGTTTAAATTGGCTTAGTTTTAGTTTATTGTTGTGTGCCAATTCTTTTTTATAAGCTTTAGTGCAGAGAAACCAACCAACCAACCAACCAACCACCGCACGTCACCGTCCGTTTGCGGCCACTATTTACCCCCATAACAACACATCACAGTAGAGTAGTTCCATGGGGGATGCCGGTGCGGAGGCGCTCCACAACGGCAACAAACAGGGGGATAAGTGCAGTGGTCACTTGCATGCATAAAATTAAATATAATAAATCAAAGCACTGTAAAATATTAGTTTTGGTTAAGAAAACCTCTAGTACTACTAGTAAAGAATTAATACTGACAAGTCCAACAACCTATTACTCTGATGAAGTGGCGGGGTCAACCCTAAAGAAAACACTTGATTATCCTGTTGTTGTTTTCTTAGAAAGTAAGTTCCACAAATTAGCTGATTTTCTGGCTCAGGCAGTTCTAACATAATTGCTGTAATTAATTCCCTTCCAAACAAAAACACAAGAAAAACATGCACAAACACTAACTTAGCATAGGCCTTCTCCAGCAGGGCGCTCCAGAACTCGTTTCCCTCGGCGGAGTGAACAAACACCAGCTCACCGTTTTTCACTGGCAGCCGATCATCAATGACAACATCCACCCACTCGCCAAACTGCCAGAACTAAAGGACAGAGGTACAGGGTGCACTTATTTCTTATCAGATTTGTCTGTTCAATCTCAAAATGTGTGTTAAACTGCACCCATAGACACCCATATATAAACGTAGAGTCTGAGTTTATATCAGTCTATTTTTCCTCAGAATTGGACTTTATAACTATGGCTATATCTCACAATTAGGAGGGAATAAGTACAAATGGCAAGATATAAACGCGATTGCAAGAAAAAAGTCAGAATGCTGAGAATTGCTGAGAAAAAATTGTGATATAAACTCGTAATTGTGAGGAAAAAGTCAGAATTGTGAGATATAAACTCATAATTGTGATATAAACTCATAATTGTGAGATATAAACTCATAATTGTGAGACATAAACTCATAATTGTGAGACATAAACTCATAATTGTGAGATATAAACTCATAATTGTGAGATATAAACAAAAAGTTGCAATTATCTTTTTGCACATAAACATAATGGTAAATATGGATATATTTTCCATAATATACTGTATATAAAAAGTGTCATGGTATTATCATTAAATACCATCCCAGTAGGGATGTTATATATTTTTGCACATTAATACAATCATATGAATCCAGAAATATAATGTACATATTGTACACTAGCATGCTAATGATTTTATATTGTAACATGAACAGAATGCATAGTGACACTGCAGATACCTGGAAATGGAAGATCCCAGCATAACTGTCACCAAAGTTCTGGTCGCTGGGCACCACTCGGGCCAGAACGTCTTCGTTCAGGGTCAGGGAGGCAATGGCCGCGAGCAGCCAGCAGTCACCTGAGAGACAGGAAGTGAAACTGTGACTGTGTTTGCAACTGCTCTGCGGTCTAGACCTGAAACATGCCACATAGAGGCATTACAGATACAGAAAGTCTTACAGATATGGAATATATATATATATATATATATATATATATATATATATATATATATATATATATATATATATATATATATATTTGCATTTGGAATGCAACTGGAATGCAACTTTAATGACATTCAAATGCCTGCAGACAAACAAGAACAGACACATTTTAAGAAACTCATGATCGAAGCGGAGCAGTCAATGAGCGCCATTGTGGTTTTCTTGTCACGCAAAGTGGTGAGCTGCCAGTCTGAGACAGCAGATGCATGTAGAAAAAGCAGAGACTTGAATCCGCCCTCCTCAAAAGATAATAGGCTGCTTTTCCTGGAGTCTGACACATGTATCGCATTAAGCGTGCATGACTTTAATGCAAGACTATACAGGATAAATAAAGCCAGGTTTTCCTCTATTTAACTGCAGCCTGTTCAAAACCCCTCTGGCTAGTTTCTGCGTTCAGGTGGTTTGCATTATTTGTTTGGCTTAACAATTCAATCATTGGTAAACACAACACAGGAGGGAGAGAGTTTGACGTTACTAACGTTAGCAGTGTGAAGCTAAATGGTATGAGCCTCCAGTGTTATTTTAGGATTATTTATATAATGTTTACAATAAGGTTACATTAGCTAGCCTTATTGTAGTTAGCATGAACTAAGAATGAACAAGACAATGAACAGTCTCTGCTCAGACAAGACATCGGCAGAGACTGGATGGGTCTGGCCAGGGACCGAAAAGCAAAAGTTGTTGTGGCCTGCGTTTGAAAGACCTAAATACAGGCCGATTGAAAGATTGAAAGAGAGAATGAACAATACTTCTACAGCATTTATTCATTTCAACATTAACTAACACATAGTTGTATTTGTTAACATTAGTTAATGCACTGAGAGCTAACATGCATTATGTTAGCTAACATGATTTGTATTAATTAACATGAACAAAGATTAAAAATACTGTAACACATGTATTGCTCATGGATACACTGCTTTTCTTACTTAGTATTGTACTTCTTACTTAGTATAGTACTTGTTTCCAGTACAAATATATATAAAAATAAAAAATCTTAAAATCAAGATGATTTTACTAGATTAATAAAATTACATAAGATATTTTTTCTTGTTTTCTGGAAAATAAAATCAATATGAGGTGAGTTTTTGCTTAAAACAAGCAAAATGATCTGCCAGTGGGGTAAGAAAAATAATCTTGTTTCTGTCTCAAACAGAAATAAGATTATTTTTCACCATAAAAATATCTTGTCATTTAATTTATCTAGTAAAATATTTTTAGATATTTGGACTACAAGTCAAAAATTACCACGTGTAAAAATTAAGTCTGTTTGCAAACAGACCCTATTGTAAAGTGTTACTGTATTTATTCACATTTTTAATTAGCTTTAATTTGTATATTTTAATTTTGTCATTTTGTTGTGCTTTTGACATTTGTTTTTAGGGACCCGCTTTATATTAGTTGGCCTTCACTACTATGTACTAACATTTTAATTAATCATTTACACACTTATTGTATATATGCATGTTTTTACATTTCATTTTAAAAAAATTACCTGCATGTAATTACATCTGTAATTAATTTCTATAGTTACATTTATAATTACACTGTTGACACTTCCCTTACACCTAACCTTACTCTTAAACTGACCCATACACCACACCTGTCCTTAACTTTACCCTTAAACTGACCCACACCACCACACCTCTACCTAACTTTACCCTTTAACTGACCCACACCACCACACCTCTCCCTAACTTTACCCTTAAACTGACCCACACCACCACACCTGTCCCTAACTTTACCCTTAAACTGACCCACACCACCACACCTGTCCCTAACTTTACCCTTAAACTGACCCACACCACCACACCTGTCCCTAACTTTACCCTTAAACTTACCCACACCACCACACCTGTCCCTAACTTTACCCTTAAACTGACCCACACCACCACACCTGTCCCTAACTTTACCCTTAAACTGACCCACACCACCACACCTCTACCTAACTTTACCCTTTAACTGACCCACACCACCACACCTCTCCCTATTTTTACCCTTAAACTTACCCACACCACCGCACCTGTCCCTAACTTTACCCTTAAACTGACCCACACCACCACACCTGTCCCTAACTTTACCCTTAAACTGACCCACACCACCACACCTGTCCCTAACTTTACCCTTAAACTGACCCACACCACCACACCTGTCCCTAACTTTACCCTTAAACTGACCCACACCACCACACCTGTCCCTAACTTTACCCTTAAACTGGCCCACACCACCACACCTCTCCCTAACTTTACCCTTAAACTGACCCACACCACCACACCTCTCCCTAACTTTACCCTTAAACTTACCCACACCACCACACCTGTCCATAACTTTACCCTTAAACTGACCCACACCACCGCACCTGTCCCTAACTTTACCCTTAAACTGACCCACACCACCACACCTCCCTAACTTTACCCTTAAACTGACCCACACCACCACACCTCTCCCTAACTTTACCCTTAAACTTACCCACACCACCACACCTGTCCATAACTTTACCCTTAAACTGACCCACACCACCGCACCTGTCCCTAACTTTACCCTTAAACTTACCTATCCCACCACACCTGTCCCTAACTTTACCCTTAAACTGACCCATACACCACACCTGTCCTTACCTTTACCCTTAAACTGACCCACACCACCGCACCTGTCCCTAACTTTACCCTTAAACTGACCCACACCACCACACCTGTCCCTAACGTTACCCTTAAACTTACCCATACCACCACACCTGTCCCTAACTTTACCCTTAAACTGACCCACACCACCACACCTGTCCATAACTTTACCCTTAAACTGACCCATACACCACACCTGTCCCTAACTTTACCCTTAAACTGACCCACACCACCACACCTGTCCCTAACTTTACTCTTAAACTTCCACCACACCTGTCCTTAACTTTACCCTTAAACTTACCCACACCACCGCACCTGTCCCTAACTTTACCCTTAAACTGACCCACACCACCACACCTGTCCTTAACTTTACCCTTAAACTTACCCACACCACCACACCTGTCCATAACTTTACCCTTAAACTGACCCATACACCACACCTGTCCTTAACTTTACCCTTAAACTTACCCACACCACCACACCTGTCCATAACTTTACCCTTAAACTGACCCACACCACCGCACCTGTCCCTAACTTTACCCTTAAACTTACCCATACCACCACACCTGTCCTTAACTTTACCCTTAAACTTACCCACACCACCACACCTGTCCATAACTTTACCCTTAAACTGACCCACACCACCGCACCTGTCCATAACTTTACCCTTAAACTTACCCACACCACCACACCTGTCCCTAACTTTACCCTTAAACTGACCCATACACCACACCTGTCCTTAACTTTACCCTTAAACTGACCCACACCACCGCACCTGTCCCTAACTTTACCCTTAAACTGACCCACACCACACCTGTCCCTAACTTTACCCGTATCCAGCTCAATATCAGCAAAAGTGTACAGCAATACAATATGAACACAATAAGTACATTGTAGTTAAGGCCACCTAATATAAAGTGGGACCCTTTTTAGCTTTAATGTATTTTTATTTTAGTTTTTGTTTTAGTAATTTTCCCTTTTTTCTTATGGTTAGTTGGGAAGGCAACATTTTCCTTTAAGATTTTTAAGTTTAATCTTTTGCATCTAATATTTGTATGTTATTTCATTTCAGCTTTATTTCAACACAAGTCTTAGCTAACAGTAATAACAATGGTATGAGCTCTAGGTTGAAAGCATAAAAGCGTACTTCAAATACAGACCCGCCCTTATTCTTGGAGTTACACTGTGTGTATTTGCTTGTCAGCTTCACAATTAACCTGATTCATTGTTAAAGTTTCGTAGAATCAATAACGTGCTTCACCGGATTTACAAGAATTGCATATTACGCAATTCAGATAATAGGTAAAGTAAGGTAAGGGCCGTTTACATGACACCGTTTTCAACTGAAAACTTTAAATGCGTTTTGGCCGTTCATTTACACGAAAACAGTGTTTTGGGGGCCTGAAAACGCGAACGTTTGAAAACGGGTTTCAAGTGCAAGTTTTTTAAAACTATACAGTTATCGTCACCATGTGAACTACAAAAACGTAAATTTGTGAAAGCAGTGATGTCAATTTTTTTTTTTTTTTTATTGTTTTACATTTTCTGTTTTTAGTACATTATTATAATGTAAATGCATCCTCAGTGGAATCCAGGTTTAGTCATTTTTCTTTTCAGTCAATTCACATAAAAAAATAACATTCAGGTGCGCAACATGCAATTTTAATGTGTAAATGCACTTATGCCACATTAAAATGTTGGTGGCATAAATATAGATCCAAAAACCAACACTAAAATAAAAATATTTTTTGTTGAACAGTATTAGGAAAGTTACTTTTAAAAGTAATGTAATTGCATTACTACCTAAAAAGTAACTAAATGCGTACAGTTACATTTTATGGTAAGTAATGTCTTACGTTTGCATAATATTCTGAGATTTTATTAATTTTGAGGAATACTGAATCTGTTTATGTATGTGAGATGAGTAAATGCTACAAAAAGTAACTTGTGTTACTTATTTGAAAAAAATTAAAAGTAATGCATTACTTCACAAATTACTTGAAAAAGTAATCTGATTACATACTTGTAATGCGTTACCCCAACACTAATGGTGGAAAAAGTAGCACAAAAGTAACTTATTTTTACTTTCCATTGCAAATAATAATGTGTAAATAAATAATTTGTTACATTTTATAATGAATCGCAATACTATTACCGCATGAAGCACATTTTAGGTTACCTTTTTACAAAGTAGATTGCTCAATAATATATGCGCAATTACTGCTTGAGGGAGTTAAAATGTTTAATACACAATATTGATTTGCAGGTATCCTATGTTTAAAGAATTAAGATAAAGACAGGAGAGCGAGAAAAGATATGTGCCTCAGTGTGCTGTTGACCTGGAGACAATGAAAAGGTTCTTGACATTTAGGCAGACATGGAGGATTAGCACACAGAACCTTGAAATTAATTTTCCTTTTACCCAAAGCTCCTTGACAGATATCCGTCCGTGTCGCTCCACCAACAATGAATTGTGGTTTCGAGCACAGCTCCTGCAAAAAGACAAGAACAGCCATGTTTGAAATGCAGGATCATAACATGCAATCAATATTATTATTGTAATATTATTGTAAAAACAATAAGATTGTATTTAATTACATTTCATATTGAGGTCCATATACCAAGACAATCAATAAAATGCATTTAATGATTCAAATGACAGCTGTTCTGCATTAATCTGACCACCTATGGTGAACAATGGAATTGAATGGAATAGAATGAACAGAATGAATTATGGGAAGTATTTGGATCTTACCATGAGAAGTCATAAAATATGAGTAGGCCTATATACAAGTTTTAACATGTTCTCAAAAGTAACGTTGCCATAATGTTTGCAAGATAATAAAATGGAATGTTTCCTTAACGTTAGCATAACCAATATATAGTTTTTTTTTTTTTTTTTTTTTTTCTCGAACGTTTCTAACGTTCAGGGAACATATATAAATAACGTTTTCATAACTTAAAATGAATATTAGCAACAACAAAAAATATAAGAAAATATATTTGTTCGCTGCGTTTATAATCCCCACACTGGTCTCCAGTTAAGAGAACTATTTTGAGAACGGTTTTGGTGCCGCTTTAAAACGCAACGCTGATGACGCGACCCTAAAAACAGAGACGCAACAGGCAGACGTCAGTGTGATGTATATGTAAACATATTAAAAACAGAGCAGATGTTAGAACACAAATAAGAAGAAGTAGCCTGTAAACTCTCGTTCGAAGTGAAATGGCTTATAACGGCGCAACATAAACGCATTTGTTTTTAAATGCATGATTTCCCGTTTAACCAGTAAGAACGCACGAACGATCCCCTCCGTATTAAAACTACTCATACTGAAGCCATACCCCGGGTCTTTTCCATACTATCCCTCTGGTTTTGGACGAGTTGGGTCCGAGTTCTTTAAAGCCCAGGGATTCGGGTGCGGCTGGGAAAGACGGGTCTGAGAACAGGGTCCCTTTGCTGAGACACTGGCTCCTGAGCGCCTCAAAGTCCTGGTTGAGGTATTTAGTGGCATTGGCGTTAGTTCCAAACCCTGCAGCCTGCGCTCTCTTCTTGGCCAGGGTATAGGCGACTCCCGACATTTTCCACTTCTGAAGAGCCACAAAACAAAATCTGAGAAATGTGCAAATGTCTTGAGCCGTCAACTTAGAATACTGTGACTCTCCGCCCCAAACTTTCTAGGCGTGTTCAGTCTGTCATAAGAGCGAGTTATCGCTTTTTACGCACACAGTGAAGAACAGGAAGAGTATAAAAAATGCGTTCACGGGAACTGAACTACTGTATCGCTGCTGCGACAACAATGTTCACGAGTTATTGTTGCTATATTTAGTATTATACTACAAAACATATATAAACGACTACTTGGACCACGTTTTAATTAATATCTTATTGTTTACAGAAAATAACCTAGGCCTAGCCTACTTTTAGTTGGCATTGGCGGAACGCCGATATCTGTGACATTATTAAAGGATTTTTTAGTTTAATTAAGATAATAATGCGCATATAACTCATATTTGTTCATACATGTTCATTCTGACAGTGTCTTCATAACGGTGAAGATAAGCTCAATACTCGTTTAGCTGCACAACAGCGCCACCTGCCGGATATTAAAGGCGCTGCAGCCAGAGCGTTGGTTTCTACACATAGTTAGACGTACCTACACGTGTCATTTAAGCATTTATTTATTACTTTGCACCGATTAATATTTTTAAGCATAGCAAGCACTACTGGAAAGACCATGAAAATTCTCAAATGAAGTTTTGAGTTCCCTTTGATTGAGCTAGACGTTCAGCTCCCCCTCGCTGGACGTGATGGGTGGAGCTAGACGGTCCAACCACACCCTCACCCTGCCGCTACACATAACTCCACCCATTAGGTAATTTGGCTCTGTAGTGAGCGCCACTTTGGTTTTGGTTGCAACAATCTCAACAAGGAAATTAGACGGCAACACTTCATCTATGTGGGAGGGGAAGTTGGTGTTTCAACTGTTAACCCCATACAAACAAAAGTGCAAATGTTTGCGATGCAAATGCCATAAATTTGCATAATAAAACGCACGTTCCCAGACGTGAACCCTGCCAAATACCTTTAGGATGAATTTAAGGGAGACGCTGTTAAAAGGACTAATTTTGTCATGTCAGTGGCTTTGACTTTAAATGTTTCACAAACACATTGTGGGTGTGATGTCTGACCATAGTGTAGATCCAGACATAGCTCCATAATATTTTTCTATAGTTTTGGTTGAACAAGGAAACAGTGAAGCCAAACTGGCATTTGAGTCAACTATATAATGTAGGTTTTAATTCTAAAATGATAATGTTTTATTAAAGGCAATTTCACATGTTATATCTTAATTACAATATATAATTTTATATTTTCATAGGCTATGTCTTGTGTTTTATATATTTTATTTTAACTGACATAGCCTATCAAAATATTTCAGTATTTATATTTAATGAATGAATGAATATGAATATGTTTAAATAAAACAAATGCATTTCTGACAACTTTCAGACAGTTTGGCATGGTACTGGGTATGACCATTTTGATATGTTTGGTGCTGGTGGAATAGATCCTCTACACTGCTGCTGGTGTTATTGCTGCTGCTTTTATGTCTGCCACTGCTGCTGTTGTTATTGCTGCTGCTGTTATTGCTGCTGCTGTTGTTATTGCTGCTGCTTTTATGTCTGCTACTGCTGCTGTTGTTATTGCTGCTGCTGTTGTTATTGCTGCTGCTGCTGTTATTGCTGCTGCTGTTATTGTTGCTGTTGGTTAATGCTGCTGTTATTTCTGCTGCTGTTATTGCTGCTGTTGTTGGTGATTGCTGTTGCTACTGTTGCTATTGCTGCTGCTGATGTTGGTTATTGCTGCTGCTGTTGTTATTGCTGTTGCTGTTGGTTATTGATGCTGTTGCTGCTGCTGTTGGGTATTGCTGCTGCTATTTCTGCTGCTGTTTGTTATTGCTGCTGCGGTTGTTGTTATTGCTGCTGCTGTTGATTATTTCTGCTATTGCTGCTACTGCTATTGCTGTTGCTGGTTATTGTTGCCCCTGCTGTCATTTATGCTGCTGCTGTTGGTTATTACTGTTGCTATTAGTGCTGCTGATGTTGTTAATTATTACTGCTGTTGTTTATTGCTGCTGCTGTTGGTTATTGCTGCTGTTGTTATTACTGCTGCTGCTGTTGTTATTGCTGCTGCTACTGTTGGTTATTGCTGCAGTTATTATTGCTGATGCTGTTTTTATTGCTTCTGCTGTTGGTTATTGTTGCTGTTGTTATTGCTGATGCTGTTGTTATTGTTTCTGCTGTTGGTTATTGCTGCTGCTGTTGGTTATTGCTGCAGTTGTTATTTCTGATGCTGTTTTTATTGCTTCTGCTGTTGGTTATGGTTGCTGTTGTTATTGCTGCTGCTGTTGTTATTGCTGTTGGTGTTGGTTAATGCTGCTGTTATTTATGTTGCTGTTGGTTATTGCTGGTGCTGCTGTTATTGCTGCTGTTGTTGGTTATTGATGTTGCTGCTGTTGCTATTGCTGCTGCTGATGTTGGTGGTTATTGCTGCTGCTGCTGTTATTGCTGTTGCTGTTGGTTATTGATGCTGCTGCTGCTGCTGCTGGGTATTGCTGTTGCTGTTATTGCTGCTATTTCTGCCGCTGTTTGTTATTGCTGCTGCTATTATTGCTGCTGCTGTTGATTATTTCTGCTATTGCTGCCACTGCTATTGCTGGTTATTGTTGCCTCTGCTGTCATTTATGCTGCTGCTGTTGGTTATTGCTGTTGCTATTGCTGCTGCTGATGTTGTTAATTATTACTGCTGTTGTTTATTGCTGCTGCTGATTTTGTTATTTATTGCTGCTGCTGTTATTGCTTCTGCTGTTGTTATTGCTGCTGTTGGTTATTGCTGCTGTTGTTATTGCTTCTGCTGTTGGTTATTGGTGCTGCTGCTGTTGGTTATTGCTGCTGTTGTTATTGCTGATGCTGTTGTTATTGCTTCTGCTGTTGGTTATTGCTGCTGTTGTTATTGCTGCTGCTGTTGGTTATTGCTGTTGTTG
The DNA here is from genome assembly GCA_018749465.1 of Paracanthobrama guichenoti. Classification (NCBI taxonomy): domain Eukaryota; kingdom Metazoa; phylum Chordata; class Actinopteri; order Cypriniformes; family Gobionidae; genus Paracanthobrama; species Paracanthobrama guichenoti. The sequence goes on from CM031964.1 coordinate 17,337,060, forward strand.
GTTATTGCTGATGCTGTTATTGCTGCTGCTGCTGTTGGTTATTGTTGCTGTTGGTTATTGCTGCTGCTGCTGTTGGTTATTGCTGCTGTTGTTATTGCTGCTGCTTCTGTTGGTTATTGCTGCAGTTGTTATTGCTGATGCTGTTTTTATTGCTTCTGCTGTTGGTTATTGTTGCTGTTGCTGTTGTTATTGCTGCTGTTGCTGTTGTTATTGCTGATGCTGTTGTTATTGCTTCTGCTGTTGGTTATTGCTGCTGTTGGTTATTGTTGCTGTTGCTGTTGTTATTGCTGTTGCTGTTGTTATTGCTGATGCTGTTTTTATTGCTTCTGCTGTTGGTTATTGTTGCTGTCGCTGTTGTTATTGCTGATGCTGTTTTTATTGCTTCTGTTGTTGGTTATTATTGTTGTTGTTATTGCTGCTGCTGTTGGTTATTGCTGCTGCTGTTATTGTTGCTGCTGCTGTTGTTATTGGTGCTGCTGTTATTGTTGCTGTTGGTGTTGGTTAATGCTGCTGTTATTTCTGCTGCTGTTGGTTATTGCTGGTGCTGCTGTTATTGCTGCTGTTGTTGGTTATTGCTGTTGCTGCTATTGCTATTGCTGCTGCTGATGTTGTTGGTTATTGCTGCTGCTGTTGGGTATTGCTGCTGCTGGTATTGCTGCTATTTCTGCCGCTGTTTGTTATTGCTGCTGCTATTATTGCTGCTGCTGTTGATTATTTCTGCTATTGCTGCTACTGCTATTGCTGTTGCTGGTTATTGTTGCCTCTGCTGTCATTTATGCTGCTGCTGTTGGTTATTGCTGTTGCTATTGCTGCTGCTGATGTTGTTAATTATTACTGCTGTTGTTTATTGCTGCTGCTGATATAGTTATTTATTGCTGCTGCTGTTGGTTATTGCTGCTGCTGTTATTGCTTCTGCTGTTGTTATTGCTGCTGCTGCTGCTGTTGGTTATTGCTGCTGTTGTTATTGCTTCTGTTGTTGGTTATTGGTGCTGCTGCTGTTGGTTATTGCTGCTGTTGTTATTGCTGATGCTGTTATTGCTTCTGCTGTTGGTTATTGCTGCTGCTGTTGGTTATTGCTGTTGTTGGTTATTGTTGATGCTGTTATTGCTGCTGCTGCTGTTGGTTATTGCTGCTGTTGTTATTGCTGATGCTGTTGTTATTGCTGCTGCTGTTGGTTATTGCTGTTGTTGGTTATTGCTGCTGCTACTGTTGGTTATTGCTGCCGTTGTTATTGCTGCTGCTGCTGTTGTTATTGCTGCTGCTACTGTTGGTTATTGCTGTCATTGTTATTGCTGCTGCTGCTGTTGTTATTGTTGCTGCTGTTATTGCTTCTGCTGTTGTTATTGCTGCTGCTGTTAGTTATTGTTGCTGTTGTTATTGCTGCTGCTGCTGTTGGTTATTGCTGCTGTTGTTATTGCTGACGCTGTTGTTATTGCTTCTACTGTTGGTTATTGCTTCTGTTTTTGGTTATTGCTGCTGCTGTTGGTTATTGCTGCTGTTGGGTATTGATGCTGTTGTTATTGTTGATGCTATTGTTATTGCTTCTGCTGTTAGTTATTGTTGCTGTTGTTATTGCTGCTGCTGCTGTTGGTTATTGCTGCTGTTGTTATTGCTGACGCTGTTGGTTATTGCTTCTGTTTTTGGTTATTGCTGCTGCTGTTGGTTATTGCTGCTGTTGGGTATTGATGCTGTTGTTATTTTTGATGCTGTTGTTATTGCTTCTGCTGTTGGTTATTGCTGCTGTTGGGTATTGCTGCTGCTGTTGGGTATTGCTGCTGTTGTTATTGCTGATGCTGTTGTTATTGCTGATACTGTTATTGCTGCTCTTGCTGCTGTTGGTTATTGCTGCTGCTGTTGGATATTGCTGCTGTTGGTTATTGTTGCCTCTGCTGTCATTTATGCTGTTGCTGCTATTGGTTATTGCTGTTGCTATTGCTGCTGCTGATGTTGCTGATTATTACTGCTGTTGTTTATTGATGCTGCTGATGTTGTTATTTATTGCTGCTGTTATTGCTGCTGCTGTTGGTTATTGATGCTGTTGCTGCTGCTGTTGGGTATTGCTGCTGCTGTTATTGCTGCTATTTCTGCTGCTGTTTGTTATTGCTGCTGCGGTTGTTGTTATTGCTGCTGCTATTATTGCTGCTGTTGATTATTTCTGCAATTGCTGCTATTGCTGTTGCTGGTTATTGTTGCCTCTGCTGTCATTTATGATGCTGCTGTTGGTTATTGCTGCAGTTGTTATTGCTGATGCTGTTTTTATTGCTTCTGCTGTTAGTTATTGCTGCTGTTGTTATTGCTGACACTGTTGTTATTGCTTCTGCTGTTGGTTATTGCTTCTGTTTTTGGTTATTGCTGCTTCTGCTGTTGGTTATTGCTGCTGTTGGGTATTGCTGCTGCTGTTGTTATTGCTGATACTGTTAGTGCTGCTGCTGTTGTTATTGCTGCTGTTGCTGCTGTTGTTATTGCTAATGCTGTTGTTATTGCTGATACTGTTATTGCTGCTGTTGTTATTGCTGCTGTTGGTTATTGCTGCTGTTGTTGTTATTGCTGATGCTGTTGTTATTCCTTCTGCTGTTGGTTATTGCTGCTGCTGTTGTTATTGCTGCTGCTGCTGTTGGTTATTGCTGCTGCTGTTGTTATTGCTGCTGCTGCTGTTTTTATTGCTGATACTGTTGTTATTGCTTCTGCTGTTGGTTATTGCTTCTGTTTTTGGTTATTGCTGCTGCTGTTGGTTATTGCTGCTGCTGTTGGTTATTGCTGCTGTTGGTTATTGCTGCTGCTGTTGGATATTGCTGCTGTTCTTATTGTTGATGCTGTTCTTATTGCTGCTGCGGTGGTTATTGTGGCTGCTGTTGATTATTTCTGCTATTGCTGCTGCTGCTATTGCTGGTTATTGTTGCCTCTGCTGTCATTTATGCTGTTGGTTATTGCTGTTGCTATTGCTGCTGCTGATGTTGTTGATTATTACTGCTGTTGTTTATTGCTGCTGCTGATGTTGTTATTTATTGCTGCTGCTATTATTGCTTCTGCTGTTGGTTATTGCTGCTGTTGGTTATGGCTGCTGTTAAGTATAGCTGCTGTTGGGTATTGCTGCTGCTGTTGGATATTGCTGCTGCTGTCGGGTATTGCTGCTGCTGTTGGTTATTGGTTATTGCTGCTGCTGCTGAGCAAATATGGGACTTGCTACTGCCAATACATACACAACATGCTGCTGTGAGCAAAACATTCTGCTACTGTACAATACAGCATACATAAATGACCTGTAGCAGATCTATACAGGTGGAGCTGGGAAAGGTGGAGGGTTTCTAAAATTGCGCTGCAACTGCTACAACAAATGCTGACCAGTATTTGAAGGTTGAGCTGCAAGCTCATTGGCTACTGATACAGCAGGAACCAATCAGCTGTGCACTATAGAGACTGATGCAATTGAGCAGATTGAGTTGAGGACCTGCGCCTGCGCCATCTACAATTTCACGACAGAAATTATCTACCTCAAAAATATTTTTAGAATTAGTGTCAATAAACAGCAGGTTCCCTATGTGACAATATGGGGGATGCCATCACAAAAGGTCAATGTATATGTATATTTTGAGGAGGCAAACACTGTAAAAGCTTTTTTTTTTTTTTTTTTTGGCCAAGACTTTAAGGTATGTATAGAAATTGCATTTCAAAAAGAAACCCACCCTGAGAAATATTCAGTGGACTAAAATTGTGAACACCAGACCTGGTCTCAAAAAAAGAAAAAAAAGAAAGAAAAGAACAATAGAAACAAAAGAGGTCTGAATTTAGATTGTTGTAAGAGTGAGTCACACTTTATACAACTCATGTCACTTTATAGACTCATGTTACAGTGCAATTACATTGGTAAGTACTAAAGTGGTGAAATATACTTTAAAAAGCATATGAAGAATTAAAGTAACGAAAAGCATATACTTAAATTGCTTAACAGTTTTCTTTACAGGGTAACATGATGCTAAACCAGTGTGAAAGCAACACCTGCCCCGATGCACAGACAGGTGAGTGTGACTCCGCCCCCACGTTTACCATACAGCAGCTCTCACTTTAAAAGCAGCATCAGTCTCACACAAACACTCACTCACTTGACAACCTTCAGAGACTCTTGAGGACGACTACCGGGCAGCATGTCTAATATTACGAAGGTTCTTTCTAGGAGGCAGGACAGAGGAGAAGGAGTGGGAACAAACGAGAATGCGGTTCCCTTCAATAAGCAGGACTATCAGAGCCTGAAGCGGGAAAGTCTGGCGAAAAAAACCCTGTTCTGTGACCCGACCTTCCCTGCTGAATCCGACTCTCTGGGATACAATGAACTCGGCCGGTACTCCTTCAAGACCAGAGGAGTGCAGTGGAAAAGACCCAAGGTATGTGGTTCTTGTAAACCCTACATGAGGAAAACAGCTTAGAAATCATACACAATCATGTAAAAATGCAGAAAGTTTTCTGTGATGGGTAGGTTTAGGGGATAGAATATATAGTTTAAAAAAAATCATTGTATGGAAAGTGTGTGTGTGTGTGTGTGTGTGTGTGTGTGTGTGTGTGTGTGTGTGTGTGTGTGTGTGTCTTTCTTTGCACAGGTGGAGTTTAGGTAAATATAAAGGTGTGTATTTGTGATCTTTGTTTGTCTTATAGAATCTTTTTTTATAGAATCTTAAAAAAAAGAAAGCATAAGAAAAAAAAGCAGTGAGGTTAATTCAAGAGTAGTAAGGTTAATTGAAAATTTTAATATCAATATTAAATAATTACATTTTGTTTGTTCATATTGTTTTTGTAATCCTTGTGTGTTTTATACAATTTACCTGATAGTTTTACTCAATTACCTAAATGTAATAATAATAATAATAATAATAAACAAATATATTAAGGTTAATTCAACATAACATTTTAAATAATAACAGTATTAAAAATAATAAATATGAAAACAGATCATTTAGATGTTACCGCATGAAACTAATTTTAAATTACATATTTTTTGTAGAGTATTTATTCACTGTAAAAAAAAAAATATTAAAAAGTTACCTGGTTGCCTTAAAATTTTTGAACATGAACATCTTTGAGAATTGACAGAACCCTTTATTCAAATAGTGTTAAAAGATTTTGTAAGCATGTTGCGTAATTGTGTTTTATTTGTTATAATGCAGTGAAACTATTTATGTGGTTCAGATACAATAATATTTTGAGTTTCTATTTATTAAACCCATTTCCTTCATTGTATTAACTCAAATTTTTAATTTCAATGAACTCGACATGTTAAGGCAAACCAGGTTACTTACTTTTTAAGTTAAACCAACAATATTTGTTTTCAGTGTAGTATTTATTATCTGTAAATCTTTAAGGTGATTTTCCATTCACAAGGAACAATGGGAAGAGTTTTAATAATTAATAATGCTATTAAAAATGGTAACATTTAAAATGTATGTTTAATTGCTGCCTTTAAACTGTAATAAACCCAAACAGGAAAAAAAAATCCAATAACAAAGTAAAAGTCCATTGCACTTTTTAACCACTTGGAATTGAATTACTAAGCGAGTTGAAATTCAAAGAGTAGAAACAATAATAAATAAATAATAGGCCTATATATTTTTTATTAAAATATTCAGTATTAAAAATCTAAATAGAAATAGAAAAATAACAGAATAATAAAAGAAAAATGCTGACGTGACTTGAATCATCTTTACAGCAGTTTATCTGATATTCAAACCATGCATTGTTCTGTAGGTGTGCATAGATACGCTCACTATGGTAACCGTCGGCAGCTCAGGTTTCTCTTCAGGTGTGTGGAGGATATTTGTGTGTGTTTCAGTGTGTGTTTATACTTGCAACAAGCATAGTCTCTGCTCATCGGTTTGCATTGTTATATAAATAACACGCTTTTATCTGTATTTTTTCTTGTACGAATACACTAGCAACCACACAATTGTTCAACTGAACCTTTTACATGCCCTGTTTGCTAAGAGCAAATAAAATGTATTGTTACTCATGTGTACCATTGCATAATGTAATAATATCTGCTCTAATTATGCTCAAATTCTTTTTAAAGGAGCTGTGCTCAAACCCTGAGTTCATTGTGGACGGCGCCAATCGGACGGATATCTGCCAGGGAGCTTTAGGTGAGCAAAGATCCTTTTGGTCACAATAGAGTTCGGGTGTGGCCTGTAGAGAAATACAATGCATCATTTATGATTTTCACCAGCATGATGGTCAATACAGGTGAAGACATTATTACTGAAGAGCAGCATCAAAAAACATGATGAATACAGAATTCCAGGATCCGTTTAATTATATATTATGATTTCATATGAGGTGTTTAGTTTACCTGTATCTGCTGGTGTGCTTTATGCTGACATGAGTACACTGTCCTCCACCCCAAACACACACAGATCTGTATTGTGCGGAGCTAACCGCCATGACACAACAAATATAAACAGATGTGACACATGCAGCTTCGGTGATATTCAAAATTATTCATATGATAAATGAACACCATAGAGACATTTTGTTTGTTCAAGCAAAAAGAGACAAGTAAAATTGTACTGAGCACCCAAGAGGACATGGTCATGGAAGAAATATGAGATGGGATGACATTTTTTACATTAGCTCATAAAACTTTTTTGTTCCCCCAAGAAATTCCTAGCGAATCCCCTAAATGGACATGGTGGTAGAAAAAATATGTGATGGGGGGAATATATGTCAATGCTTTTGTGTTCTCGGCCAAACTTCCAACATGAATGCAAAGATATGCGAGACAACACAAAAGTGTTTTAACAGGGCCTCATTAACAATAGGGCTAGGTGGGACTGAAGGCCCGGGGCCGAGCAAGGAAGGGGGCCCGTGATTGGCTGTGGACTAGATTGACTTGCTATTGGTAGCGCTGTTATTTAGGGATGAAACATCAAGTTTACAAATCAAATGCATTTATTCTATATGTGACCGCTGTGCCTTTATTCACTTTGTTCTAGTGTAGACTAATCTGAAAATGGTCACGCAAATAACGATCTTCGATAGGTATAAATGTCAGCGATTCTAAAAAATGTGAGAGAGGGGCTCAAAAAAAGGAAAAACTTAAAAGACAGAGCAGAGATGGAGTTAGTCAGTAAAATCCCCAGCCAACAGGTCATTTTACTAAAGCTGTTGATGGAGTGGAAGTTGACAGGCAAACGAAGCAGATAAAAACACAGCGTCCCCACAGATTTTAGGTTAGTTTGATTATAAACTTGATGGATGTATATTGCTTTTTATGTTTGAACAAACTCTAGCCTATATATTAGCTGATATTAGGTGATAGCCCGGTTGAAATATTTCAGTAGTGTTCAATATAAGCTTACCGTCATCATGTAAGCTTATCATTTAAACGCTTTTTAATCATTGTTCTTAAACCATTCAGACACATTAAGCAGCGAGGGGGAATTAATTTAGGTAAATGCGTTGGTTAAAGTTAAGCCTGATACGCGCTGACTAAACTTGAGCTCTATTTCGTGCCTTGTGCTTGAATGTTCAAATACACAGCATGTGTCAAAATCCCCGACTCTCTGCGAGTGTCCTCGTAAACTTAGTCATTTGTGTCTTAAATAAACGTTAACAGTTTAAGATAAAGCATGTGTAGTAGTAGGCTATATATGGGATCCTCCTGGTATTAATGAGGTCTTAAAGGTATAGTTCACCCCAAATTGAAAAATCTATCATCATTTACTCACCCCGTTGACTCCTATATTAGCCTATATTTTTTTCATACTACGAAAGTCAATGGGGTCCAGCAACTGTTTGGTTACCAATATACTTCAAAATATCTTATTTTGTGTTTAACAGAAGAAATAAATTCATACATGTTTAGAACAACTTGAGGGAAAGTAAATGATCACATTTTGTGTGAACTATCCCTCTAAACTTTAGTCTAAAGCATCCAAATTTAGATGCATTTGCGTCAATAATGGTAATCAAACATCAGAAAATCACTCACCTTGACTATCAGAATGTATGAATGTATGTATATTGAATTAATACAGTTAAAACTATCCTGTGTATTTGTACTTTATACAATATAATATATCAGTAACACTTTACAATACGGGTAGTAACTCATAGTCCCGGGGCCCAGTGAGGCTCAGTGTTAACATATAATTTTTCCTCCCATTTCACATTTTCCCCCATCACCATGTCCATCTCTGTACAAAAGTTGGTTCTCTACAAAACGCAATGTTTTTGCAAGAGATCGCAAAAGTTGTGCCTGCGAGCGAAAGTTTTTCTGGGAAGGGCAACATTTTTGCAAGGGAACAAAAGTGCGAGTGAAAGAAAAGTTTCTCCGGAGAACACAATATTTTTGTAAGAGAACGCAAAAGTTGCGTGAGTGAATGAAAGTTTCTCCAGAGAATGCAATATTTTTGCATTGAAATAAGGAGGATGTGATAAATACATGCTCAAGTGTTAGTGGTAAGTAGTAAGAATAAAGTATGGAGCAACAATAATAGTGATGCTAGCTTTAGCAACCACTAATTAAAGTTACCTCACACTACAAGTGCACAACTTCTGTTGTGGAAAACATGGGAGTGGTTAAAGACTTAAGCTTGAAGGTTGTAGATTCAAACCCCACAATGGATGATCCATGAACCATCACCACTGAGCAAGACACATACGCCCAGGATCCTCCTTGAGCAAAACACTGAGGTTGCCCAGGTTGATCCTGCAAGACTATCGCTGTAATAAGTGCACTGAACGTTAGTTTGCATAAAATCATCAGCTCAAGGCAAAATAAATATCTAATTCTGTTTGAACGTTGGCAGGTGACTGTTGGTTGCTGGCAGCCATTGCATCTCTGACTCTGGATAAGGAGATTCTGGAACGTGTAGTTCCACCTGGACAGAGTTTTACGGAGGACTATGCCGGCATCTTTCACTTTCAGGTCAGAACATACAAACAGACCAGATTGAAAAGCTGGGGTTTAAAATTGAATTTAAACCTGGGGGTCCAGATTAGAACAAAAGTCCTAATTTTAGGATTTAAAAAGAACAAACATTCAACAAGTACTTTAAACTGGTCTTAGACTTTTGGACTTCAAGAGTTTCTTACAATGCAATATATGATATTATAATTTCAATGATAAATTAAAGGGACACTGTCAGACTGACTCTCGTCTCTTCAGTTCTGGCAGTACGGTGAATGGGTGGACGTGGTCATTGATGACCGGCTGCCCACCAGAGATGGGAAGCTGCTGTTTGTCCACTCCGCCGAGGGCTCTGAGTTTTGGAGCGCTCTACTGGAGAAGGCCTATGCGAAGTAAGTGTGTTTATTCATCATAAAGTACTTGCTACTGCTTACCTGAACCACAATGTTGAACAATATGATACTGAGTCATCCAAAACGCTTGGTAAACACTCTGCCTACAACCACAGCCTACAAAACACACAATGTTCATACAACATGTCACATACCAACCGGTGATGCCGATGTCTGCCATACTTTGAAGGGTAAACGGCTCATATGAAGCTCTGACGGGAGGTTCGACCACTGAGGGTTTTGAGGATTTCACCGGAGGCATCGCTGAGAACTATGAGCTGAGCAAAGCTCCTCCGTACCTGTTTAAGCTCATGCAGAAAGCCCTGGCGCTGGGCTCTTTACTGGGCTGCTCCATTGATGTGAGTCTTGATCCACTTCTGTCGGCTTTCACTTTTATTGCAGTTTGAGCTATAATAACTTCTCTATGGCAAGAAGAGATAGTGATTAATACATAATACTGAGTACGTCTTTGGTCTGTCTGTGGTCTACTTAACAAACACGCTTTAGACACATAAAGCCCTAATTTACAAAAATCCAGATTAAAGGATACTAATTTGCTTGTGAGACTGAACAATTTGCATGCGCTTTAAGGATGTTTTGCAGGTGACTTAATAAGAATACTTACCCCATATGTACATAGGTTGGGCTCAGCCATACTTAAAGGATGATTTTGTGTGGAAATATCAAATGTTAGCTAACTAGTGTGACAATTGATATCATTTCTGTAATACATAATAATTCAGGATGCACTGATATGAACATTTTGGCTAATAATGATGATCATTTATATTTTGAAGCGATAACCAATATATCGTCTAATATATCTATACACACACTACTTTTCAAAAGTTTGGGGTCTGTATTCTTATGGTCACGAAGGCTGTATTTATTTGATCAAAATACAGTACAGTAATATTGAAATACAGCATTATTACAATTTAAAATAACTGTTTTCTATTTGAATATATTTTTAAAATTACATTTGAACAGGATGAAATGTCCAAATTTTGTTTAAATATCAAATTTATCAGCTTTCTGTCACTTCTGACTAGTTTAATGCATCCTTGCTGAATGAAAGTATTAATTTATTAAAAATAAAATCTTTCTAACCCCAACATTTTAAATGGTAGTGCCACTGATCTATGTGTGATGTGAGAAACGCTGACTTGATACAGTTTTTATCATTAAAAATACCCAAAAGCGAATAGAAATCATATGCTAATTATGGAGCAGATTACCAGTTCGTATGAGACGGAGGCGGTGACGAGTCTGAAGCTGGTGAAGGGTCATGCCTACTCCGTCACGGCTGCAGAGGAGGTCAGACAACGCCACTGATGCTGAAATATAGATTCGATAGGAATAATTTGAAGTAGCTCTAATGATTTTCACCTTACATGCAGGTTCACTTCAAAGGCCATCCGGTGGAACTGGTGCGTATCAGGAACCCGTGGGGTCAGGTGGAGTGGACAGGCGCTTGGAGTGATAAGTGAGCTCCCTAAACAGATCGTACTTGTTCAACATCAGTCTTGAGAACCTTGTAAATGTTTCCCATTTCTTCCTCAGTTCCAAAGAGTGGGATAGCATCCAACCAGAGGAGAAAGCTAAGCTGGATCATTCAGCTGAAGACGGAGAGTTCTGGTAAGAGAACTTGAGCTTTTTAACCTTTTAAAGTTTTTAACCCTCAACAACATAAAAACAAATCTTCCTCGTCCTGTCAGGATGGCGTATTCTGACTTCATACAGCAGTTCTCGAAGTTGGAGATCTGTAATCTGACTCCAGACACTCTTTCAAGTGAGGATTTGAACCGCTGGAACTACAACCAGTTTGAAGGAAACTGGAGAGTGGGCTCCACTGCAGGAGGTTGCAGGAACAACCCAGGTATACATAATCAACATGAATCTGCCTGAAACCAAATTTGGTATTAAAGTTGTTTTGTTCCACCGTCCGACCATTTTGTTTCTCCTCTCCAGCTACATTCTGCTCAAACCCTCAGTTTGTGATCAAGCTGGAGGATGCAGATGATGATCCCTATGATGGCGAAGATGGATGCACGTTCCTTGTGGGTCTGATGCAGAAAGATGGTCGCAAAGACAAGCGGTTTGGACGAGACTTGAACACCATTGGCTTCGCTATCTATAAGGTAACTGGTTACATACAATCAGTCATACCATTGAAACTAGAAACAACATTACCATCAACACCAAAAACAACTTCACAACCAACAGTATTACCAACCACTTATTTAGCAGTCTTGGTTCTAGAAGTGTCTTTCCAGATTCATGAACCAAACCAATCTGCTCCGACAGTAATCACAAAATTACAAAATTTGATTTGAAGCAGTAAAGTAGGCCTATTTGAAAATTTAAAATCTCTGCACATGGGTAGTGCAGTTCTTCACCTGGAGTTTGACTACTAAAGATTTTTCTTAAATTATGTTGAAATATTGGTAGGTCTAGAAATATATAATAAAAAAGAAATCTCTATGGAGAATGTGATTTTACTTTCAGAACCGACTGTTGTACAACACATTATACAACACATTTTCCACGAATATAACCATCAACGTTACTACAGAATATTCTTTGAGGTGAAAATTTATTAATTTGAATATTGAATAATATAATATTCTTTTGTGTTTTTCAGGTTCCAGATGAGGTGTGTATGAGCTCCATATGTTTTGTACATAAGAGTAACTGGACACCACAAATGTAACCAGTCATTTATACGATACTACGGAGCCCCTGAAGGGGCATGGTGATGCTATAAAAAATTAGATGGGAGGAAAAATTATATTTCAATGCCTTTGTGTTCTTTGCAAAACTCTCTACTTTTGGGACTCTCAGTGAACTCAATGCTTTTGGGTAAGAACACAATATTTCTCAGTTGAACACAATCCTTTGGGACAGAACGAAAAGTTTCTCTGTGAAACACAATCCTTTGGGAGAGAACACAACAATACAAATACAATCCCTCTGTAGAGAAATATATTTTTTCCATCACCATACATCTATTCTATATGGAAAAACCTTTGCAAGTTTTCAGATACAATTTAATCTGTGTTTGTGTTGCAGTTCAAGGGTCGCAACAATATTAATCTTGGTCCTGACGTACTGCTGCGTCAGCGGTCCGTTGCAGGGAGCAGCACCTTCATCAACCTGCGAGAGATGAGCGAGCGCTTCAAACTGCCTCCTGGTGAATACGTCATCATCCCCTCCACTTTCGAGCCGCATCGCAAGGGAAGCTTCGTACTGCGTGTGTTCACAGAGAAAGAGGCAGCTGCCAGGTTAGTTCCAAATACTTCTAGTTTTAGACCACATGGTGGTGACGATGCACAGGTTCTGTTCTGTTTAGAGTGGATAGCAACACTAAAACTTCTGTTTGCTATGTGTTTGTCTGACTAATAAATCATAATTGTTCCTTAAACATTTGCACCCAAATGCATGATGGATGTATTTCTGACTCTCGTCCCTGCAGCCCAATGGATGCGGAGATCAGTGCAGATATAAAAAGGGTAAATTTGTCATTTATCATTTACAAACAGCGTATATACATATATATATATATATATATATATATATATATATATATATATATATATTTTTATTATATTATATATTTATTTTTTATTATTATTTAAAATTTCTTTCTTTCCCAGCAATACATATCCGAGAGTGATGTGGACCCACATTTCAAACACCTTTTCAAAGAGATTGCTGGAAATGTAAGTCACATGACAGTATTTTAAGTTTTGGGTAATTATCTTTTTATTTTTCCAGTTGCATGATCTTTTCTTTACTCTGCAGGACTCGGAGGTGTCTGTGTTTGAACTACAGCAGGCCCTGGACAGTGTTATCTCGAAACGTAGGAAAACAGACTTTTCCTCTTTTATTTGCATTTATATAAATAGATAGATATTTAAAATCGCATTTGAAAGCCCACATCTGTGCTGGTCATTCTCACAATGTTTTGTGGTATTTCACACAGGGACCGATCTGAAGACAGATGGATTCAGTATGGAAACCTGTCGCCACATTATCAGCCTGCTAGATGTATCCTTACCAGATGATATGAATGGATAGATACTACATGGACTAATGCAGGGATTCACAAAATATTTTATCCCTGAGATTTTAATAATTTCAATAGTTCAACAATACTCGTATAGCACATTCACGGTTCTCTGATGTCGGATGACTATTTCCTTTCCTGTCTATCTTACTGTATATAGACCCATTTCCACTAAAATTCCCTGGAACAATTTGTCCCAGGAACTTTTTTCCCAGGAACTCAAAATTCCCTGGAATTTAAACACGGATTATGTAAATGTTTTAAGTATGTGTTAAGATTTTCACTACTAGTGTCCGTTAATTGTACAACCACAGCACACAAATGAATCATCATAACCCTGCTATAATCTTTGACCTCAGTCCAGAGAGATGGCAGCGGCAAACTTGGCCTTGTGGAGTTTCACACACTGTGGATAAAGATCCAGAAATATTTGGTATAATATATATTTTGGTATAATATTTCAGATTAATAAAAAATAATCTTTAATAACTAACAAGGTACAAATATATTGTACATCTCTACCACAGTGCAACAATTTTGTTCTGATCAATTCTTCATTTTTTTAGTGATGTTTATTATTGGATGTGGATTTTCTTGTACCTCACCAGGAAATTTTTAAGAACCGAGATACAGACAACTCAGGCACAATGAGTTCGCATGAGATGAGAGATGCTGTGAAGGAAGCAGGTAATGAGTCTATGGTTAGACAGATAATTAATTAAAGGTGCAATATGTAGGATTTTTGCAGTAAAATATCCAAAAACCACTAGGCCAGTGTTATATATTTTGTTCAGTGGAGTACTTACAATATCCCAAATGTTTCCAGCTATTTGTAAATCGTGAGAAAATTAATCAAGGAACCGGGACGTGTCATCCGCGTTACCCTTGGTTTCCACTTTTACTGCCGTGGAAACCATGGCAACAGACATGGATAACTGTGTAACATCACGCTGCACGCTGATGTAGTTTCGTTCAAACATTATGGACCATGGCAAGCAGACTTTGGAACAAAATGAGAAATCAAAAGAGGACCAGTATCGGCGTGGCTTTTGAGAAATAGCGAGAGCTTCGCAACAAACTTCGACTTGACAGAGATGCCGTTCTTGCATGTGCTTTATTAGACAGGAGAGCAAATGTACATCAACCAAATCAATGTTATGTAGCTCAACACAATGAAATATTAGAAAATCATCATGATGTTCTAATGTTGATGTAGCTTATACTGCCAACAAACTAACACACACAATAACATTATAACGTTCAACACACTCACATGCAGTTTAGACAGTGTAGACCAAGTGAAACAGCGTTTCCTCACCATTTTAATTGGTCGAATAAACTGAAACGAGTAGTAATTCAGCACTTGCGAGTAGTTCGGTAGAATGAAATGTCCTCATTTCTTTATATCCCCCGGGACTCGCGTGTGGCGCTGATATCTGTCTCTTATTAGTAATCGCGACCTGCTTCATACCACAGTCAAGTTTAAACATGAATGCATTCACCAATCCAGAAACATTATTTCCACACAAACGTTAGATCCATTGGTGTGACGACAAGTTCCATGATTCCATGCTCATTCACTGCGTCACTGATCGCTTTGTTATTGTTTTAAAGAGGTTAGCGACCCCTAGCAGTGAAAAAATACATAGTGTAGCTTTAACAATACATTTCTTCTAAAAGTGTATCATAATATATCGATTGTAATATAGAGTGAAATAATGCTGCATTTTTTTCCACAGGCTTCCAGCTGAACAACGAAGTACTTCAAGTGATAATCTCGCGTTATGCCAATCAGCAGTACGCCATTGACTTTGATTGCTTCGTCAGCTGCCTGATTCGCCTGGAGATGCTCTTCAGTAAGTTAAGATTATCCAAAATGTTTCAGATTACAGGAAATAAATGGAATTATGACAATTTGTTTTCGGTAACATTTTTAAACCTGTGCTCTACACAGAGATGTTTAAAACGTTCGATAAGAAAAACAACGGGAAAATCGAGCTGGATATCTTGCAGGTGATGCACAAGTGTGACCATGGATGTTGATTTCTGTATGTTCTCAATGTAGCGTTATCATTTACAGATGTGTTGTTTTCTGTGTTGCAGTGGCTCTGCTTGACCCTCAGTTGAAAATCCACTTACCATAATTTCGCAATAAATCCATTTCCTGCAATTAAACTGAGGAGGACACAGCGAAACCGGAGTGAACCCTAAATGAACCCTAAAGAGGAGTTGCTTGAGTAAAATCAACTAAAGACTGGTATTAGCTAAACTTTGAGTTGCTTTAAAAATGCAATTTGTTTATGGTGCTTATTTGCTAAAAATAAAAACATTTGCAATAATAAAGATGACTAAATCGATCCTGTTTAGAAATATATACCAGTTTCCATCAAAATGGTACATTGTTTATACTGTAAAAATCATAAACTAATGTATGACATTAAACCATATACCATGGCATTTACATGATAGTACAATGGTATCTTGTTTGCACATATAAATGTAGTCTCCCTGAAAAGGGTAACATAGATATTTTTATGAACAGACACAGAACTCTTGTTGCGTTTCCCTCGATCTCTGTATTATGAGTGGGTAAAAGAACCATTACATTTTGCACAAAAGAACCATTAAATGCATACCAACATGCATAACGTTACATTTCTTTCACACCCAATGCGACCCGTATTGTATTTGCTGACAAAACAAATAAAGTGATGAGCATCAATTGGCATAAAACACTATCCATCCTAATACACACAATAAACAAGATAACTTGCATCTGTATGTGTGACAAAATAACTCATAGGCAGTAAAGAAAATCCAGAATAAATCATATTACCTATAAATCTGAATTAATGTAACACTATACATTATACTCTGTACTCAAAGTGAATATCAATCTCATAACATTTCAGTTATCACATTATAACACTTCACACGTTATCAATTTAATGAGGTGATAACACGCTGGAGTTCACTTGAACGTGGACGAGTCAGCACGTGACCCATTAACACATACTCATCTACGATACAAACTCAAATAATAGTAAAACAGTGTTCAAAGATAACATTACAGCAAACTCATTTTAACAGCATAATAACGCTGTATTTTCGTCATACGAATTGTCAGACAACCGTCGACCTCATATATTAAACAATACAGTGCATGAGATGTGCTAATGGTAGCATAGTTTTCAGTTATTCACGTTTGTCACGCGATTCAAACTCATCCCTTTTTTTCACAATATGGGTATATGACAATTATACAAACATCGTATATACTCAAACTCATATGACACACTTGTATTTCAAAATGTTTAGCCTAATTATCATTTGCTACGAGGTCAAAAAACTATATAGCCCATTCAAAAAGAGGAAACATCATTTTAAGCAGGTTTAATGGCAGTCATACAAATACAAAAAATCTGGGAGGATATTTCAATAAAATTAACTGCAAGCAGGGGCATCAAAAAATCAGGGAAGGAGGTCAGGAAGAAGTGGCAGGACTTTGCAAGTATCAAGAGTACCACAGAGATCAACAATTAATAAAGCAGGTGATGGGCCCATGACTCCCCCCTTCTTACACCAGAAGAAGAAAAGGCACTGTCAATACTTGGCCTCAGATAGGATTTGTGGTGGTATTGACCTCCATGGAGGAGTAGGGATGCCTGAACCTGAACCAGGTCATGTAATTATTATTTTTTTATTGCATTATTCAAAATGAATTTAATCAAAGAAATAAAACAAGTAAAAATGTATAAAGAAATATACATTATACATAAAATAATATTAAAGTCACATTGGACCGGAGTAAAGTTTAGGTGCAATTCGCCGGTTGTCCTGCAGGTGATCTCATAGCTCTCCTTACGATGGATTTAGGGATTTACGATGGCTGCGTCCGGAGACCTAGGAAGCTGACTCGAAGCTGCACGAGCGCAAACTTTGGTGAGAACTAAACAAATATTTAATTGCAACATTAGTAATTTCTCGCTAGAAATGACATCAGAAGTGGAAAATGTTGGTAAAAACAACTACTTTTACACACAAACTGACCAGTAGACGCAACTTTCAGACGCCATCTTTTTTCCCCCAGCTCAACTGCCACAGAATGGAACGCACAGGATTGTGGGATATCAAAACCAGCGAAGGATGCATCTACGCTGCTTTCAAAACTCGATTTTTTTCTCGAAGGCAGGAAGTGAAGCTAACATTAGATTCGGACGTGTCTTGATGCCTTACTGCCTTATAATGTGTTCTCCGAAGGCAGCATTTTCCAGGTTTTCGGACGAAGCCATCATCGAATGCTTAGAATCAGATGGGATGAGCAACGTTCGATTCGTGAATTAATTACTCATTTGAGTCGGTTCTTTTCAAATGTGTTTGCAAATCTGACTGAAGTGCGAATCGATTTTAACCTTAAATTGAATCATATGAAGTCTTGAAGCTGGCTAAAAGTGTGGAATGTATTTGAATGGATGTTTGTTTTGTTTGTTTTTTTTGTATATTCAATATTTGCCTACAGTCACATTATGTTAGCTGCCAGACAAAAATAAAAAGTTACATCAAGTGCACTTTTAAAAAAAAAAACACTTTCCTCCGTATTGTACAGCGTTTTTTTGTTTTGTTTGTTTGTTACAAAATATTTATAATTTAAAATCATCTTTGTGTTTGGAAAGAGACCTGCGTCTAAAGCCAACATTAAATAAATGTACGCTATCTAGTGAAATCGTATATAGCCTGTTCCAACCATAGATAATATAGGCACATTGAACATTTTTGGATGTACTATATTTAACACTGCACTTACGTGGACATAAGTACATCAGTACTTGGGGAACAGGACTGTAAAATAAAGTGCTACCAACGTTTTTTTACGCCTTTAGAACTTGTGCCCTTTGTTGCACACTTGTGCCCTACTGAGGAAAGGTTGACGCCACTGACCACACCCTCTCGATTTAACGCAGGTAGAGCTGAGGCGTGCGTGTGTTTTCACTGTTTGTTGTGACGGACGCGCGGAGATGTCAGGAATCGCGGCGAAGCTCCAGCAAAACAGGGCGCGAGCAGCGGGCGTCGGTACCAACGCTCAAGCGGTCAAATTCCTCAACCAGGACTATGAAGCGCTCAAGCGCGAGTGTGTGGAGAGCGGGCGCTTATTTCAGGATGACATGTTTGAAGCCAATACATCTGCGCTCGGGTTCAAGGAACTGGGACCAAACTCATCTAAAGTGCGCGGGGTTGAGTGGCTGAGACCAAAGGTGGGTGTAATATAATCCTTATATATATATATATATATATATATATATATATATATATATATATATATATATATAATTAGTATATATAAATACTGAATTAGTATCTAAGCTAAGCTACTGAATTTATATTTTATATATATATATATATATATATATATATATATATATATATATATATATATATATATATATATATATATATATATATTTGGCATGGATATTTCCCTTATTTGCATGTTTGAAGAAGGCTATTCATACCCATAGTAACACATATACATTTTTCTCAAACCAAGTTCAAATCTTTGACTTCTTTTCTAACTCCTTTGCTCTAGGCATCAGACCCTGCTCAACTTGTCTTAATTGTTCTGTGTTCAGTAATTAGCTTGGGTGTGTTCACCATCATTTGTTTTTTTTTTTTTTTTTTTTTTTTTGAGGCAGTATGATCAGGAAGCTGCACTTGTCCATAGTTATTCAGGCAGATCATTGTACAGAAAGATAAGTCTGATATCTGAAAACAAATGCACATCAGTGTGTTTTCAAAAGCCATCAAGGCAGTCAAGAAAGAACAAAAAAGTCTACAATAATGACCATGTAAAGCCATTACTGGTTAGTCTGAAATTGACTACCTGCTTCAGTACCAGTCAGACCAGGAAATGATGGGAGCAAACTCTCCCGAGAGCATTATCTTTTTAAATGCTGCATGCGTGTGCTTTTAGAGCCCTGTTATGCATTACTGCCTTCCAGAAGACCTTAGAGTCAATTAGAGTGAATATGATCCTTACAGCTGGTATGATGGATGGTTATTTGTTGTATTCAAGAATGATGTCAGTAAGGAAACAAGACGCACTTGGCACTTTCCATATATAGGATACACTTTCGTGTCCAGGCTACTTAAGAAAACTCCCATATTTTTGACAAACTATTATATAACAAACCTAGCGTGAAAAGAAGCTTGTCCATCAGAGGTTTTGACCTTCATGGTATCCAGCAATTAAAATCATACAAAGATATAATAATTTTGACATATATGTTAATCAGTAACTACACACCAACAAAACAACCACAAAATGTCTAGCTCCTATTGAGTTATAAGCTAATTTGGCAACAATTTCCCCCGTTTTATTGAAAATGTAACTTAAAATGGTAACAGCCAAGAAGAAATATCATTTGGACCCTTCCAATGGTGGGAAGACAAAATAACTTAATTTTCATTGTCATATTTTACAAAGATTTCAGCGTTGACTGCTCAACCATTCAACCCTGTTACTCAGGTTATTGTAATAACAATAACCAAACAAACATAAATATAGATTAACTGGTAACTACAAAACAATAAAATAACCACAAAATCTCTAGCTCCTACTGAATTGTGTTATGTAAGCTAATTTTGCAAACCTGTTTCTGTTACAGAAAACGTAACTTAAAATTGTAACGCCCAAGGCAGGAAGACAAAATAACTTAATGTTCATTGTCCGTTTTTACACATATTTCAGAGTTGACAGCTCAGCCCTATTACTCAGGTCATTGTAATAAAAATGAAAGCAAATATTAAAATAACCACAAAATATGTAGCTCCTACTGAGTTATATGTTATTTAAGCTAAATTTCCACCCCATTACTTGGCCCTATTTTGTGTCCTATTGTATGGAAAGAGCCATGAGCCAAGAGTTGTTGATTAAGCAATGAACTCATCTTGTTAAGGTGAACCTGTTATTAATGTTTTTGGAATGCATGTTTTGTCATCCAGCAACTGACGTCCAACCCAACGTTCATTAGTGGAGGAGCGACCAGAACTGACATCTGCCAGGGTGCTTTGGGTGAGTCCATACACCTGTAACATTAGCCCATTGTTGAGCTGGTGAAACTTTAGAAATGTTGATAACAAAAGATCATGTGTAGAACTATAGAATGCCCATCAGAAGTCAGCCATTGAAAAGCAGCTTTTCTGGTTGAGTAAGTTTCTTTGGAGGGTGGATAGAGGATATTGAATAATCATTAGGTTTGTACAGGGAAACACCCTGTTTGAACAGTCATTCTGGAATGGATGAATTCCTGCTGTAGAATATGGCTGTCTAGGCTGCAACTCTAAATCCCAAACAAACATGTATACACTCCCTGCCAAACCAGCTTTTCTCCAAACAACCCAAACGCTGGTGTGCTTTTACCCTATCTTGGCTCAAACGCCACTGTTTATCACATGCCAGCATGTCCCACAGGTCTACAGTTTTCCACTGTAACTAAAATAGTTTGATAAGAATCACAATCATGGCACATTTACACTGACACAGAAACGTCTGTAATGCAAATGATTTGCAAAGTGTTTAGGAGTAGGAATAATAGGATGGGTCGATAGGAATGTACATTTTACCAACGATATCGTAGCATGTCATTGTTGAAGTTGTGCTTACAATAGTGAGTTGCAGATGACATGTTATAGTTTATTTAGTTTTGAACACAAAACTACCGGTTTCCCCAGGTGACTGTTGGCTTCTGGCTGCCATTGCTTCTCTTACCCTGAACCAGGACGTGTTTGCCCGCGTGGTCCCATCTGGTCAGACTTTTGACGGAGACTACGCTGGAATATTTCATTTCCAGGTTAATAGCTTCTCGTCACATAAAAGCCAACCAACCAAAAATATTATGGCAGATTTTTCTGTTTATGGGCACTATTAATACAGATCATTTTAATGTTTAAGTGTTTGATATCCAGAACCAATTTTTAATTATTTTCCTTTTGAGCTAATATTAATAACACAATGTATAATGTCGTCTCCTTATTAAGCTTCACATCTGATATTTGTCACTATACATTCAAAAATGACAGGGCTGTTATATCTATTTGACATTTTTCTGTGAAGACGTTTGTCAAATGTTCCATTAATGTTCACGCATATCCATTGTCTCTTCAGTTCTGGCAGTACGGTGAATGGGTGGACGTGGTCATTGATGACCGTCTGCCTGCAAGAAGTGGCGAGCTGCTGTTTGTCCACTCCGCCGAGGGCTCTGAGTTTTGGAGCGCTCTGCTGGAAAAGGCCTATGCAAAGTGAGTCTTTTTATCAGCTCAGTACATTAAAAGTCATAGCCCTTAAACTCATTTATACTCTAATATAAAGGTTCTTTATTTCACGAAGATCCTTTAATATCCACCTTTCCATTCTATTCCACAAAAGGTTCTTTATAGTGGGAAAAAAGGTTCTTTAGTTTATTAAAATGTTCGGTAACGCTTTAGATTACAGCCCGGAAAGTAGCCTACTGTGTAAGTAAAGCGAATTTACAGCGTAACTTTCGATAATTATAGTGTAACTATAAAGTATGTACGTGTAGGTATAAGGGAACGATATGTATGACGGAGTGCAAATAGCATGCTTTGTTGGCAAGTGTCTCCGCCTAACAATGCCTGTTTGGAAAAAAACAAGATTAAAAAATAACGGGTGTATTTCAGTGTTTTCAGTGGTGTAGTCAGTAAAGCATAAGGCTTAAAGAACTAGGTTTTGATGGTTTTTGACACGACCTGAGTTTGAATACGCCTTTTGCATAGCTTGCTCTTCTCTCTTTTCCCATCACATATCACTTTGGAAAGGCATTTATTTTCAATAAAAAGGAACAAAATGTTCTAAAATTGGAAATAAAGTGCCCAACGAAATGTTTATTAATAATAATAATAAAAGTATTTATTGGGTAGGGTTAGTGGTAGGTGTAGGGAGGGCTTTTAATGTCCCATTAAGGCACCATCCATTTACAGGTTAAGTGTGGTAAGTGTAACTATACAGTTACAGGGTAAGTGTGAATCTACATGCAGTAAATTAAAGTGGTGTTTGTTCCCCTCTTGTTTCGTGTAGTTACAGGGTAAGTGTGAATCTACGGGCTGTAAATTAAAGTGGTGCTTGTTCCCCTCTTGGTTCATGTAGTTACAGGGTAAGTGTGAATCTGCGGGCTGTAAATTAAAGTGGTGTTTGTTCCCCTCTTGTTTCATGTAGTTACAGGGTATGTATGAATCTTTCATGTAGTTACAGTGTATGTATGAATCTGCGGCTGTAAATTAAAGTGGTGTTTGTTCATTAAAGACCGCCTGTAGCGAGATCGAGCCCCAGGGGAAATGGTGCGGGATTTATGCATGCGTTTAATCGTGTTACGATCAAACATGCATAAATCAGCACAGAGGGGAATTTGGATATTAACAGTTGATTATAACGGATTATAACAATTATTAATATCTAGGGCTTGATTCAACTTTTAGAAATTTCTTTGATTCTAGAATTGAGTTCCAAGGACGGATAATTGTCCACCAACTATATCCCTTTTAATAACTCTTAAACAACGCTTCTCTGGCCAGGAGAAGTATCTTTCTTTTAATTTGTAACAGGGTCGGTTCACCGTAAAAGTGACCTATGGATGAGCAATTCAGGCACAATCACGTGTGAATATATATATTTTAATAAATCAACAAACAATAAACAAACATACACAAATTCACTGAAAGCAGGAAGGAGAGAGAGAGTGTGTGAGAGAGAGAGAGAGAGAGAGACAAGGAAATTGTGTTATTACCGACACAACCTATTGAGCACAAGCAAGAAATCAGTCCAACTTATTGGTATAAGCTCAAGACTTTATAACGACAGCTTAAGGGATACTTGCATATGTTTCCTGCGTGGCAGATCACAAATTTGTTTGTGTGGGGGAATTCCGCGATCCGGTCCGTATTTTGAATCTTGCAGGGTGGGTCTTTGGAGTCCGCGGGAAATTCAACTTTGGTTCCTTTGTGTGGTAATGTCCTTTGGAAGATGGTGCGTGGCAATCCGAAAATCCGCGTCGAGGACGAGTCCAGAAAGGGGGTCAAAAGCAGGGAAAGAGAGGAGCGAAGAGAGGGACGGAGGGCGATGGCAAGAAGAAAAGAACGAAGAGAGCAAGAAGAAGAGAGAGGAGAGCCTAGAGGCCACTTAAGAAGGGCCCTCATGGGGCATGCCTCTTTTGTCGGAACAGCCAATCGGAGCGAAGGAACTCAGAAGTCTTTGAGTCTCGCCTCATTAACATGTTTATGGCTTTCTTAGGTATGCAGACTTTGGGGTTTTGGTATGCAGACTTTGGGGTTTTGGCATAAAAGAAAGAGTTTGATGCATCATAGTACCACACAACGCACATAGGCGGTCTACAAATTGAGAGACAAAGATTTCGAGACCAAGCATGGGGAGTTTAACTTAGGAATTAAAGGAACGGCGAGGATTGACGTCATTCTTCCTTAAGCATTCACTGGCTATAAGTTTCTAACCTATCAAACACATCTAAAATGGTTATAACAAAAAGCATGCATACATACAGGGAACACGCACATCTAAAATGAAAAATAACTAAGTTAAAAGTCATATAATCTATTCGGATGTCCTTTGGTATGTGTAGTGGGTGGGGGCTGTTATTTATGATGGCCTCTGTTCTGGAGGAGGCTGTTTTGTGTTCTTTTAGAGCCGTTAACCTGTCAGTCTGTAGACTTCACGGCGCCGGTCTTGTTTGAGTCATTATAACTAATCAAAGTATTGGTCCGTTGATCATTTATGAGCACCGTCCATACGCTACACGCCCCTTAGAAAAAATTAACCATGGTTTTGTGATCGATTACTGTTTGTATTACCATAGTTTTCCAACAAATATCATGATTAAATGGTGTTTAATATTGTATCTAAAATGTATAAGAAAAAAAAAAACATATCACTCTCAAATGTGCTGTGCTTGCAAAGTCTGTGCATGAAATCCGTTCTGGATGATCCTCTTGTTTGTTAACATTCTTAAGTCTGAATCAGGCTTGAATTGGTTTGAAATTGATGCCATCTTTAATATTTACATCTGAGTAGAGCTTGTGGTTATGGTAAAGGGAGTGACATTTCCTGAACATGCGCTAAGTGGTGCCAATCACAACACACTGGGCCAGCTAACCAATCACAGCACATTTCGCATTTCATCGAACCAGGAAAAGAACAGTGCGTTCAAGCCAGACTGGGAGAGAGGTGCTGTAATAATGTAAAATATGTGAAAATAATGTGTTTTTTTAACAAGCATTAAAAAGCATATTCTTGTACACATAAAAAACAAGACTTTGCAAAAAGGCATAATAGGATCCATTTAAGAACTATTTACTGAAAGGTTCTTTGGGAAACCAAAAACGAAAGAGACTTCCTTGGAAATAATAGTGAAAAACGACTTCCTTGTCCTCAGGGTGAATGGCAGCTATGAGGCTCTCTCTGGTGGCACCACAACAGAGGGTTTTGAGGATTTCACCGGCGGCATTGCTGAGGTCCACGAATTGACGAAAGCGGGTCCAAATCTCTTCAAAACCATCCAGAAGGCTTTGAGCTGGGGCTCACTGCTCGGCTGCTCAATTGATGTGAGGAACTTCATATTTACGTGCAACCTTGTAATTACTAGCAGTTTGTAACCATATCTGTTGTGTAACCATCAGTGAACTGTAATTATTAGTCATGCATAACCAGTTCTGTTGTGTAATATTTTGCTTCGGGTTGCATTAGATCACAAGCTCTGCCGATTCAGAGGCAATTACTAGTCAGAAACTGGTCAAAGGACACGCCTACTCGCTTACAGGAGCCGAAGAGGTCAGTGTTGAGTAGTACTTTAAAAAATGTATATGTCATTGGTTTGCATAGATCATTAAATGTTGCCCGGTGTCTGCACAGGTGGAGTACAGGGGCGAGTTAACCAAACTGGTCCGGATCAGGAACCCCTGGGGGCAGGTGGAGTGGACCGGACCCTGGAGTGATGGGTGGGTACTCAATGTTACATGTGTGCAAATTGATTAGCACATAAAGCTATAATTCTGGAATCTGTTTGAGGAAAAGCGGTTATGCAGGTGGTGTTACGGGAAGTTACCACACCCACCTGTGGCTTCTTTCGGACATGATTACTGGGAGAGAGAGCTGAGTTGCTATAGGAACTCTGTTTAAGCCCGTGTGCCCTCAGGTGTGGGAAGAACAGGTTCAGTGCCACACATCCTCCATGTCACACAGTGTACAGCTAACAAACTCAAACTAAATCAACAGATTTTAACCCATTAACACTTAACTCATTAAATTTTTTAAATGTTATATATATATATATATATATATATATATATATATATATATATATATATGTAATGTTGTATTATATTTTGTGGTAAAAATTAAAATAAAAGAATTAAATGAATACTTTTATTGAGCAAGGATGAGTTAGGGCTGGTTTACACAGAAAGCAAAATCGTTTAAAGCAAAAATGCAAGACGTGGGCAGTGGAATGGGGAAAAACTTATGTATCGCCAGGAGCTGTGGGTATTTATTTTATTTTGCCTGTATATATTTTTTTTTTTTTGGTCTTTGATTGCCTGAGGTTAACAGAAATTTTCATTTTTGGAAACTATCCCTTTAAGCAGGACTGTTTTCAACATTGATAATAATCATAAATGTTTCTTGAGCAGCAAATCCTCATACTAGAATGATTTCTGAAGGTAATGATGTTGAAAATTCAGCTTTGACATCATAGGAATACATTATATCTTAAAATATTTTATATTTAAATTGTAATAATATTTCATAATATTACTGTTTATTACTGTATTTTTTATCAAATAAATGCTGTCTTGAAAATGCAGACTTCTTTCAAAAACAATTTTAAAAACACCCGACCCCCAAACTTTTGATCGGTAGTGTGTATGTACATGCATCAAAAAATAGCTTTTTTTTTTCAAGCCGGATTTAACAATTTAGCTATATAATGACCTGGAATGTCATGTGATTGGTCTTCAGGTCGACAGAATGGCGTCAGGTCAGTGACAGTGACCGTGAGAAACTAAACTCCAAAGCAGAAGATGGAGAGTTCTGGTAATCTACAAATGTTTTATTTATTCATTATTTCTACATTTTTATTTAGCATTTTCCTACAGTTTAGTTAAGTTGTTCTGCTGTCCTAGATCATTGACATATTTCTCTGCATACCAGGATGTCATACTCTGATTTCCTGCGTCATTACTCACGGGTGGAGATCTGTAATCTGACCCCTGATGCTCTGTCAGACGACACCGTCAATAAGTGGGCGCTGTCCAAGTTTGATGGCAACTGGAGGAGAGGATCTACTGCTGGAGGCTGCAGGAACTTCCCAAGTAATTAACTGAATCAACTGCCTGATAATTATATTACATTATATCATATTATATTATAATAAAGTAAATATTTTACCAAGAATACAAAAAAGAATACTAAAAGCAACAAAAAGCAAAACAAAAAAATAATACTAAACAAATTCAACAAAAAAGAAAAAAAAAAAACAGCAAAAACTAAACAAAAGTATACTAAACTAAAACAAAAGCAAAAAACCCACCTAAATAAAAAAATAAAACAAAAACAAATGAAAACAAAACAAAAAAATAACAAACAAAAACAACAGCAAAACTAAACAAAAGTATACTAAACTAAAACAAAAGGAAAAAACCCACCTAAATAAAAAACAAAAACAAATGAAAACAACAAAAAATAACAAATAAAAACAAATGAAAAAAACAAGTGTACTCAACTAAAACAACAGCAAAATACTAATAAAAATAAAAACAAAAAGATACTAAACAAAAATCAATAGCAACATAAAAACTAAACAAAACAAGTTAAAATAAAACAAATGAATATCAAACAAAAACAACAGCAAAAAAACAAAAAGTATACTGAACTAAAACAACAGCAAAAAACTAAATAATAAATTAAAGAAAACAAAAAACAACAAACAAAAACAACAAACAAAAG
Source organism: Paracanthobrama guichenoti (assembly GCA_018749465.1). NCBI lineage: Eukaryota > Metazoa > Chordata > Actinopteri > Cypriniformes > Gobionidae > Paracanthobrama > Paracanthobrama guichenoti. The sequence continues at coordinate 17,364,437 of CM031964.1, forward strand.
GAAACTCAACTGAAACAACAAAAAGAAATAAAAAAACTAAACAAAAACAAATAAACAAAAACAACAGCAAAAAAACAAAAGATACTAAACTAAAACAACAGCAAAAAGAAATAAAAAAGATTAATAAACAAAAAGATACTTAAAAACTAAATGGAAAGAATACTAAACAAAAATAACAATAAAATGTAAAACAAAATAATACTAAACAAAAAGCATTTTTGTTTAATATTTTAAAGTATCATTTATTACAACAAAAGCCATGTGTTTGACCTTTGTTTTGTTTCTGGCAGCTTCGTTCTGGATGAACCCTCAGTTCTTGATCAAGCTGAACGAGGAGGATGACGACCCGGCTGATAATGAAGTGGGATGCAGCTTCGTTGTGGGTGTGATCCAGAAGAACCGTCGCAAAATGAGAAAGGTCGGGGAGGACATGCACACCATTGGCTTTGCCATCTATGAGGTGAGCAGCCTCTACACACTGGAAGTTCACTCACACAGCCAGACTTATGACGTTCATCATAAAGTCTGATCCACTTTCCAGCTTATTCTGGCCAAGAACTGTCAGAAGTGATAAGAATTTATTATTTTTTGGTTATTATAAATAATATATCTCTTATTGTTGTCCACAGGTTCCTCAAGAGGTATGGACTTCACATACTGAAGCACAAAATGACCAGAAATACAGTACAAATTCCACTAGTGTCTGTTCCTCTTAAAGAGACAAATTTCTTATTGAAAAATTCTGTTGTAGTTTGTCGGGCAGAGGAACGTCCATCTAGATCGTAACTTCTTCTTGCGACATGCCTCAGCGGCCCGTTCTGAGACCTTCATCAACTTGCGGGAGGTGTGCTCACGTTTCTGTCTGCCCCCCGGCGAGTATCTCATCGTCCCGTCCACCTTTGAGCCCAACAAAGATGGAGACTTTTGCGTGCGCGTCTTCTCTGAAAAACAGGCCGAGTTCCAGTGAGTTCCTGGATAAATTCTGGCCCACAATTCATAGATTAGTCCTATTGAAAGTTGTGTCTCCTCACTGAAATGTGTTTGTTTTTTAGTGAGCTTGATGACCCTGTTGAGTGCAAGGTTCCTGAGGTACATTATAGCACCATGTTGAATATGAATATAACACCGTATTGTGACACAAACATGCATTATTTACATTTTAATCTTGCAGATTGATGTGAAAGACGGGGATATTGATAGCCGTTTCAAGAGTCTCTTTGGACAGCTTGCTGGGGCCGTGAGTATTACAAGATAATGATTTAATCATGCTGTTTTTGTTCATATACATTTTTCTAAACCATATCCAATCATTTGTTTTCTTCCACAAGGATGCTGAAATCTCACCGTTTGAGCTGCAAAATATCATGAACAAAGTGATATCTAAACGTAAGAGGGCCAATTTTCAATTTCCTTTTTATATTACATACAGATTACATTTGTAAAATATTTAGTACATTTTTTTTTATATAGTTATATAATAAATTAATATAATTTGTGATTTATTTATAAAAAATCATAAACAATTTACAACAATACATACATGTAAATAAATAAATAAATAATAATAACATATTATAATATATTTTATATACAGTATATACACTATTTAAGTATTGGGACACCCCTCCAAATCATTGAATTCAGGTGTTCCATTCACTTCCATGGCCATCGCTCTCAGGAGCTCAGTGAATTCAACTGTGGTACCGTGATAGGTTGCCACCTGTGCAATAAGTCCATTACTGAAATTTCCTCACTACTAAATATTCCACGGTCAACCACCAGCTGCCACTGGACTCTAGAGCAGTGGAGACGTGTTCTCTGGAGTGACGAATCACACTTCTCTGTCTGGCAATCCGATGGATGAGTCTGGGTTTGGCGGTTGTCAGGAGAATGGTACTTGCCTGACTGCATTGTGCCAAGTGTAAAGTTTGGTGGAGGGGGGGTTATGGTGTGGGGTTGTTTTTCAGTGGTTGGGCTTGGCCTCTTAGTTCCAGTGAAAGGAAATACTACGGATACTATAAATACTACGGATTAAGAATGGGATGTCATTAAAGTTCATGTGCATGTAAAGGCAGGCGTCACAAAACTTTTGGCAATTATTGAGCATTTTCTAATCTTTTTTTAGGCACAGACCTTAAAACTGATGGATTTAGTTTGGACACTTGCCGCAACATGGTCAACTTACTGGATGTATCCTTTTGAATAAATGCACAAGATGTGATGAACTGGATCAGTTTTACTATAATAGAAATGATGCAAAGAAAGTTTGGTGTATGTATTTCTGCTCTGTTCTTTCCTTTATTGATGTCTCAGAAAGACGGCAGTGGAAAACTAGGCATGGTTGAATTCAAAATTCTCTGGACTAAAATAGAGCTGTACCTGGTAGGTTTTCATGCTTCTATCATTTTCGTTATTTATACAATCCAACTTCGTAAGCGGCAGATAGTTATAAAATGTTGTAACATTGCGGTCCGCCTGTGTTTGTGTACTGTCAGGACATTTACTGTAAAAATGACAAGGACAAGTCAGGCACAATGAGCTCTACGGAGATGAGAGAAGCCATAGAGAAAGCAGGTCAGATATTGTCTTAAAGGTACAGTTCACCCAAAAAATGTCAGTTGTCATTTAATCACCCTCGTGTTTTTTTGCACAGGCTTCTCTCTGAGCAACCCTCTACACCAGGTCATGGTCGCGCGCTACAGCGACTCCAATCTCAGCATTGACTTTGACAACTTTGTGGGCTGTATTATGCGTCTTGAATGCATGTTCAGTGAGTGTCTGATGAAGAGCACCATTTGAATAAAGACTGAGATGTAAATGGTGCACTTACATATCTAAATTCTCATTTGCAGAAGCGTTTCAAATGCTGGACAAGGACAAGAATGGCACAATAGAGCTGAACATGATGGAGGTATGCGACATGCAGTAAAGCTTCTAGAATTATCTAATTCTTTCACCAAATTATGAGTCAAAAAAGACTTATTACTTTAGGGCTCCAATTCTGATTCACTACACTATACTCTTAGAAAAGAAGGTTCAGAGGGTTCTATATAGAACCGTATGAGGTTCTATATAAGTATAAATGTCTTAAATGATTACATAATGCTTTCATGTTTAACAGGTTTTTGTTTATGAGCTATTAAATAATAAAATTAACACTAAATCCATAAAATGATCCCATTATGGGGACCCTAAAAGGTTCTATATGAAGTGCCTGACGGAACCCGGTTCTAAATAGAACCTTTTGTTCTAAAGGCCTGTTCCCACCAAGGACGATGTCTATAATGTTAACGATTAAGATGTAGTTCTAAAAATCACTCTAAATATAATAGAATAGCAGAGTTCACACCACTACTATAATGGCACAGAGAATGAGCGATGAAAACATCGACAGCCAATCAGAATCCATCCTGCTTTAAGAGCTCGAGCATTTAAAGCGGTAGACATCAAAACGGCAGTGCAGACTTATAATAAACAGAACAATATCGTCTGCTGGTGTGGACGCCAATATAAATATTGTAATAGTTATCGTTCTTGGTGTGAACAGGCCTTAAAAGGAACATACCGACTTTTTGAGAAAATGGCTCCATCTAGCCTACTGCTCAATAAGTGACAAAATAATGCCAACATTTTTCTATTTACATGTTGTGATGTGTATAGTTACATTGTGTACTAAAACCGACGGAAAATGAAAAGTTGCAATTATCTAGACCGATATGGCTAGAAACTATACTCTCATTCCTGCGTAATATTCAAGGAACTGCTGCCGTACCATGGGTGCAGAGGCGCAATGATATTACACAGTGGCTAACTTCCGTCAACATAACCAACGTGACAACCTTCTTGCACAGAGAGCGTGCTGAGGACTATTTTCAGGCGCTGCGTAATACCATTGCGCCTCTGCACCCATGGTACGGCAGCAGTTCCTTGAATATTACGCAGGAATGAGAGTATAGTTTCTAGCCATATCGGTCTAGATAATTGCAATTTTTCATTTTCCATCGGTCTTAGTACACAATGTAACTATACACATCACAACAGGTAAATAGAAAAATGTTGGCATTATTTTGTCACTTATTGAGCAGTAGGCTAGATGGAGCCATTTACCTCCAGTCTTTGTGCTAAGCTAGGCTAGCGGTGGGTTCGTCAGACAGAGTTATGACACGCACGGAGATGAGAATGGACTTATCTAACTCTGGGGGATACGGTGAAGAAGCTAAAGTCCCAAAAAGTCAGCGTGTTCCTTTAAGGGTGTAGAAATGGAAGGTCAAGTTGAGTGCATTGAATACTGGGACACAGAGTATCCATCTTTCTACAATGCACAATACAGATGATGTGAATATATTAGCGAACAGTGTGCATATTATATACTGCAGAAACAGTTAACAACTTATTGTATGCTCTTCCAAATATATCCTTTGAGTTCGCCGATTGACTCTAGAAATGTATTTTGTCTCCCTCTAGTGGCTGAATTTTTCCATGCTTTGAGGAAAATGAGCAGATTCTGGACTGCTGGGAGAAGATCTGACTAGATTCTTATGCATCACTAACATTGACATTTAATTACTTTGAGACGAAGGGAAAAATAAAAACTGATACCACTATTTTCTACATGTTTTCTACTCCAGACTCAGGCCTACATTAAACTGATCACTGTCTTCATATAGTAAAAAATGGGTTCCTGTGTAGATTTAGAATTCATATTAAATGGTGGTTTGGCTGGTTAGTTATTGCTTATTTTGTTGTACAGTTCATAGAAGGATAAATACTATGAAGAATACTATGATAGAAGAACAATACTATTATGATAGATGAAAAAATGTGTTAGATACAAACAGTTTATCCTTTCCAGAATGTTTTTCCATTTTTTGTAAAACTGAAATACAATAAACAAGAAATTAAATTACAAAGTGTACATTAATTTGTTTGACATACAGTACCCTCCACTAATATTGGCACCCTTTGTAAATGTGAGCAAAGGCAGCGTTCAGTCGCATAATTCACAAAAACGTAACCTTTCACTGAAGTAAAAGAATTGAAAGTGGGGGAAAGCTCACATTATGAAATAAATGTTTTTCTTCAGTGTATGTTGGCCACAATAATTGGCACCTCTAGAAATTCTTACGAGTAAAATATCTTTAAATTCCCATTCATAATTGTTTTTTTTAGCACACCAGGGTGACTAGGAGCATGAAATTGTCCAGCTATTACGTATTTTGTCACAGGAGTATAAATATGAGGAAACACAAAGGTTAAATTCCCTTAATCATTCATCACAATGAGTAAAACCACAGAATATAGTTCACAGCCATAAAGTGGCTGTAAGAAAATCCCCATTTCCACCATCAGGGCAATAATTAAGAAGCTCCAATCAACTAAAGACGTTACGAAAGAGGACGCATGTCTGAATCGTCCTAATGCACGGTGAGGAGGAGAGTTTGAGCGGCCAAAGACTCTCCAAGGGTCACGGAGGAAAGCCTAAAAAAAGATCAAACAGCACCTACATCAGCACACGTTTGGGAGGGTTTTGAGAAAAATCCTCCTCACTCATCCAGAAGCAAACTCCAGCAAATTCAGCTGTCAGACGCGACTGGAACTTCAAAAGGGACCGACTTCTGTTTAAAATATTTTCACATATGTATGTTGAATGTTACACATTAGTGAATGTTAATACACATTTACACACTTAAATATTGAAATTGTCGTATTGATATTGAAAATACTATAATAGTTTTTACTCCAGTGCATGGGCGTCACTAGGCCCTTTAGGAGGGCTTTAAATTAAAAAAGCTCAGCTTTAGTTATGAATTTAGTTTTGAATGTGTGCATAAATGAATTAATTTAATAAACTAGTTAGCCTACTTGGCTTCCCTCTGTGACTTTAAATTCCTGCCTACTGTATTTCTGAGTACGATTAAGAGATGTAGAATATGGTCATGCAGAATAAGGCATTAATGTGTGCCTTTATAAGTACTAATAAACTGTCAATATTCTAGTGATAAGCATGCTAATAAGCTTAATAGTGAGAATTGGACACTAAACTAAATTCACCTTTTTTTCATACTCTTATTCGGGAGTTGACTGTAAATATGAATACGAACGTGTGCACTGCATTCTGCTAATGCGCACACATGTTCTTAATCAGAGACCACAATCCCTTTGACCAAAGCAGAAGGCAGAGCTAATCTAATTGCACTGTATTTACCTACAACTTCACACCATGGCTCCACCCTGTGGAATAATGGGATCATTACAATTAATAGGAAGAGTGGTATGAGAAAAGTTTTATGTTGTTGATTTGATAGATGAAGCTGGTCAATTTATTCAATATAATTCATTCATGGAGAAATTTGCGATAAAATGTTACTTTAGAGAATTTAATAGTGTGTGTAGAGCAATTGTTTTTTCCATTAAAACAACTAATACAAAACACTCTTATGTATTTAAATGTAGGCCTATTGAGTTGTACATTATGGTCCAAAATTGCAACAACAAAGTACTAGAATGTAAATTATTCTACGATTTCAACACACCAGCAAAAGTTAACATTTTTGAGAATGAAACATTTAGAAATAAATACTGTTATTATCTTAAATAACAATGTATCTGCTAAGATATACTTTAGCAGCCCCTTCCCAGACAGCATGGTAACATTGATACAATGTTGAGTTTTGATCCAAACCATCGTTTTGGTTGAGATTGACATTTCAGCTATGCCTTCGCTTGGACTGTAACCGCGGCAACGCGACTCCGCCAAGTGGCGCGTCAGAGGAAATTACTCAGAGCAGCAACAATCACGTGATCTCTGTCTCGGAGGATGAAGTTCGGAGAGCACTCAAGCGTGTGGACGTCAGGAAAGCTGCCGGGCCGGATGGTATTTCAGGTCGTGTTCTGCGGTCCTGTGCTGATCAGCTCGCCGGGTTGTTTACATCTATCTTTAATGAGTCCCTCGCTACATCTGTGGTCCCCACCTCCTTCAAAAAATCCACCATCATCCCTGTCCCTAAGAACAGTAAACCCTCTTGCCTAAATGACTATCGTCCAGTGGCTCTCACGTCTATAGTCATGAAGGTCTTTGAGAGACTTATTAAAAACACCATTTGAGCCTTCATTCCTGACACTTTGGACCCTCTTCAGTTTGCCTACCGTCCCAATAGATCGACTGAATATGCCATCTTTCATGTCCTCCACTCCTTCCTCACATCGACAGCAAAAGTGGGAACTACGTTAGGCTGCTATTCATTGACTATAGCTCAGCCTTTAACACCATAGTTCCCATCAAGCTAACCTCCAAACTCCTGGATCTCGGCCTGAATCCTTCTCTCTGCCACTGGATTGAGGACTTTCTCACTGGCAGGCCTCAGGTGGTGAGAATAGGCCAGTCCACCTCCACCTCCATCACCCTGAGTGTGGGAGCTCCACAGGGCTGTGTCCTGAGTCCCCTGCTCTACTCTCTCTACACGCATGACTGTTTGTCCACACACTGCTCCACCTCTATCATCAAATTTGCTGATGATACTGTTGTCCTGGGCCTCATTTCCAACAACAATGAGACGGCATACTTGGACGAGGTGGAGCATCTAACATCATGGTGCCAGGACAACTGTCTCTCTCTGAATGTTGGCAAGACCAAAGAAATGATTGTGGACTTCAGGAAGAGACACCAACGGACATACTCCCCTCTCATGATCAGCGGCTCACCAGTAGAGAGAGTGAGCAGCTTCAAGTACCTGGGTGTAAACATCTCCGAGGACCTGACCTGGACTGCTCACATTCAGACACAGGTGAAAAAAGCCAGGCAAAGACTGTACCACCTGCGCCAGCTGAGGAAATTCAGGGTTTCACCAGCTATCCTGAAAACATCACAGCGTGGTATGGGAACAGCACCAGTCATGACCGCAAAGCCCTGCAAAGAGTCGTGCGCTTATCCGAGCGTATCTCAGGGTCAGCTCTCCCGTCTCTGCAGGACGTCTACACCAAACGCTGCAAAGGTAGAGCTAGATCATCAAGGACTCTAATCACCCTGCAAACCCTCATTTCACGCTGCTGCCATCTGGTAAGCGCTTCCGAAGCCTGATGGCCAAAACTGAGAGACTCAGGAGGAGCTTCTTCCCCCAGGCCATCAGACTCCTGAACTCAGTCACCTAACATCACGTGACCATCGATACACTGTCATTGCACTGCACTTTCTGTTCTCGTTGTTACTGTGTAACAACCTGTTATAAACCTGTTTGCACGTTATACTCTTTGTACATTTGTTAACCACATATTTATAAGTCTACAGTTTACTCACTGCACAGTTTACTTCACTTATTTTATTCCACTTCTTTATTTTTATTTTTTACTTGATTTTTTCTTCTACTTGACTTGATTATTTATAATTCTACAGATTTTATATATATATATATACTTTTTTATTCTATTTCTATTATGATTTCCCCCTTGTGTTTTTAACTGTGAATTTTGCACTGTCCATGGAGCGGACCTGTTTACATTTCACTGCTGGTTGTATATTCTGTATATAACTGTGTATGTGACAAATAAAACTCTTGAATCTTGAATCTTGAATCTCAGTGTTTAAAGTGTGATGGGTCAGCATTGAAACTGTGATGAAAGTCGACAGCACACATGGGTGGAGGTAGTGACATTGAACTAACAGTGATTTGAAGTCGATTAGCACAAGATCATGCAGGTGTGTCTCTGCAGAACACTAGTTTCCCAATCAGTGGGGCGTTTTCAAACCACGATGGGAATTTTCAATCGCTTTACTTGATTTTCTCCACTGGGGGCTTGGTTTAGAGGTGGGCCTTCATGCAAGTCTATTGAAAAATGGTTGAAAACATCTATTGTAGTTTGAAATTGGCCACTGATTGGTAAACGCCCATTTTGGTTTAGCATGTGTATTTCTCAGTAGTTTAACTGATGCTTCTTCATTAGAGAGAAAACACGGGTGCATCCTATACAGTCTTGTGTGTTGAACCACCTGGCATACATGACTTCTCTTGTACAATTTCAAACAATGCTCCATCTACCTTATTATTTCTCTGTTCCTTTATTTTGCGTGTTTGCTTTAGTAATGTTTATTGGGAAATTCCTGAATAAAGTTCTAACATCATTTAACAGATTTCTTGAAGTGCAAGAGACGTGAACATGAGCAAGAATGTCACACTGCACACACATCCCATGTCTTCATCCTTCAGCGCTTGCAGAGCACATTGCTCCTTTAGTAGGAGCGAAGGAGGATGAAGATGGACAGTTTAAAAAATGAGAAGCACCCTCCTGATAATGCGGATTATATATTGAGTTATTGTCGACGGTATAATCACCTGACCCGTGTCTTATCTCCTGCTCTAATTATATTAAACTTATATAAGATGCTTTTGTTAAATATTTATTTATAGTTTATTTAATAGGGACAGATACAGTAAGCATAGATTATCTTCTTTAAGCAATCCCATGCCAGTATCATAGTGTTTATAGCCAAAGGCTAATTCGCAACACCTGTCCCTAGAAAATATAAGGGGAAATCTAGTTTTCTGTAGTAAACACATTTTTGTTTGATAAAGCTTTGATACTTTTCTCAATAGAACTAGTGTGTTCGTTGTCTGTAGTTCTCAGAAACTTCAAGGTGCAGCTGCAGACAACACCAAATAAGGAGTTTGTTATTGTGTTTTTGTGTTATTGGCCTCATTGAAATGAGAGCATAAAAGTACGAGTGAGGTGCTTTGGTTTTTGTCTTTCCTGACCGATTTGACCTTCTTAGCAAGAATAAAAGCTTTTAAAGACACTTGTGTTTTTAATTCAAGCTTCACCATGATAATCATTAAAGTTTCTTTTTTTCATGACATTTTGGCGACGAGGATGAGGATCCCGTGAGTGATTCGTCTGGACCAACAGCGTTGGTGATTGGCCATCCTAACTGAAAAAGTTTAGCTTCTATCCCGGAAATTAAGGGATGAGAGGACTGCTCACCTGGGGGCCTGGACTATATGAATTCATAGTGAATAGGGATACACCAAGATTTCCAGACAACAGAAATATACACTCACCTAACGGATTATTAGGAACACCTGTTCAATTTCTCATTAATGCAATTATCTAATCAACCAATCACATGGCAGTTGCTTCAATGCATTTAGGGGTGTGGTCCTGGTCAAGACAATCTCCTGAACTCCAAACTGAATGTCAGAATGGGAAAGAAAGGTGATTTAAGCAATTTTGAGCGTAGCATGGTTGTTGGTGCCAGACGGGCCGGTCTGAGTATTTCACAATCTGCTCAGTTACTGGGATTTTCAAGCACAACCATTTCTAGGGTTTACAAAGAATGGTGTGAAAAGGGAAAAACATCCAGTATGCGGCAGTCCTGTGGGCGAAAATGCCTTGTTGATGCTAGAGGTCAGAGGAGAATGGGCCGACTGATTCAAGCTGATAGAAGAGCAAGTTTGACTGAAATAACCACTCGTTACAACCAAGGTATGCAGCAAAGCATTTGTGAAGCCACAACACGCACAACCTTGAGGCGGATGGGCTACAACAGCAGAAGACCCCACCGGGTACCACTCATCTCCACTACAAATAGGAAAAAGAGGCTACAATTTGCACAAGCTCACCAAAATTGGACAGTTGAAGACTGAAAAATGTTGCTTGGTCTGATGAGTCTCGATTTCTGTTGAGACATTCAGATGGTAGAGTCAGTTTGGTGTAAACAGAATGAGAACATGGATCCATCATGCCTTGTTACCACTGTGCAGGCTGGTGGTGGTGGTGTAATGGTGTGGGGGATGTTTTCTTGGCACACTTTAGGCCCCTTAGTGTCAATTGGGCATCGTTTAAATGCCACGGCCTACCTGAGCATTGTTTCTGACCATGTCCATCCCTTTATGACCACCATGTACCCATTCTCTGATGGCTACTTCCAACAGGATAATGCACTATATCACAAAGCTTGAATCATTTCAAATTGGTTTCTTGAACATGACAATGAGTTCACTGTACTAAAATGGCCCCCACAGTCACCAGATCTCAACCCAATAGAGCATCTTTGGGATGTGGTGGAACGGGAGCTTCGTGCCCTGGATGTGCATCCCACAAATCTCCATCAACTGCAAGATGCTATCCTATCAATATGGGCCAACATTTCTAAAGAATGCTTTCAGCACCTTGTTGAATCAATGCCACGTAGAATTAAGGCAGTTCTGAAGGCGAAAGGGGGTCAAACACAGTATTAGTATGGTGTTCCTAATAATCCTTTAGGTGAGTGTACCTGAGGGTTTCACTAGTTTGTGAAACAGTTTCAATAGTTTGTGAAACAGTTTCAATAGTTTGTGAAACATTTCTTACAATTTCTTATAAAGACACAACTAAAGTACTCAGGTTTAAAGTATGGGGTCTAAAAATGGCAAACACAAGTTTTCTACTGCAGAGGACTTGGATAGTCATTTACAGGGAAATGAAAAGAAAATATAGAAATAGAGCAATGGCTAGAGTATTAGACTGGATATAAAATTATGTTTTTTTAGCAAAGGGTGCAACGATTGTGATCATGTTATAAGGTTAAAGAAAAACATGAAGAAAAATCGAAAAGCAAAAGAAGGTTGAAGGATAGACAAGATGATAAGTTTCAGATGAAACTTGTCCAAATGTTGTCCCAACTATCTAAATTAAATTATCTGAACAAACAATTTTACATTCAGCAATGTTGTGCCAGTTCCCAGCATGCATAACAGATACTGTTTTTGCATAAATACTCGCCAAGACTCGTCACATAAAAATGTGTATATCGGGATCGCTGTCTTTGTATACACCCATCGGATCTGTCAGTCAGCGCGAGTGAGTATGTTTCCATGGACAAAGGAAAGGTACTCCTCTCTGAAAACATACAAATAAAGATACGTTTAGATGTTTAATTGCTATTTGGAACATTGGGATCGCTAGATGAGGGCTTAAGTAACACATTTTTGTGAAAACCTCAAAATCAACCCTTTTCACTTCTATAGCTCGAAATTATCCCGTGCGCATTCCGACTCCTTTTGCCAGCACGGGTCTCCTAATGTTACACACTGATTTTCTCCTAACGGTTTACAATTGTGTATAGGACATAACAGACTGTGTTTTCATGAACACTCCACACGATGTGCATTTTGACATAATTGTGTGTGACCATTCAAGAGCAATAAGCTGTGAAAGAGAACTGAATTTGCGATCGCATGCATCTGAGAGGCGTCATCTGTGCTTGTATTTCGGCTTTGCGGCTTATTGTGATTAATAACACTCTAACGTGTCAATAACTTTAACACTAGAACCAGCAGGGGTCGCTGTATACCTAAAACCGCCAGCGGGTAAAATTTACCCATACAGATGATTACTGTTTTGATACGGCTAAAAACGTAACATGTCACTGTATTATGCCACTGTCTTCACAAAGTAATGTATAGAGTCATGAAATGTTATTTTTTGTCATAAACTATGTTTTTGTCCTGTTGTTTTATGCTATTTTAAGCAGGCTACACTAATCACTTTTGGTGAATTTAGGTTAAATCAGCCTGCAATGATGAGAATTACAAGGAAATAAATACATATTTGGGTAGTTGTAATATGTTATTTAAATTGCTAAAATACCCTAAATAGACAATAAAGAGCAATAATAATCCATTGCACTGCATAGGATATATGACAATATATTCAAGCGCACAGTTTCACCTAATTCATTATTAATTTGTATAGTTATATAATTCATTTAAAATAAGAGAACAACACCAATAAACTTGGGGTAATCATGAAAATTGCATAGATCAGATTTTATTTATTTTTTCTAGGAAATGGGCAGACTTGAATAAATAGCAACACCGTAGCAATAATACATGATACAAAATTACAAAACAAAACTGTATAATCCATGCAAAAAGCAATCTTTTTTATCACAGGATTGTGCAGTGTATGATGGTAAATACAGCTCTTCACTCTCAGAAAAAAGGTACAGTGGAGGTACAATTTTGTTCCTTGGGGAACAAAACGTATAACTGTACCTTTAAAAGGTACACAATTGATCCCTTAGGGTACAATTATACCATTGTTTTCCTCTACTTAGAGCAGGGGTAGGCAAGTTCGTTCCTAGTGAGTCGCTGTCCTGCAGAGTTTGGCTCCAGCCCTGAAAGACGTCTACAGAAGCTCTTATTGAGAATTAACAGAGGTTTAGATGTTGATGTTTTATTGAATATGTTTGGTCACCATTATGGTGATCAATGTTTCCTTTAGTTGGGCAGTTTGACACTTGGCTTTTTATGTGAGTTTGTTGTTTTTGTTACAGTGTTAAAACACATAATCTGTTCAAATCAAAAGAAGGCAATAACAAAAATTGTCATGAAGTGTTTGACAACTAATCTCTGACTAAAAATGTTAACAAAGAATATGTACCAACAACACTTTCTTGGTACAGATCAGACATTCTGAATTTTGATTTTCAAATGCATTCTAGGGGGGAAAATTTTAGACGCACACAAATACCAAAAATCAGCATACGAACTTGCCTACCCCTGACTTAGAGGTACAAAAATGTACCCTTAAGGGTACCACCCCAGTGAAGGCTACTTGTACCTTAAAAGGTACAATTTTGTATTATTTTTATTTTTTATTTTTTTTGAGAGTTGTTAATCTTTCCCATTGCTTCACTGCCTGCATGTCCTTGGACTGTGGGGTAAAGCCAGAGTATCCAGAGAAAACCCACGCTCACACGGGGAGAACATGCAAACTCCACACAGAAAGGCCTCCCGTCTCAGCCAGAACTCGAACTGGGGACCTTCTTGGGGACCACCGTGCCGCCCCAAAATAAAAAGCCCTTGAGGGTAAAAAAAAAATAATCCTCAAACCTTAACCCAAAAGAAGTTTGTAATATCATTTTAAATGAGCTTATAAAAGAACGTATACACATTTGTTACAGTTTTTCTGAATTGCTAAAACACTAAATCCCAATCTCTTAACCAACTTCACAATAGCCTAAACCAATTTGTCAAATAAATCATTTCTGTAAAACCTTAAAGAATTTCAGGCACTGTTTGCAAATCTCGTGCACTCTTTTTGCAAAACTCTAAACACATTGTCACATAATCGCATAATCGCACTGTGGATGCACTCACTGTACGTCTCAAAATGCTAAACAGGCAGGCAAAAGTTAACACAACTACAACACAGTTGTCATCATTCACACTTATTTCTAATGATGTGACCGTTCCAACTGTACATAATACAAGTCAGTTCAGAGTGCCAAAACTGACTCAAAATGTTGCACTGAATGTTGATACCAACAATGGATGGAAAAATACGTGAGTATGTGTACGTGTACCTCAGGGTGGACCCAGCATGAAGACGTGATGCTGAGGCAGAATTAATCTCTCATTGACCTTGATTTTGCAGTTTCACAACTCTTTTGACTGTACTGTAACATGCTTTTCATTTAAAGGTTTACATTTTTTATGGGTTACTGTATTTTCACAGTATGCTGAATATACAGGCCTACTATACAATATTCAGTACAATACTATACTAGGTATACTTACAGTGCATACAGTATTCACCTCACTACTGTAAATTGAGATAACTATACTTTTTTACATAGTTGACAAATAAGCAGTAAAAAAAAAGCTTTTTTGCAAAACACCACTTCTGAAGAAAAAATACATATGTTGTGTTAAGTCTGATCATTGAGAAAATATAAGGGGTTACTAACTTTGTCAATTCTTTCACTGTTTTTTGAACATTTTTACTGAAATGTGTCCTATGGTTGACATAGAAAGAATTAAGAATATAGGGGTGTCGCACCAAAGGACAACAGAAATGAACTCTTTTATAGTGGTTCCAAAAAACAAAAGGCAACAATTGGGAAGGGCGCTGGGCACGGTGACAGGCAAGTGGAGGAGGACTGCTGGATCCAGCCTCAGGTGACGAATAACTAAAGAACTGGAGAGGAAGTGGCAGCACGCGACAGATAGTTGTAAAGAAGCCCAGACCACAATGAAGAGCACAATGAACCAGAGATCTGATACTTCTCAGACTCTTAACCAAAGCTGCCAGGCAGAGGGAAGAACACAACAAGGACAACACAGCAAGAGACAGCAAGATAACGCAGAAAACCGAGAAAAAGAAAGAAAAAGTAAAATAAATAACTTTTATTAATAAAAATAAAAGGCAAAGCCTAGGCCCTTTTTAGGGGGGCTTCTGCCTAAAACAATGTGTGATTAACTCCGTAATGTGTACATTCATTCGTAATCGTTTTAAACTTATGAAACCGGCAGCAG
The DNA here is from genome assembly GCA_018749465.1 of Paracanthobrama guichenoti. Classification (NCBI taxonomy): domain Eukaryota; kingdom Metazoa; phylum Chordata; class Actinopteri; order Cypriniformes; family Gobionidae; genus Paracanthobrama; species Paracanthobrama guichenoti. The sequence continues at coordinate 17,379,727 of CM031964.1, forward strand.
GTTTCAGCTTCGTCACGTATTTTAGTCAGCGCGTTCTTCCATCCTCAGCGGCACCGAGCGTGTGCGTTTATCTGAGCCTCATTGGTCTGTCACTGCTCGTCAATGTCAAAATATTTGAGAAAACCAATCAAATCAGAGTAGGCGGGCTTTATGTTCACAGAAGCTGAGCGTGAATTTGAGCATTTCTGCTTCAGTTAGCACATCTAAACTAAACTATTAAACTAAACATTTCATATTTGACAGCTACTTTAGGTCAGAAATGTTAAATTACAAAAATAACAGGCAAACTAATATACATTTGTCTAATTTTGCCATTTTGAACTGAAAATATGCCTATGCAATGTGATTCATAATGTAAAGATGAATGTGTACATGTTATAAATTAATATAATTCCATTTGTAGCCTTCAGTAAATTAAAAAAGCTCAGCTTTAGTTATGAATTTAGTTTTGAATGTGTGCATATGTGAATTAATTTAATAAACTAGTTAGCCTACTTGGCTTTCCTGTCACATTTGGGACCTCTGTGACTTTAAAATCCTGCCTACTGTATTTCTGAGTACGATTAAGAGATGTAGAATATGGTCATGCAGAATAAGGCATTAATGTGTGCCTTTATAAATACTAATAAACTGTCAATATTCTAGTGATAAGCATGCTAATAAGCAACTAGTTTATTGTGGGAATTGAACACTAAATGAAATTCACCTTTTTTCATACTCTCATTGGGGGCTGAAATTAAGATCCTAGAATAGCCCCTGGCAAAGACACAAGACTGCTAAAGAAAATAATGTAAATACTAAAAGTAGAAGTCTTGATTAAGCAAAAAAGAATCAAGGAGCAAATCTTTGACGAGGATACACAAGAAACTGTAGCAAAGCCTAATACCGATTAGTTTTACTTAATTTTCAAAGTAGTCAGATCACAGTTCTTTTCACACTACACGACTATCTGGGGTAGCATTCAGTCACTGCCGTGTTCACACGGCACTGCAGGTTTCACATTGCATGACTTTACATGAGGAACATGTGGAAGAATTGTCTCATCCGCAAACTACTACTGCGTCCCAATTCGCCTACTTATACTACGACCTAAAAGTATGTACACTTTTTGTGACGAAAAAGTACATACTTTTGAGTGTGTAGCAGAAGAGTATGCAAGCTTTGGGACATACTACGTCATCTTTAACGGACTCTTTAAGTCGCTTAGTTATGTGCATCCCGTCACCGTTTAAACTGCCCTGTCAATCATCGTCACAGTTAAAATCCTCCACATTTAGATTAATTTCCTACCGTATTGGAGAGACATGTAGTATCACGATGATCTGCCATTCGTGGGTCTTTAATGCAGAGACTCTCCTCATGTGTTTGTAATTTAAATATACACTCACCTAAAGGATTATTAGAAACACCTGTTCAATTTCTCATTAATGCAATTATCTAATCAACCAATCACATGGCAGTTGCTTCAATGCATTTAGGGGTGTGGTCCTGGTCAAGACAATCTCCTGAACTCCAAACTGAATGTCAGAATGGGAAAGAAAGGTGATTTAAGCAATTTTGAGCGTGGCATGGTTGTTGGTGCCAGACGGGCCGGTCTGAGTATTTCACAATCTGCTCAGTTACTGGGATTTTCACGCACAACCATTTCTAGGGTTTACAAAACATCAAGTATGCGGCAGTCCTGTGGGCGAAAATGCCTTGTTGATGCTAGAGGTCAGAGGAGAATGGGCCGACTGATTCAAGCTGATAGAAGAGCAACTTTGACTGAAATAACCGCACAACCTTGAGGCGGATGGGCTACAACAGCAGAAGACCCCACCGGGTACCACTCATCTCCACTACAAATAGGAAAAAGAGGCTACAATTTGCACGAGCTCACCAAAATTGGACAGTTGAAGACTTGAAAAATGTTGCTTGGTCTGATGAGTCTCGATTTCTGTTGAGACATTCAGATGGTAGAGTCAGAATTTGGCATAAACAGAATGAGAACATGGATCCATCATGCCTTGTTACCACTGTGCAGGCTGCTGGTGGTGGTGTAATGGTGTGGGGGATGTTTTCTTGGCACACTTTAGGCCCCTTAGTGCCAACTGGGCATCGTTTAAATGCCACAGTCTACCTGAGCATTGTTTCTGACCATGTCCATCCCTTTATGACCACCATGTACCCATTCTCTGATTCTTCCAGCAGGATAATGCACCATGTCACAAAGCTCCAATCATTTCAAATTGGTTTCTTGAACATGACAATGAGTTCACTGTACTAAAATGGCCCCCACGGTCACCAGATCTCAACCCAATAGAGCATCTTTGGGATGTGGTGGAACGGGAGCTTCGTGCCCTGGATGTGCATCCCACAAATCTCCATCAACTGCAAGATGCTATCCTATCCTTTTCCTCATCTGTCCTTCTATCCGTGCAGACGTGTTTTTCTCTCTGCTCCCTGCTGGCTCTCGCGCTGTTTTGTTTTGTCTAGTGTTTTGTCTCTTCTCTTCTCTGACTGCTGCTTTGCTGGACTCCTGAAAATACTGAAATGGAATTGATTAACTGGTCAATCAGCGCAATCGACAAGATTTTCTCACTAAGGAAGGGTGCCCCGGGAGAACCCACCTGCCCGGACGGGACCTTTGCCGCAGGGTACGTGAGGGACGCATGGAACAACTGGCAAGTCCTGTGCCTGGAGGCTCTGTCTGTGGAGGATGCGGAAGATTTATACATGATTGGATTATTGATGGCGGGGTTCCTATTCTTTGGCTTTGGGATTGCCCTGACCTATCGGAAGATTGGTAAGACAGCTGCAAGCAAATTCACCCAGCCGCTGTCTGTGGAAATTAAAGAATGCTTCGGGCTGTGTGTGACCGTCTGAAGGAATTAGATCAGAAAGTGATAGGAATTGAGGAACTGAACCGTAATAACGCAGTCCGGACTGCGGATACGCAGGGTAGAGTGGGCTCTATCGGGGTCAGATCGGTGAACTTTTACGGACTGTAACCGGTCTGGCCATGAGGCTGGACGTAATGTCTAGGGAAACTGCACAGACCAGACGCGAATGCTGAGGACCAGATCTGATTGATTGATTATGATCCGGACAAATTACCAAAGATCATCAAATGGATTAAAAAATAATAAATTGTATTTGCCTGACCTAATCAACTAGCCCAACGAACCTCACTTGGTCCCTATCTCTCGGTTGGGATTTCAGCCTGACAGCTTGGTCTGCTATCTTCCCCTGTGCACTGCCTTATCTCCCTTCAAGGACAAACCATAGAACTGAACTCGAAAACATCTGAAGTTATGGCTAACATTCTCACACAACACAATCTCAGACTCACTCGCACCATACATACCCGACCTCATTCCCTCCCCCCTCCATCCGTCTGCCTGTCTGTTATCTATCTCCTCTCCCACTCCATACAAAAAATCCCACCACGTGACCACGTGTACTGTGTCATGTTTATGTTTATGTTTTGTTGTGTTTGCTATGTAATGCTTGCTAAATTGCATTCTTGTATTTCTGGAGAGCGTAGGGCGGCGCCTGAATAATCGGCTGCGGCCCGGAGGCTTGCTCCAAACTTCATTTCGTTATACTGTACTTGTACATGTGTAATGACGAATAAACTTCAACTTCAACTTCAACTATCAATATGGGCCAACATTTCTAAAGAATGCTTTCAGCACCTTGTTGAATCAATGCCACGTAGAATTAAGGCAGTTCTGAAGGTGAAAGGGGGTCAAACACAGTATTAGTATGGTGTTCCTAATAATCCTGTAGGTGAGTGTAGGTTAATGATGCATTTAAAAGTTAATGGCCAAACTTATCATTACAAAAGTTCACAATGCTGCTGCAGGTGAAATATAATGTGGATAACACTGAATACATTTATTTTCATCAGGTTAAATACTGATAATTGATCACTCAAGCCCTTCATCTAAACTTCTCTACTTAACCGTTGGACTCGTACATCCATCATGTTTGTAGTTTTTTAAGACTTTTTATCCACGTTTGTAGTTCTAACCGAATCCTCATCCGACTCGCAATTGGTTGTGGGCAATATCAGCCGTTAGAGTGTGCGTCGATCCGTACTTCGGATTCTGACTTAAAATAGTAGACCATCCGGGTATCTTTGGAATACTCTTTACTACATACTACGATTTGGAACATACTAATTCAATTTTCGAATACTATTTAGTATGGATAGTATGCAAATTGGGACGCAGCATACGTTTCACAATAGTAGTTTGAAGTTTGGCTCATTTTACTGACTCTTATCTTTGAATCTCGTTCAGCAAAATGAACAAATCTTTTGTCAAATAATTTCGTTAATTTCAGCAGAATCTAATTAAAATTAAAAACACATTTAGTACTTTTGGAATAAAAAATAAACCATAAGCTAATGCAGCCATGGCCAAACTTTGAGAAAGAAATGATTAATTAATTGTTTAGCTGGGTCCTAATCAGGCTATGTATACAGTCTGTTAGTTCACCTCACTTCCTGATCCAAATCGTTCTTTCTTTTGTCACTTCACATTTAATCACGTCTGTTCCCTCCCTGGAAAGATTAGTTCACCTCTCGTGTCTTCAGGTTTGAGCCGTTAGTTCCGTCACCAGTGTGTGATCTGGGCCTCATGCAATGCATGCATTCCCGGAAACAGAAAAGATTAGTTCATCTCTCGAGTCTTCAGGTTCGAGTCGTTCGGTCAAGACCCCATAGACTTGGTCGGCATTACTGGGAACACCCACAAAAACATCATATCTGTTCATCCCGTGGGGGAAAACAAGCCATTCGAATGAACGCACATAGACCTTGTTAGACACTTTATATTTACTCTTTGTAATGATTACGATTTATTTTTGTTTGGTGCAATGCCGAGAAGTTGATATGTGGCATTCTGCACCTCTAGTAAGTTAAAAAACCCTGATCTGAAACTTTATACTGCCAATAAACAGATGGAGCCGAAAGCCTGTGCAATACGTTCATTACAATTAAACATTTGCACTACATGATGCTGGTATTATTGTAAAGATGAAAAAAAGATTTCATCAATTGCAATGACAAAAGTGTGTTGAACAAAACGCCAATAAAGTCATGCTCGAACTCGACTCGAACTGCGTCAGAAATGCACTTAATTTATCGTTAAAGCAGTTTTTCATGATGAGCGATCCCATAGCCACATTATTAATGCATGAGGTTATTAATGTACAAAACATTCAAAAGTCTTCTTTATTTCATTAGGGGAAGGGCTGGGCTCATTTGTGTATGCTTCAAGCTTACAAGCTGTACGACACTTGTACATTTTCTTGTCAAAATACATGCTGCTCCCACAAATATTACATGACATAATAGCTAGGCTACTTCATAAGTCACCCAGTCTTTTGATGAAGATGGTTGTTATAAAAAAAAAAGCAAATAAAAAACTTTGCTATTGTCAGTAATTTGAATAATATTGTGACACTGACATGTCAACTCCAAATTTGCTTTGTAATATGTAAATGCTGAACTAATTAATTCATGCATGGCTGTATTAACAAGAAAAAAATGAATAAACAGATAAAGCTACAAGACAACAGAAAACTGATGGAGGTCTAAACTTTATCTACACCTGTCATTGCCAAACAGCTCATCATATCATTGGATGTTAGGCTTTTGACAAATGTTTGTTAAACGTGGCACTGCGGTAAATTAACGTTTGACATTTCATGTTTCTATTCCAGCCCAAACATAGGCTACTTATACACAAACACCCTTTGCATTGCACACGGCATATTCAGAAAAGCATCAATTTCATAGCACAAGACACGTTTTATGATCATTTTAAAACGTTAAATGTATGTAATACATACTTTTAACCAATTCAATTCGGGAACACTGAATTAACATCTTCATTGAAAGACTGGGTGATTTATGAAGTTGGCATGTTATACCTATTTGGGGGTCGGAGGAGCAGCATGTATTTTGATGAGAAAATTACACCTCTGGTCATTGATTCCGTTGGGTCGTTTATCAGTCACAGATACTGTACGGACAGTCTGACCCAATACGGCTCAATTTTTCTGTGTATCTTGCTCTGCTCTATGGGGACTCCAACCCGAACGACTCCAACCCGAATACTCGAGAGATGAACTAATAATTTCTGTTTCTGCATTTAGCCTATGGGGACTTAAACGTATAACTCGAACCTGAAGGCTCGAGAGATGAACAATCTTTTCGGTTTCCGGTACAGATGAACGTATGATTCTAACCCGAAGACTCGAGAGATGAACTAATCTTTTCTGTTTCCGGTACAGACTGCATAGCCTTGCCTATGGGGCTGGGACTTGATGAACGAATGACTCGAACCCGAGATGAACTAATCAATTCTGTTTCCTGTACAGAACATATGGCATGTTGTGCATGCGGTCAACACAAAATGAATGAATCGCTCTCTGAGACAACTCGTTGTTCTCGAGTCATATTAAAGATTCGTTCAAAATGAATGAATTGTTCATGAACGACACATCACTATTTCACAACCAAACACATGTGAGATGTGACAAGGAAACAACGCGAGATCATGTGCTGCTGTTGCGGCTAGTTTCTGCTTGATATAATTGTATATGTATTAAAATACTGATATTCTGGTCTATAACTCTTCCCTGAACGTCCCCGCTGCCCTGTATCTTGCTCTCTCATTGGCTGTAGGTCATTGCCGCTGTAATTTTCAGTCAGAACACATTTCATACAGAAGGATTTTGAATCGCCGACAGGTCCAGATATTTAGCATGGCAAATATCTCACGGGCATTGACGACTCATCTGCGATTCTCTCAAATTGCATCTTTGATAATTCACACTGCATGATTGTCACTCGCGTGGGATTTCAGGCATTTGTCTGTGATTTCACAAAACCTGTTGGCAAGTCCAAATCGAGGCTAAAATTGTGCAGTGTGAACTCGGTATAAGACACAGCTAGCAAGTAGCTTAACAAAATGACTACACGTGGCACAAAACGAACGTGTAATGCTGAGTTCACACTGCATGATTTTAACCCTGATTTTCACTCGTAGAATGATTTAGCAAAATCGAAATCAGAGGCAAATCGGTGCTCGTTCATGCGAGTGACAATCACGCACTGCATTATCAAAAACGCGATCTGAGAGAATCAACGATGCGCCACCGACGCCCGTGAGTAGCATGCTAAATATCTGGACCTGTCTGTCATTCAAAATCCTGCTGTGTGGCAGTGGGGAGTTTGGGGAGGAGTTATAGACCAGAATATCAGTATTTTAATAGATGTATTTACAATTATATCAAACAGAAACAAAGCACAAACATTTGCTCGACCAGCCGCAACAGCATCACATTGCAAAATTGATCTCGCGTTGTTTCATTGTCACTTCTCACGTGCGTTTGTCTGGTCGGCAAACTACATTTCATAACCAGAGATGTCGCAATGCAAATGTAATAAAGCCATGCAATGTGAAACCCCCTGTCGCCGAGGTAATGAGAGGTAATTCTCATCTTTCCTGCTGACACGGGGCGGATTAACATAAGGGCTAGGCAGGGCGTGAGCAAGGAGAAGGCCTGTGATTGGCTATGGAGGGAAGGAAAAATAGGCTGGCAATTGGGAGAACCTGTGCTTTTCCCAGTGGGCCAGTCGCCAAAACACACTGGCAGGAGCTGAGTGAGAAAGATTAGTGTGAGTAGATTTTATAAACAATACAGCCGTTACGTCACAAGTAGGTCGTTGAGGCGTGAAACAAATGGCAACAACTGGGAAGGGCGCTGGGCACGGAGATAGGCAAGTGGAGGATGACTTCTGGATCCAGTTCCACGACAGATAGTTGAAGAGAAGCCCAGACAAGAGCAAAATGAACCAGAGATCTGATACTTCACTTGCTCCCCGTGCCTCCCTAACCATTTCCTCCTCCATAATCTTTTTTTCTTTTTCTCCATTTCACTGCAAATAAGCACGCACACTGTTTGGATCACAAGCTTCTTGTGGGGTATCGTTTTTAATACCAATTCCAGTCCCACACGTGGTCTCGCGTTGTTTCCTTGTCACTTCTCGCATGTGTTTGTCTGGTCCGCAAACTACGTTTCACAACCAGTGTCTGCAATTCTCCCTATTGTAAAGCCATGCCATGTGAAACCCCGTCGCTGATCCATCACGCAATGCACGCACAGCACCGACTGAATGCTGGCGTGCAGTGTGAAAAGAACAGTGATCTGATGAATTTGAAAATCATGCAGTGAACTCGGCATAAAGAGCACAATAAATGGAAAGCACACAAGGAACAGGTGAGCAAAATCAGGCAAGCGAGGACTAGACAAGTGGTGTGTTGTTCAACTTGAAGCAACGTACACTTTAGAATTGCTCTCGCTGTATTGTATTGTCATTCACCGATCGGTCTGCAGTGTCGCTTCAACATCAAACACGTCTAGCGACTAAATAAGGGGGCGTGGTAATGGGAAACAACATGGCCAACACAAACAAAGACAAATGGTGTGTTCGACTTGAAGTGGTGTTGCGCAGGCCGAACGGAGTATGACATCAAAGTACCGCAAGAGCGGTTTGGAAACATAGTAGAGATGGGCATATCGATATTAAGTATTGATATATCGATACTGATGTGAGCATCGAAAAGTATCGATACTCAAATATCGATACTAAGGTGTTTTTTGTTTTTACCAGTAATTTTGTTTATTTTAAAAGATTCTTTTATGCATACAATATGAATAACCTATGTTGCCGAATAACTATTTTCCTGCTCATCTGAACCATGATCTGAACGCACACAAATGCTGCAAGACAGAACCAATCAATCACAGAGAGAGCGTTCACTCACTGCTGACACTGTATTCAAGCAGGGCTGCATTTACCAAAACTATCATAAGAAATCACTGATGCTTTTGAAAACACAGCCCAGAACAATGCTCATCAGAGGACAAAAAACATATGTTTAAGTTATTTCACAATAAACACTCTTTAAATTTAATGTTAAAAGTTGATATTGATCATGTTCTATTCTGTAACTAATGTTAATATAAATCATACACTATCATAATAAAAAGGTTGCATTTTATGGGTGCAACGTTCTGTCACTGGCAGTCCCTTATGACAATGAACCATGGTTTATTTTTTACTACCGTGATTGTAGTTCAACTAGTATTTGTAGCTTTCCATGGTTACCACTACAAGTCAATATTTTAACCATGTGTTAAAAAAAAGGGATCTAAGTTGCAATTAAGCCATACTGAATGTTAAAATGCCTTTCAAATATAACGTTAAGTGGGTATCTTTACCCATTTTACTCTTTAATTTAATAATTTAAAAGTTCAGTGTAAAAGTATCGTATCGGTATCGATATCGGTGATACTGGCCTTGAAAGTATCGGTATTGTATCGAAAACAAAATAAGTGGTATCGCCCATCCCTAACATACAGAGTCATCTGCTCTCTAATCATGTCACACACCGATTGGTCCTAAAGCCATGTGCTCAAGCACAAGACAAACAGAAACATTAAACAAAGACAATATGGATAGAGCTGCCAGGGCAAAACCTGGACATTAAGCCCTGTTATTTACTGAAGCGCATGGCCAAGTGATGAACAGGCGCTACAGGATTAAACATATTTTATCAGGGGATGGGGCTTGATATTGATATATAGCTTTTAAACAAAATCCTAATATTAAACAGCAAACAACACTAACAGATGAACATACAAATGAATGAGGACAGGGTTATGTGAAAACGCTCAGAACTCACCACTGAATACAAAAAATAAAATAAAACATTTTATATTTCACTACATAGCAGCAGCACAAAAATCTGCATCTTACCTTTGTAATACCATATGATACTCAAATGTAGTTTGGCGCTGAGGAGTTAGGGCCAGTTTTGTACAGAAAGCAAAAACGAATGGGGAGAAAACGCAAGGTCTCCAGACACGTTTTTTTTAGAAGTTGAACTTTAATTTTTTTCTTGAGCACCACATTTTTAGAACGTTGTGTCAGGTGCAAGACGCGAGTGCAACGGTCAGTCTAGCACGTTCACATGGAAAAACAATGGAAAAGTAGCACAATGGAATGGAAAAACACATTCTGTGTGAACGGCCCCTAATGCCGATAAATACTTTAACTAAGACCTCTATATTTAGTTTTTCATGATGTGAGAACATGCATAAGTGTCAAATGAGTTCTGAGGTGTGCTAAAATAAATATGAATGTAATATGCATAACAGTGGAAGTTAAACCCATAGCATTTGATTATATGTCCAAATGGTAACATATAGAAAAGAAGAGGGCCTAAGACAGATCCTTGAGGTACACCAGAACTGATGGATTTGGTGGATGATTTGTGCTTGTTATAACAAATTGTTGTCAAATAGGAGAAAAAACAGTCAAAGGCTGTGCCAATAATTCCAATTAAAGTGATAGTAATTCCTACTGAAGTGATCACCAACACAAGTCGCTTGACCTATTTGAATTCGACACAAGCAAAACATGATATGTGAACATAAAAGGCTCTGTGGTGAATCTAGCGGTTTCACACAGCTCCACCTCAATAGAAAAATACCATCCACTGCAGTTACGAACACTGTAGAGATATTTGTTAAAGTTACTATTATTATGCCTTGTATTATTAAAAATGTATATTGGGAGCACAGACTTAAGTTTGGTCTCATTGTAAAGAAGACCCTTGGCAGATTATTGTTAAAGTCAAATAAGTTTAAAAAGTGAAACCAAAAAAAAAGATATAGAGGTTTAAGTTTATGAAAAGATTTATGAATAATATTTTATATAAAATATATATTTTATGAAACATGTTGAACTCTAAAACTGCTAGAAAAATCAAGCCATAAATCTAAAAAAGCTGTGTTCCAAATTTGAGGTTGATAGCTCAAAAATGAGCTTTCAGTAAGATTTTGTTTAGGCTCATTTAAGCTCACCAGACTCCACTGGTGCACACAGTGTTTGGATTTTTTATTTGCAGTTGAGTTCTTCTCTCTCAAATATTACAAGCACACACACACAATTTTTTTATTACACACATACAAACCACACTCTGAAATCTATACTAACACACCCACACAGTTATAGCTGAATTTATCTGAATTTATCCAGTTGGCTTTATAATATGTATAAACAGAAAACAGAAATAAAGTGAGTATTTGCTTTACAGGCCAAACCTGAGAAAATGGCACCATCTGGTAAAAACAGTAAAAAAAAAAAAAAACAGTAAATATTTAAATTTTGAAGCCTTGCCAACAGAATGAAAGCCTATTAACAAAGATTGCATAATTTTATAGTTAAATGGCCCTGGGATTAAAAATTGCAGATTTAATGAATTTCAATGGGGACATTTTTGTCCAAAAGGTGCAGAGAGGAAGTATTTTGTGTACCTAGTGCAAAATTTATTTTATATATAAAAGGGGGCGAAATAGTAAAATTCCCCCCAAAAAAAAAAAAAAATACACACCTGTGCCAAAATGTATGTAGTTAGCATTAACACAGGAAAAAATAAAAAAATAAATTAAAATAAATTAAAAAAAGACAAAAATGTCCATAAGGATGCCCAAGGGGTAATCCAGGTCTGGTGATAGGTCTTTCCTGGAGTAGATCCTGGAGTAGATCAGTCATGTTTGCTTTGTCGCTGCTCTCACAAAGAGGTGATTCTCATTTTTTCCAGCTGACACACACATTTGTATGTGAACTGTAAAGTTATCCTTCTATGTCAATGATAATTCTAGGTGGATGAAAGTCTGGTTATATAAATGCTGTGGGAGTTTCTGTGTTGTAATATGGCCCATGAGTTGAAGGACATTTAATCTAGCACAGGCTATTGTTCAGAAAGTGATTGTTCAGAAATTATTGTGCAAGTTAAAGGGATAGTTCACCCAAAAACAAAAATGTGATGTTTATCTGCTTTCTCCCAGGGCATCCAAGATATAGGTGACTTTGTTTCTTCAGTAGAACACAAATGCAGATTTTAACTCCAACCGTTGCGGTCTGTCAGTCGTATAATCCATGTGAATGGTAGCAGAATCTATGAGAGTAAAAAAAACATGCACAGACAAATCCATATTAAACCCTGCGGCTTGTGACGACACATTGATGTCTTAAGACACAAAATCATCGGTTTGTGCGAGAAAACGAACAGTATTTATATAATTTTTCCCTCTAATACACGACTATGTCCAACAGCCTTCAGCGCACGATCGCTTCCGGTGCGTGAGGTCAAATTGTACAATGTACACGATCTGGCGTAGTTTAAACAAGCACCGGAAGTGATCACTCACGCATATCTCTATGCCATATCGTGTACAGTGACCTCACGCACCGGAAGCGATCGCACGCTGAAGGCTGTTGGACATAGTGGTGTATTAGAGGTAAAAAAATACATAAATACTGTTGGGTTTCTCGCACAAACTGATCGTTTTGTGTCTTAAGACATCAATGTGCCGTCACGAGCTGCAGGGTTTAATATGGATTTGTCTGTGCATGTTTTTTTACTCTCATAGATTCTGCTACCATTCACATGCATTATACGACTGACAGACGTAACGGTTGGAGTTAAAATCTTCATTTGTGTTTGTGTATCTTGGATGCCCTGGGGGTAAGCAGATAAACATCAAATTTTTGTTTTTGGGTGAACTATCCCTTTAACACTTCATATTTAAATTCACCATGATAACAAAATTGACAATTCTTTTTTTAATGGAATATTGCAGTTTATAAATGATATATCTGTGTGCATATATTTTTTTTAAATTCATGTGCCCTTATATAAATTCATGTGCCCTAGATCGACCAATCAATTCCTCATTAGTAAAATCAAGTCCCGCCCTACATTTGTTCTTGTTGTTTCTACAAGCTGTTTCACTTGGATATACATCACAATTGGGAAGAAAAGACAAATCGCAACTTTGCAAAATGATTGTATGACAGCAATGAAAATCTAATCACATTACCATTGAGAATAATGGGAATTACAAAACATATATATATATATATATATATATTATTTTAGTTATTTCTTCAGGTCAGTTCTCACTCAAGAAGTAAATTATCATTAAGAAAATTATGGAATACCGGTAATAATTACATTTTTGTTCCTGGATGAATTAGTGTTCTTTAACATTAAACTTTTGTCTTAAACTTTAAATAAAAAAATATATACATTGTTTTTACATGTAATATACTTGTTTCATTGCTCCTTAGGATATGTTCAAGATGCAAATGGTTTTACTTGAAATGCTAGTTTCATAAAATGCTCACACACACACACACACACACACACACATTAATAATTTTTTTAAACTGATGTAAAGCGAACCAGTACACCAAAGTAACATGTTTTTTTCTTACGGTAAGCATGGTTGGCTGGATGAATGAATATCTGTCCAATAAGAAGTCATCTGATTTGTGTTTTCTGTAAGTACTGCTATCAGTCCAGAATAGTAACAGCGATTGTACTGCGGTGGTTTCACCACAAAGTGTTCAGTGTTTGGTGGTTTGGTAGGGACGATATGCAAACGCTCCAAACAAATTCCAAGATATGCATCCTCAATATATATGGGCTTTATTTGCTTTGCTTGCTGTACAAACTTTTGAGGGAGGTCCAAAGAAAAGATGTAACACATCCCAAGAGGATATGGAGGATATGCGTTTCTGGAGTACACGTCGTAGGGGAGGAAAAACTTGTTGGAAGGGTCTCGTATGACAAGGCTTTCGTACCACACTAACCCGGTCATATAGTTGCTTTCAACTGCGTTCAGACTGGCAAGCATTTTTATTAGGTTGTTCATGTTCAGGAGCACATCGTCGTCCACTTTCACCGCGTAGGACGCCTGTTGACACTTTCTGCTGAGCCATTCCATCATCACCATGGTTTTAATGGTCAGATTCCTGTAGGAATCCTGAAAGTTGCTCTGTAGAAGGTCTTTGTATTGTTGGCTCTCACTCCGGAGTTGCTCCTGCAACTTTTCTTCGTTGTTTCCACTGTGTATGCCCATAAGAAAGAGAACCAGCACCACTTTGTCCCCAAAAACCTTTTGTTCACCCCACGTCTTCCTGATGCCATTGCGAGCATCAACGTTCCCAGGGGGCACAGGGACAATAGCCACCACAAAGGGCTTTTGTTCTTCACATATATCTGGCTGGTCAATGATGAACTTGTATTTTCTGGGGTAAGCAACATGGTACATCCCTGGTTCTTCCTCAGTTGGTGCTTTTGTACTTAGTCTTTTCGTAACAGGGTAAATTTGTGGTTCTTCTTTCTCCATTGCCCCTTGCAACCAATTTGTTGTCATTGGGCTATAAGTGAGATAGAGCAGTAAAGAAGTTCCTGAAACCAGGAGACAAAGCAGTAACCCCTTCTTAGAGGACATCTGTGTGAACGAGGCACAACTGAAAGAGCACAAAAAGAGACTAGGTCAATGACCACTTTTACATTTGAAGAAACTATAGTTAAATTTCATGACTGAAACGTCATGTGGTGTAACCACAAAGTATAAATGAATAATTTGTGTGCACATTTTAAAACTAAAACCTACACTCACCTAAAGGATTATTAGGAACACCTGTTCAATTTCTCATTAATGCAATTATCTAATCAACCAATCACATGGCAGTTGCTTCAATGCATTTAGGGGTGTGGTCCTGGTCAAGACAATCTCCTGAACTCCAAACTGAATGTCAGAATGGGAAAGAAAGGTGATTTAAGCAATTTTGAGCGTGGCATGGTTGTTGGTGCCAGACGGGCCGGTCTGAGTATTTCACAATCTGATCAGTTACTGGGATTTTCATGTACAACCATTTCTAGGGTTTACAAAGAATGGTGTGAAAAGGGAAAAACATCCAGTATGCGGCAGTCCTGTGGGCGAAAATGCCTTGTTGATGCTAGAGGTCAGAGGAGAATGGGCCGACTGATTCAAGCTGATGGAACAGCAACTTTGACTGAAATAACCACTCGTTACAACTGAGGTGTGCAGCAAAGCATTTGTGAAACCACAACACGCACAACCTTGAGGCGGATGGGCTACAACAGCAGAAGACCCCACCAGGTAACACTCATCTCCACTACAAATAGGAAAAAGAGGCTACAATTTGCACAAGCTCACCAAAATTGGACAGTTGAAGACTAGAAAAATGTTGCTTGGTCTGATGAGTCTCGATTTCTGTTGAGACATTCAGATGGTAGAGTCAGAATTTGGCGTAAACAGAATGAGAACATGGATCCATCATGCCTTGTTACCACTGTGCAGGCTGCTGGTGGTGGTGTAATGGTGTGGGGGATGTTTTCTTGGCACACTTTAGGCCCCTTAGTGCCAATTTGGCATAGTTTAAATGCCACGGCCTACCTGAACATTGTTTCTGACCATGTCCATCCCTTTATGACCACCATGTACCCATTCTCTGATGGCTACTTCCAGCAGGATAATGCACCATGTCACAAAGCTCGAATCATTTCAAATTGATTTCTTGAACATGATAATGAGTTCACTGTACTAAAATGGCCCCCACAGTCACCAGATCTCAACCCAATAGAGCATCTTTGGGATGTGGTGGAACGGGAGCTTCGTGCCCTGGATGTGCATCCCACAAATCTCCATCAACTGCAAGATGCTATCCTATAAATATGGGCCAACATTTCTAAAGAATGCTTTCAGCACCTTGTTGAATCAATGCCACGTAGAATTAAGGCAGTTCTGAAGGCGAAAGGGGGTCAAACACAGTATTAGTATGGTGTTCCTAATAATCCTTTAGGTGAGTGTATGTGATCCAGGATCACAAAACCAGTCATAGGGGTATAATTTTTTTTTTTTTTTTTTTGAGATTTATACACCATCTGAATAAATAAGCTTTCCATTGATGTATGTTTTGTTAGGATAGAACAATATTTGGAAATCTATTTGAAAATCTGGAATCTGAGGGTGCGCAAAAAAAAAAAAAAAAAAAAACTAAGCGGAGACGCATTTAGCTGTATACGTAAAAATTTAGTACCGTATCAGCATTTCGTCCACACGGATCCAGCGTATTGGGAGCATGAAACCGATATTTTTTGAAACCGGGTCCCAGAGTGGATAAATCTGAAAACGACATCCTTGCATTTCGTGAGTACAGCCAATCCGTATATTTTGTGAAATGGTGATGTTATCACACCACGTCCCTCACGGTAAAGACTAGAAACTATGGGCTATGGGCACGTGCACATAAATATTGTGTAATTTAATTATTTTATTTACATTATTGTTTAGGGTTGGGGTAGGTGTAGGCGTTAATAAACACATCTGGTAAGTAACAAATGTATTTATTGTTATTTTATTGTGAGATTTTGCCTCACATCCTACCATTGCTTTACCCCTTCTAGCCATAACTCTTCTCCATTTTTAGTGTGTTTCTGTGGCAGAATTACAGTGCCACATACTGGCCTGGTATGTATACTACATCGTTTTGAGTCTGTTTCAGTGGTTTCATGTGTACGCAAAAATTTCTTGAAACGAGGGAAAAAAAAGATTGGATAGGGAAAGCTCTGGCTTCGTGTGTGACCGTCTGAAGGAATTAGATCAGAAAGTGATAGGAATTGAGGAACTGAACCGTAACAACGCAGTCCGGACTGCGGATACGCAGGGTAGAGTGGGCTCTATCGGGGGTCAGATCGGTGAACTTTTACGGACTGTAACCGGTCTGGCCATGAGGCTGGACGTAATGTCTAGGGAAACTGCACAGACCAGACGCGAATGCTGAGGACCAGATCTGATTGATTGATTATGATCCGGACAAATTACCGAAGATCATCAAATGGATTAAAAAATAATAAATTGTATTTGCCTGACCTAATCAACTAGCCCAACGAACCTCACTTGGTCCCTATCTCTCGGTTGGGAGGTCAGCCTGACAGCTGGGTCTGCTATCTTCCCCTGTGCACTGCCTTATCTCCCTTCAAGGACAAACCATAGAACTGAACTCGAAAACATCTGAAGTTATGGCTAACATTCTCACACAACACAATCTCAGACTCACTCGCACCATACACAACCTACCCGATCCCACCCCCTCCAACCGTCTGCCTGTCTGTTATCTATCTCCTCTCCCACTCCATACAAAAAATCCCATCACGTGACCACGTGTACTGTGTCATGTTTATGTTTATGTTTATGTTTATGTTTTGTTGTGTTTGCTATGTAATGCTTGCTAAATTGCATTCTTGTATTTCTGGAGAGCGTAGGGCGGCGCCTGAATAATCGGCTGCGGCCCGGAGGCTTGCTCCAAACTTCATTTCGTTATACTGTACTTGTACATGTGTAATGACAAATAAACTTCAACTTCAACTTCAACTTCAAATAGAGAAAATCGCCTTTAAAGTTGTCCAAATGAAGTCCTTAGCAATGTATATTACTACTAAGACATTTTTTTATATATTTATGGTAGGAAATTTACAAAATATCTTCATGGATCTTTACTTTATATCTTAATGATTTTTGGAAAAAGTCAAATTATCTGATATATTAAGAAACAAACTGACCTTGACACAATCATGAGGGTCTGCTGGGGTCACACCCTTGTCACGTTGCCGAAACTTTATCTTCTGAAGGTAGACATGAGACTGCCAGGTAAACTTACTCCTGCATTTGAGATGATGGCTGAAATTCAATGCCTCTCATTAAAACCCCAAGGTTTTGAGTATGACGACACATAGGCCTTATTCACATAGGCCTTATTCTTATTCAGCGCAGTCTTTTGATTTTTAACAGGAATGAAAGCAAGGCTGTACTATTAGTTCATGTGTTTTGGGATTGGTCTGCTGAACACTGAAACACTGCAAAAATATATTTCCAAGAAATTTCAGTAGATTGTAGCTGTGGAAAATTAGAAGTTCAATGGCATCCGCTTTTTACAGCGGATGCCATTGAAAACACGGTCTATCCCCTCACGGCCTCGCTTTCAAACCCATCATGATGCTGCTCTGAATAATGTCTATATGGGTGAATACAGGTGGGACATTTTCTGATACAATAATTTGACTCCCTCACACTAAACAATTTTAAGTAGCCAAAGATCATGACAACAACATATAGTCGTCTTCTTCTTCTTCTATGCATCATGTTTTATTAAAAAAAGTTTTGAGGCTTCACATAAGCCTCAAAACACAATTTTCCAAGCATTTCATGCAAACTAGGACACCTTTAACCTTTTATTGTCAAAGTGGGACACCTTGTTCTTGTCCCGATATCAATTACAAATGTAGCCTACTGATCTTTTACAAATCAACAATGTAGAACAAATGCATAACTAGTCAATGATTTTTAAAGTTTTAAATGCATAAAAAGATACCATACATGTGTAGTACCTCTCCCATGTATGTACTCACTTTAACGTTTCAAAAACCATTAGTTATTTGTAATTTTTCTGTTATTTAAAGTGTTAAAATATCATGTGGTGCGACCGTCCAGCCCTTTTTTGGAAACGTCTTTGAAATTACTCCAAACTTTGAAATTTTAATAAAAACTGGTTTAAATCTTTCTTTGTATGAAATTTATTGATTGACCTCTTTAAATAGATTTTTAGCGATATAAGGTCTTCATGTCATTTACAGCAACCACTCATTATGTGTTGTGACCAATAATAGCAATAACTGTATTATATTAAAAATAAAATATCTAATTTCTGTGGCTGAAATATGCATCACTGATACACTTAAGTCAGCGGTACATTTATAATGTTTTTATCAGTTTTATGCGATTTACAGGAACAATAAGTCTAATTGCTTTTAAGAAGGCAACTCTGAAATTATAGAACAAAATGTTATTTACAAAAACTCAAATGAAATGCAAATACTTTGTTTCTAAACACTTTAAATGCTGAGAACTTAGTTAAGAAAATGAATTAATTTTAAGATAAATCATGGTCACACCACATGACATTTAAGGCTACAATTCATCTAGATGGAAAAAACCCACTAAAATTACTTCATTTAATATTTTAATATGAATTTATGTGTACACAACATTCTTAATGTATGAACAATTGCAATAGATATTATTTTGGGCATTTTAATATTGGCCTGTCTAAAATCTTATATGTTATTGACCCTAACACAAAAAGTCAATACTTAATAAAATATCTTAATTTATCTTTTAGACTGATTTAACATTCCCCAATTACCTGGATTCTGAAATGGCTCATTACTGTTATAGCAGTAGTAGGCTATGAACGGGTCAATACAGTAAGCTAACAATAAGAGAAAATTACACATTACACATGGACCATATTTTGACCAAAATTCTGACGTAGGCTAGAATTTATCTTCTATCTTCCTTACTAATGCACACTGTAAAGTACAGCAAAGTACTATAATGTGAATCAAACTCTCGAAATCAAGGAAAATAAACTTATCTGCTTATATCAGACAGCGGTTTACGGCGGCAACACCTGGTGACCACGTATACCTGATGGCTGCGTTTCACTCTCCTGCCGTTTCGACAGTCAACAGCATAACACAAATATCCAATAAAGTATCCCAGTCGGTTTTTATGCCAGCAAATAAAATCCTCTATCTGTAAAAACCTCACAACAGGTGTCCCCTCGCCTCCTCCCCTCACCTCTAGCCACACCCCTATCGAATAGCTGTTCTTCGACCTCATGCTTACCGTAGTATTGCTCAAATTAGAACACACCTATTAAATACATTTAATTGTAAACAATCTATTTAAATTAATATGGGATATCATTCAATCACTTAGGCTTTTAAAAACAATCATTAGGCATAGCTTTAATTATTTTTTACATTTAATTGAACACATTTTTTCTTTCCTTTTTTTATTGACAGCTGGTATATCACAATTTGTTGCAAAAAAAAAAAAAAAAAAAAACTGTAAGTATGGTATTTGAAATTATATTTATGTTTAACACCAATTATTAGCCTATTAACACAATCTCTACATTAACAGCATCATCAGATCCAGACCAGCATGAAACATTACAAACAAAATCAGAATGAGAACAAACAGCATGCATAGTCAACGTGTGTATATATATAGTATATTAGGCTATATAGCATAATTTGTATCAGTAAATATATATATATATATATATATATATATATATATATATATATATATATATATATATATATATATATATATATATATATATATATATATATTATTATCAACAACTACTTAAAGGTACCAGATAGCGTCCTGTTTGTTTAGCAGAGCTTTGCTGCCTTCTAGTGGCTGCCTAATTTGAGCTGTGTGTGTGTGTGTGTGTGTGTGTGTGTGTGTGTGTGTGTGTGTGTGTGTGTGTGTGTGTGTGTGTGTGTGTGTGTGTGTGTGTGAATTTTGAAAAATGAATCAAAAAGTGTTTATTTAGCTAAGACGTGCAAGTTTTATATTTCAAATTCATAGGAACAGTGCATCATTCAGGATACAAATGTTCAAAGAATACAAGCACATATATACACACACACACACACACACACACTAAAACAAACAAATTGCTTTTGTAAAAAGAATTAAACCGAACCTTTAGCGACATTAACCAGTAACTTTGCATCTCAGCAAGGTTTGCTGGATGAGTGGATATCCATCCAATAGGAATTCAGCTGAGTCAGGTTGTCTGTAAGTATTGCTATCAGTCCAGAATAGTAACAGTGATCGAATTGTGGTGGTGGATGGACCACAAACTGTCTGATATTTGGTGGTTTCTTAGGGGTAATTCCCAAATGCCTCAAGCATATGCCCAGATATGCATCCTCAATAAAAATAGGACTGATATGCCTCGAGACTTGTAGGATCTTCTCCGGCAAGTCCATAGAAAAGATATAACACATCCCCAGAGGATACGGAGGATATCTGGATTTAGGATACACATTGTGAGGAACATAAAACTTGCTGGATGGATCTCTGATGACATTGTTGTCAGACAATACAAATCCGGTAATGTAGTTATGTTGTAGTGTTTTCAGATCCAAAAGCATTTTTATTAGGTTGTTCATGTTGAGGAGCACGTCGGCGTCCACTTTCACCGCGTAGGACGCCTGTTGACACTTTCTGCTGAGCCATTCCATCATCACCATGGTTTTAATGGTCAGATTCCTGTAGGAATCCTGAAAGTTGCTCTGCAGAAGGTCTTGGTACTGCTGGTTCTCATTCTGGAGTTGCTCCTGCAGTGTTTTGTTACCACTTTTTGAGCCTAGAAGAAACAGAACCACCACCACTCCATCCTGGACGAGCTCCTCGCTGCCCCACGTTATCCTGATGATCTTACGTGCCTTGAAGTTCTCTGGAGCCACAGGAACAATAACCACCACAAAGGGGTTTTGTTGTTCACACTTCTTTGGCTGGTCAACGATAAATCTGTAATTTTGAGGGTAAGCAACATGGTGGTCCCCTTTTTCTTTCGCCACCTTCTGCCACTTTCTTCTTTCAAGGGTAGAAGCAGTGAAATACAACAATAAGAAATTAAGTAGAATGAGGAGACTAACCAGCAGCCAACTCTTACAGAACATCTGAACGAGGCTGAAAAGAAAAAAAAGATTTTGTTTAAAAATGTGTTTTATTTCTAGCTTGAATTTCATGGTGAAGGGGGAGAAAATGAAATGGAGGAAAAAGTTCTTAAATGTAATTTTTGGGAGGAGTGAACCCATCTAATCTTTCAATTAACTTACAGAGCATATAAGCAGCAGCTCACCTTGCATCAGCTGTTTTGGCATCCTAAAGTTTCTCGGGTGAACACAAAGTATGTGAGGGAACGTAAAGTTTCTCAGGGGAACACAAAGGTTTTGGAAGGGAACACAAAAGTTTTGCGAGTGAACTTAAGTTTCTCGGGAGAACGCAAAAGTTTTGGAAGGGAACAAAAGTTTTGCGAGCGAACATAAAGTTTCTTGAGGGAACACAAAGGTTTCCTTTCGAAAGGGAACTCGCACTGCGTCCTAGAACGCATATGGGGAACGCCTCCAGTGTGACTACTATCCAATCACGGCAATCCTATTGACCAGCGACAGCCCGTGATGTCATCAATGTGCGCCCACCAAGTATATAAGGGCACCTTGCAAACATGACACCATCCTTTTCGTCTTCAGATTCTGTCTGAATGTTTCGAGTTAAGGTAATCCAAATTCATTGGTTTCTGCCTGGGATCTAGTCTAGAGCATGCACAGTCAGCTCTTATGGAGCTGTTTGTTTGATTGTGTGAAATGTGAGCGTTTTTCATCTGAGATCACTCCGCTCTTGTCTGGCTCTCTTCTTGAGGGAAGAGGGTTTGGCATCTGAGACTGGTGATGCGCATCATGGTTTCCTCAGATGGAGCTCGCCGATCATCACAAGAGGGAGTTTTCCCTCAGACGATCTGGCGGCTGACAAGACTTATAAGCAAGTGCTCTTAGCACTTATTAATTTAATGTTCTCAGGCAGGTCCCAGGCAGGCGGGAGGCGTCACGGTCCGAGGACTGAAGACAGGACCCGAGGGCCAGCATTGCCTTTCATGCGCCCCCTCGGCCGAGGGTAGGTCGCAAAGAGGTGGACTCCTAGAAGGAGTTGAAGGAGCTGTGCATCACAAACGCAGTCAGCATCGATGATGGGTCTCCTTCCTGAGGGTGAACTAAGAATAACGCTGACCCTCCCTTCTCTTCTTCGTCGCCTCCCCAGGTGCTTCTTACATCAGGCCTGGGGTGGGCCCATATGAGTGGAATGATATTCTAGGGCCTGCCTGGCTTGGGCTGTGAGAGCGCCCCCCTCAGGCCTTAGTAGTGGTGCACCTAAGCATACATGTTTTGAATAAAGCTTATGGGTGGATATCATTACACGCTGCAGGCGAGCAGGGATAGAGGAGTAGAGGGCTTCGGGGATCGCTGCATCGTTGGAGGAAGTTTTCCTAGGGCCCTGTTGTTCCCCTGTTAGGTGGTTAGAACGATCATAGAGATATTAGTCACATGGGCTCTGTGGTGAGCTAGTATTGCTAGTAGAGAACGAGCTGCTGCTCCGTCTACTGTGCGCAGTGAATAAACCTCCTCTCAGTGTGCGAGTAGTTTGAGGAAGCACCGCTCATTCCTGCGGGTATGTAGTGCATTGCTAGGCTTGTGGATGTTCACCTAGTCTAAAAAGGTAGCCACTTCAGGGTAAAGCGGTTAGTATCTCCTCTCAGTGTAAAACTCCCGAGAGTGTAGGTTCAGACTAACGCATGAACTTCAGTTAGATCTACGTCCAGCTCTGCAGGGTTCTGACTTTTTCTGCCCGAATGCCTCCTCTCAGGTGAGGCTGTCGCTCTCCCAAGCCTCAGGTAAAGATCTATGCTTGCCGGCTGGCCCTCACCAGGGCCGCCGCATTAGCTGGCCTAGGCTTTCAAGGGATGACGGAAGCGTTACACTAAAGCACTGTCGCCCCGGGCCCTTCACTAGGTGAATGTAGTTTTTTTTTTTTTTTTTTTTTTTTTTAGCATCCCTAATGTCAGCCTCCTCTCATTTGAGAGTCATCTGGCCAAGGCCCGCCCCCTTCTCTGTGTTCTGGGTTTTTTTGAGTAATGCAGGTTGGTGCTGAGGCAGAATTGATAGTGACTTAGCCAGTGGTCGTAGGGTGAGGTTAGGCCGTCTTTCGCTTATACACAAAGAAGACTGAGGTTTGCTGGACCCCGCCTCCCAGAGCTAGTTTTTGGCCGCCAGCTTTTAGTAGGCCCTGACCCTATCTATATATCAGGGCCAGGTTATATTTGAGTACCCCACTCCTAGCTCTGTGTCATTCTGCTCCACCCATGGCTTGGGTTGAGCAGCACTTCACAACCTTTGTTTATGATGGTTTGGTAGTACACTCCCTTTGAAGCCAGAGCATTGCCATGGCTGACGCCCTCACACGTAAATGGTAGCCCGCTAAGAAGAGGCGGACCCTCCATGGAAGTGGGTGGCGTAAGCTGTACACTTGTCTATTCACTTTAGAGGGTCCAGGGCGGTCTTGCCGAGTACACTGCTGTTGGCAATGTTAAGTCCCAGGCTCGTAGGCACTGCCGGTGAGACTGTGCCATCACACAGTAGCCCTCAGTGGGATGGATCGTTCCCCGTATGCATTCTAGGACAGAGTGTGAGTTCCATTTCGAAAGTGACCGTCTCAGGTTACATATGTAATCTCTGTTCCCTGAGAACAGGGAACGAGACACTGCATCTCGTTGCCATGTCTCGGGGCCTGCCTGCCAAACAGTCCCTTCAGACGAAAAAGATGGTGTCATGTTTGCAAGGCGCCCTTATATACTTCCTGGTTGCACATTGATAACATCATGGGCTGTCGCCAGTCAATAGGATTGCCGTGATTGGATAGTAGTTCAGGCACCAGTTACGCTGGAGGCGTTCCCCATATGCGTTCTAGGACGCAGTGTCTCATTCCCTGTTCTCAGGGAACATGCGTAACCTGAGAGGTTTTGCGAGTAAACACAAAAGTTTTGCAAGCGAATGTAAAGTTTCTCTGGGGAACACAGGTTTTGCGAGAGCACAAAAAAAGTTTTGTGAACGAATGCAAAGTTTCTTGTGTGAACGCAAAAGTTTGGCAAGGAAAGGTAACGTTTCTCAGGGGAACATGTTTTGCAGAAAACGCAAAGTTTCTCAGGGGACGCAAAGGTTTTGCAAGGGAACACCAAAACATTGAAATATATTTTTTCCTTCCATCACCATTTACCTTTAGTGGCTCTGTAATTTGAATTTTAACTTTTAAAGGAATAGTTCAGACAAAGACACACAAGTTTCAAAAGGCATAAGGGTGAGAATGTGACGACAGAAAGTTTTCAAGTGCATTTTATCAAATGTCTTTAAAAATGTAAAGATTTTTTTTAAAAAGTGGGTCATTGTTACGCAGTTGATTAAAATGCAAAAACGCTATGCTTCTCTGAGGTAAACAAGAAAATGATTTTGACTACTGCGCTTAGAGCCTTGAAGCTCGAAGGCTTTTCCGCAAAATTACATAAAATTTCCCTGATGCAAATTCAGTACTTTCTACTCTCTAAAAACATGAGATGCAGTTTACCCTAAGATGCCTAAAGCCATAACAAAATACAAAATCAAATCTGTAAAATGTTTACACATACCTTATCTTGTCTTGAGAGTAACAGCAATACTGAACATGTGTCTTCAGAGTTGCTGTATCTGGTTTGCTCCTCCTCTTGTCCTTTTTCCTGACCTATTGGATCCTTTAAAAATCACCTGGTGAGGCTGTCAAGTGTGTCACAGTGAGTTGGTGAAGGTCATTTTGCTACTCGAAAGGGTCATGTTACCACCCATCTCTCAATCATTCTCCTCTGTCTCAAAATGTTTTCCACCGTGTTTCTGATGCAAACTGGCACTGGAATATAACAAAAGGCCTCTTAAGGTAGGTCCTAAAATTTCAGATGGTTTTAAATTCAATTGTTTTTTAATGTCTAAATGTTTTCATGATCTAAGGCATTATGATAGTCTGGAAGCTGCCACATCACCTTACCAATATATTTGCATAACATGCAAAATACAAGATGAAGGTTCAAATGTGACCTTGTCAACATTTGAGTTGTAAAGTACTGAAAGCAACTACAATAAAACAATTTTTTTTTTTTTCCTGAAATGTCTATTGCTATGTGGTTTGTGGACAGGCAGATGGTCCTAAAAAGTTATTTTATTTAAAACAAATACATTTATTTTATTTTTATTCTGGATATTTATAGTCAACCCTTAAAAAGAAAGTCTAATAACATAAATCTAGTCCTGTATAGAAAACGTAAGCTGTTTGTCAGTCTTTACATTTTAGTGGAGATATTCACAGATACCACAAAATTTACAGCATTTTAACTAAAAATGTTTTATTTACTTTAATAAATCTAAATTTAAAATCGTAATGACAGCCTCTTTTATAAGTACATTACTGTAAACACCTTGGTGTCATGTATTATTTTACGCATGCAACATATGAAAGATTCTAGAACTATTTTTGAATTATTACTCTTTCAAGAGACACACACACACACACACACACACACATATATATATATTTTACACACTTTATAAATATTTAATCTAAAAGACAAAAATAAGTTACCATATAGATCTAATAAATAACGATTTACTTTTACTTGATGACCTATTCATACACACAAACATTTTGAGTTCACTGATTATGTCTTCCATAAAAACAGTTAAGTCAGAATGAAATTTGACAATCTTTGACTTTGGCGAAAGTCTTAGGCTCCAAGGTGCTCCAGCTGCCATACTAGACAGCTTGAGATACGTCCTTGAAACATAAATCCCCAGCCTTCAAATAACCAAAAGTTTCTTAGCATATATTACAGAAGGAGATACAATGATAACATAGATTTTCTACACAGAATCCAGTACTCCATTATGAAGACGATAGGACGTGAAGGGGTGGAGGTGGGTGTAAATGTCTGTGCGACAGACTGAGGAGCATGTGTTTGAATGAGCTTAAATACTATAGTTGATTAGAGTAGGTGGAGTAATAAATCAGCTGAGCATCAGCTGATATCATTTAGCGATCAGTGGTCTGCCTGAATTCCCTTGATCACTCAAGCTCTGTATGTTACAAAAATATCCTACATTTTTCCAAAACAGTCTTTCACATAAGATGTATGTAAATCAAATTCAGGCAGCCACTAAACATTCAAAATTAATTCCTTTTATGTGGTCCTCTTTACGTCCTTCCAGATGTCTATTAGCTGCTGTGGGGATCCCAGGATAGTCGTAATGACCTTAAAAAAATCCTCTCGTTTATATTGTCCCATATAGATTCTAAACTGTGAAGGGTCTGGGGGGGATGAGGGCGCAATGTCCAAATGTTTCAGACAAGTGCCCACATATGCGTCTTCAATGTTGAAGGGCTTTATGACCTTGGAAGCCTCAACTATTTTTTCCGGCATGTCATTGGAGAAAACATATCCCATTCCTAGCAGGTAAGTGGGGTAGTTCGGTTCAGGGTACAGCTCCTCTGACACATACCATTTTGAGTTTTTGTTTCTGACAACGGGCCGGTTCCACATCAGGACTCCAGTGATGTAGTTCTGCCTGGGTGTGTTGAGTGCCAATAGGAGAGTCATCAAGTTTTCTATGTTTAAGTACATGTCAGAATCGACCTTCATACTGAAATTCGCTTGAGGGCAACGAGTGGCCAACCAATCCATGATCATCATCGTCTTTATGGTCAGGTTGAAGTACGAGTCCACAAAGTTGCTCTGCAGTAAGTCTCTGTGTTGTCGGCTCTCTTCCTCCAGCTGCTGTTGAGCTTTTTCAGAGTCGGATCTTCCAGTCAAACCCACCAAGAACAGAGTCATCACTGCTTTTCCCTGAACTGTGCTCTCATTCCCCCATGTGCTCCGGATGGCCTTACGAGCTTCTACCTGATGGGGCGCCACAGGGACCATCAAGACCAGGAATGGATCCCACTGACTACATTTATCCGGTTCGTCCAGAATGAAGTGATAGTTGCTTGGATGAGCTACATGATGATGCACTGAAATGTCTGTGGTTTGTGTAGAAATTTGTGTAGTTCTTCGTTGGACTTCTTGATTAGCTTTGGGTGCAGGTGCTAAAAATATTGTTTGATTATCACGGCCAGAAGGGAATTTAATAATCATGTAATAGGAGTGTATCTGATTTACCACGTTTTTATATAAGGTGTCAGGAAGCACAGTGGTCTTGAGAGAGAAATCAGAGAAGTGAATAATGGCAGACGATATGACCGTCAATGTAAGTAGCAGAATGAATCCTTTTTTAATGTGGCACCTGTGTTGAGCTCTATCCTGAGCCAAACAGCATCTAAGAGAGACAAAACACAGTAAAGGTATTCAATGAAATGCATTCCAATTATATCATTTAGGCGTATCATTTTATGAGAAGCATATTGGCACAACAACAGTGAGATCTGAATAAATGGGCAGATGATTAAAGTGTCAGTATCAAACTTGAACAGATACAGTACCCATCAAAAGTTTGCAAACATTACAATTAGAAGCAAGCTCAGCGTAAAATAGGCTATCTTCCGCTGCCTGTATCAATGGCAGTGCCTATAGCATAAAATTGTTGTAATTTATTGATGTAGTCTATACAGTTCATAACAGATAGTCATCGTCTAAATAAAAAATTCTGATGCTAAAACGATTAGCCTCAGTGGCGTAACTTTAACCTAGTAATGACGGACCCCGGTGCAGCCACAAATATCATAACTATCTATAGACCTACTGTAATTAAGACCTATATTCAAGAAATGTATTAAAAACAGAAAGCTGCTATAGTTTCAGCCTTACTCAAAGGCTGCGGAAAAATCTAAATTAAAATACAATTTATACAAAACAAAATTCACTTTAAAGAAACTCAATGAAGTGGTCAAAGTCATGTCTGACAAACTCTCCCAACATTTTGCGCATCTTATGATGTGTCCTATCTTACTCGTGCTGTTCACTTTTCATAATAAACAGATACATTTTTTTTTTTTAAATTATATTATAGGCTAATATTTAAACATAGCACGCCAGCAGCCATATCACCCTGTAGCCCAAGACTGGTTTCCCACTGAAGCTAAGCAGGGTTGAGTCTGGTCAGTACCTGGATGGGTGACTAACTGAAAAAAATAGGTTGCTGCTGGAAGAGGTGTTAGTGAGGCCAGCAGAGGGTGCTCACCCTGTGGTCTGTGTGGGACCTAACACCCCAGTATAGTGATGGGACACTATACTGTCAATGAGCACCACATTCTGGTGGTTTGTGGGGAGGCCCAAAGCCGTTGATATGGGCAGCCTACTGGAGATGGACAATACTGGTTGGTGTTGCTTTTAACAGGTGGTCTGCTAAAGATGTGCAATACCTGAACTTATTCTGATTCATGTTCGGCATCATGACTTGTAGAGCCTTCTAGACTTGAGCTAAACAGTCAACCAGAAAACTATTGTTGTGCCTAAATGACTGCCTATATACCACAATAAAGCCTTGTTCATAGACCAGTGTTTAAATTTTGATTAGAATGGTATTACACTACTTCCTAACTGAAACTTAACCTATATTGTGAATAATTGTATTCTTAAGAGCACTTAATGATTTATGTTCAGCCAAAAATGACACAAGATTAGTCATTCTTCAGTCAAAGCCTCCCACCACATGGTCCATCAGAAACAAATAAAGTGCTAAAACAGTACAACTTTTTCAAGCAATAAAACAGATGAATGCATTACAAAAATAACTAAAAATGAGGCATAATCAGTATCAGATACAGATCAGGAGCTGGGTAAATATTACAGGTTTTCAACCATGGTTACTTTTTAATGTCATGTTAGCTAACGCGTTCTTCATGTATTGTGCTAGTTTAGGATCTACACAAAAACACATTTTGTTATTTGAGTGTTTCCTGAGGTTTTTGTTATTAAAGTTCCTGTTTCAAGCCGTATTCCCTTTCAGTCGGTCATGTTCGATGTACGTCGGAACTGACCGACGAATTGGGATCTATTTTCGGAGACCAATCTACTTCGAGTGTTTACAAATGAGCCAATAATCATTGGCATGTGGTCCCCGTTCTGCCCGCAGTGCGGGTATAAATACGGAAGCGGAAGTACCGCATATCGCTTTCAACTTCAGAGCCAAACTGTGCTGTTACGAGGCGTCTCTACGCTCTGAAGTGGACCCTGTGCGTTGAGTGGTGCTCTTCCCACCAGGAAGACCCCTGAAGGTGTTCGATTAATGTCGTGCTTTCTTTCCTGCAAGATGGGCTGGAGCACACCCTCAAAGTGTACGTCGCGGCAATAGCAGCGTATCACGATGCAGTGGAAGGCAAGTCCTTAGGGAAGAATGACTTAATCGTCAGGTTCCTCAGAGGTGCGAGGAGACTGAATCCTCCTCGTTCAACCTCGGTACCCTCTTGGGACTTCCCTCAGAGCACTTCCTCCTGTTCCTTCCTCCCTTTGAGCCATTATAGTCTGTAGAGCTAAACATCCTGTCCATGAAGACAGTGCTCCTGACTGCATTGGCCTCAATCAAGAGGGTAAGGGCCTAGAATTCAGGTCGGCCAACTCTCACGTTGTCCTGAGACCCCGGCCTGGATACGTGCCCAAGGTTCTTTCGGGACCAGGTGGTGAACCTGCAAGCGCTGCCTTTGGAGGAGGCAGACCCAGCCCTGGCTTTGTTGTGTCCCGTCCACACTCTTCACGCTTACATCGACCGGATTCAAAGCTTTAGAACCTCAGATCAGCTCTTCGTCTGTTACGGAGGCCAGCAGAAGGGAAAGGCTGTCTCCAAGCAGAGGTTAGCCCACTGGATAGTGGATGCTATTGTCTTAGCTTACCAGTCCCAAGACGTGCCTTGCCCGTTCGGGTTGTGAGCGCACTCCACAAGGAGTGTAGCTTCCTCCTGGGCGCTGGCTCAAGTTGCCTCGCTGACAGACATATGTAGAGCTGTGGGCTGGGCAACACTTAACACGTTCGCTAGATTCTATAGCCTCCGTGTAGAGCCGGTATCTTCCGGAAACAGCTAACCCTGCGAGATCCTCGTCACCCCTTCGGTGTCAGACGTTGTGGCCGTCTGATGCCAGGTCTGCACCCGTATGCATGTGGAACGTGTGTGTAGGCTGGATTTCCATATGTAGCAGTTCCCTAATGACAACCCCATATGTGTATTCTTCCACGGTACCAGATACCTTACCGTACTTAGTCCTTATGTGTAATCTGCCACCTCCCCTTCCATTGAAAGGATGTGGCTCCACAGCGTACCACCTCCCTGAGACAGGCACGCTTTCCCAGCGTTATCCAGTAGTCATACTGAGTGGGTCTTGCAGGAACAGCAGTGACTGACCTTCCCTGCCGGGAGCCCTGACTCCCACTCCAACTTAGGAGTGGTCCAGTGAGCTCAGGCAGGGCGCTGGAAGGGCCAGCATCCCTGGCGTGTTGGTAGGGATCCCAATTTGTCGGTCAGTTCCAACGTACGTCGAACGTAACCGACTGAAAGGGAACGTCTCGGTTACGTATGTAACCCTCGTTCCCTGAAAGAGGGAACGGAGACATACGTCCCGTCGCCAGGTGCTGTGCTTCAGCTGAAGGCCGAGTCACGAAGTCTCGGCTCCTCAGTTAAAAAAAGCAATATGTGGTACTTCCGCTTCCGTATTTATACCTGCGCTGCGGGCAGAGCGGAGACCGCATGCCAAGGATTATTGGCATGTTTGTAAACATTCGAAGTAGATTGGTCTCTGAAAACAGATCCCAACTCGTTGGTCAGTTCCGACGTACGTCTCCGTTCCCTCCTTCAGGGAACGAGAGTTACATACGTAACCGAGACGTTTTCCCCAGTCTGTCTAATTAGTTATGTCTATCATGTGTCTTGTTAATTATCTCATGTGCCCTGTGTATTTAGCCTTCAGTTCTCCCTCAGTGTTTGTCCGTCGTCGACGTATACTGGTGTTATTTGAGTGTTTCCTGAGGTTTTTGTTATTAAAGTTCCTGTTAATAACAGGTTTCTCGGTTCTTGAATTTCACACGGTATTCAAGGACTGGCAATTATGTGAAAACAAGCATTGGTCTTAGAAAGTGCTTAAATTAAACAAAACTTAAGAGTAGTTAAAGAGAAACCAACATATTTCTGCTTTTTCATTCAGGGAGTCACACACACACACAGAGAGTGTTGTAAATGTTAACTGTTGGATTGATAAACTATGTGCATTCAAATAATGTATCTAGAATATTATATATAATATTTTAAATGTATAATTTATCATTTTGACTCCTAATTTATAATTTTCCTGTTCTTAGAAAATCAGTTATGTGATGTTGACCCTTGTCAAAAATCCTATTGGAATTTCAGTTTATCCTGTAGGATCTTACTGGATTCTTAGAATCCTATTGGACATTCTGATTTATTTTAATGGAATGTTAATTTGTCCTGTAGGATCTTACTTAGAGTCTTATTGGACATTGTGTTTTACTGAATGGAATTTCACTTTGTCCTGTGATATTTTTTATTATTACTTATTATAATAAATAAATAAATAACTTTTGAATCACCCTGCTGTTGGCCATATGTCCTTCTATCTTTTTCCGACCTCATAAGCAAAAAAACAACAACAAAAAAAAAAAACGTGCTGCACGCGCTCCTCCATCAGTGAATGGCAGTGAAATCCAGGCTAAAACTTTATCACGCAATGATACAGTGAGACGCGTCACGCGTGCCTATATGGAAAGTGTTCAGGAGGCATGCTATAAGGTTTTGCTCGGCCGTTACCCTGTGCGTGCTGCCGTCAGCATATTACTATATCTCGCACTGTTGTCATGGCAGGGGCGTGTCCAGAGAGGTGGCACCGGCCTCCCCCTGGAATATGATTGGTCCCCTTGGTGCCTCCCCCCAACATCATTGGGCTAGATTTATTGTCATCCTGAAAATGTCCACCGCCATTGGATCAGAGCGCTGTCAATCACTGCTTGATTTGCGTCTCGCGACGGGGAATCACAGTTGTGCGCTTTTCAAACAGGAGGAGAGAGACACCACGACACGTCCGTGTTTACAGTATGAACACACTCGGTTATATACTTTGAAATATTACTTTATCTGTTGTTTTAAAGACTAAAGGCATAATAATCTTAAGAAGGCCGTGGCCTGGTAAACACTGAAATGTGAGAACGTTAACTAGCACCATGCAACTGTGTAATTTAGATACTATCAATACTGTTAGATACTGTCAATAATTTACATCCTTAAGTTTTTTCAAACCTGTATGAGGGTATTTCTTCTGTTGAACACAAAAAAAGATATTTTGAAGAATGTTGGTAACCAATCAGTTGTTTGTGGAAGCCCGTTTCCGTAAAAACATATGATTAAGTCATAATAATGAGAAACTTTCTCGTAATAATGAGAAACTGTCATTGTGTGCTTGCTGTTGCTGATTCTGATTACCAATATTAGGGCACAGGGCACTGCACAATATTTAGGAAATCGTGCTTAATATTTTCTATATTTTCCCCCCTGTGCCATAGAAGAACATAGGGCATTGGAACAGCAGCAGGGTGAGTAAAACATAACTTTATTTTCATTTCAGGGTGAACTAACTAAAATCCTGTGGAAATGATCCTACAGGATATCTCTATATTGTCTTATAAGACAATTCCCCAGAATCCAATAGGAGTCCGATGAGAATCTTATAGGACAAGACATAAATATCCTATAAGACAATTTCAGAGCGGAATCCTATAGAAATGGTTCCAAAATATGATAGAAATTCTAAATGGAATCCTGTACAGGTTTCTTATTGGAATCCTTTAGGATTTTTTGACAAGGGATCCTTTTATAAAGCTTTTTTACAAAACGATTGCAAAACAGGATGATTTTTGAGAATTTAAGCTTTCAAATAATACCTATAATGATTAGGATTACTTAAAACTTGGTTTGAACAGATCTGATGATCAATAATATTAATGTTAATAATAATGTTAAGCTCTTTAACCATTTTATTTATTTATTTAGAATTATCTGTCAGTAATGATAAACTAAACTACTGCTCTGCTTCAGTCTATTGCAGATATAGATATTCATACATGCATGCGTATAACTACGGTTGCAGACGCACAGGCAACATCTGAATGCTCACAAAGCTCGTTCACGACCGGCTTTGACCGTTCGAAAACATATAGCGGCCCATAGAAACAGTTGCTAATGAGGCATCTACTTATACATATCTATAGACAGCAGTGCATAGGGTTCAGTGGCGCTCGGCCCACACGGCGAAAGCGTGAGAGTTGGCAGCTCTGAAGGTCTACCGTGCGGTTGAGAAATCGGTTAAAGGGTTAAGGGTTACACATTTACTGTTGTTCGCTGAATTTACGCGTTCGAAATCCAGTCATTTTAAAGCAAATCCACGCGATCGGGAATTTCGCGTGAATGAAAAGACTTTGCAGAAATTGGGCTGCTTGGTTTTAAAGTGATTTCTGTGTGAGCTGTGCTTCTTACATCGCTACACTTGTGACAAACAATGGACCTTTTTGCCTCGAAAGTTCAATGAAATTTTATGTGATCTGTCATAGTATCGCTACACTCATAAAATTAAAGGTTCATCGATGGAACTACTGTAAAAAACCCCTTTTGGAACCTTTATTTTTAATGTTTAATCAGTCACTTCCAAAAACTTACCATAGCCAATTCTTTCTGAGTTTGAGGCTGTATGCTTGAACGAAATTACATTTATACAATTTCATCCAAAGTGACTTGCATTTAAAGGGATAGTTCACCCAAAAATTTTAATTGAATTTCTGCTGAACCCAAAAGATATTTTGAAGAGTGCGGGTAACCAAATAGTTGATGGGCCCCATTGACTTGAAAAAATACTATGGATGTCAATGGAGCCCATCAACTATTTGGTTACCAACTATTCACTCAGAATTCCTGATCGCGTGGATTTGCTTTAAGATGACTGGATTTCAAACGTGTAAATTCAGCGAACAGCGGTAAATGTGTCCGCACCTTAACAACCTACTTAGTTTATACTGTATGACGAGTAGCGGTTGAACGCAACCAGCTTACAACGCCATTTTTTTTTTTTATCATCCTGACCTAAACCGTGCTTTGCCTCAATTGTAGCATTGAAAAGCCTAATATCTTCTACCTTAACGTTCGTTCGCACGATTCATAAAATAACAGTTTTAAAAAAAAGATTCTTTAAAATGAGTTCAGCAGAAGAAAGAAATTCATACAGTTTTGGAACAACTTGAGGGTGAGTAAACGACAGAAGTTTCATTTTTGGGAGAACTATCCCTTTAAGGTAGGCTAGACATTAAATCAGTGGTAGCAGCATGTACAGGAGCTACAAGAACTAAAATGATCCATTTTTAATGTAGTCATTTACTTCCCACCAAGATTGAAATGTTTCTAAATTTCAATAAAGATCCAAACTGTTTCCAAATTCTAAATGAAATACTTTAATTTCTTACAGATCCTGAAAAGTTGTAGTTAGGAGTTATCTTCCATTCAGCATATTTGTCATCCATGTGGTTGCGGTTTACAAAATTACCCCAGCAGAGCATTATTAAAATATCAGATGACCATAAATTGCACACAATATTAATTTATATTGATTAAGACAAAAGTTTATTGTTTAAACGAAAGACAATGGCAAATGTGAGCTCACCTCTTCCAGCCATATCCATTGGAGAGTTTCACCTCCATGTCTTGGTGTGTGTGCATCTGGATTCAGGGCGATTACTGGCCCATTTAGCTGAAAACCAGAGAGTTAAAGCAGCCTTAGAATTATAGGTTGCCCCACCCCCTCCCACCTCATACAGGTGTTCACTGAGGAAGGGGGTGTAACAGAGCCACAGGAGCGAGTTATAGTGAACCCAAATGCAGTTTTATTTAACACAACTTAAACAAAACTAAATAAAAATGGCTATAACTTGACCTTGAAAAATGACTAAACCTGAACATGAAGACACTCACCAAACAAAGCTAGACAAAGACACATGAAATAGGGCTTAAATACACACACTACTAATGACTAGACAAGGGACAACTGTGAACAAATCAAACAACAAGGGAGCACATGGCAAGGACAAGGCAAACAGGAAACATGACTATAACAATTCAAAAATAAGACATGAAAAAATGAACATGAAACAAACCCAAAACACTAGACATTACAGGGGATTGGGCTAATGGGCCAATGTCGTATGGTTATTTTCAAATAGACCACAATTTTCCATACATAGTTAATGCAAAGCAGTTCTTTTAAAGCAAAATATGCTTCCGCTGACTGATGTGTATAAACTAACCAAACAGTTACCCTTTAATCCACTTTAGATAAAATAACACTGTACACATTTTGGTCATTGCACTCTTTATTGGACTTATAGTCATAGTCCTCAATTTCATAAATCTCATTCCGGTCATATTGACAGACGTCCTGTGGTATGTTAAGACTTCATGAGACATTAGCCTCAACGTCAAGAAAACGTAAAAAACATTTACGATAGAAGCCTATTGAACTGGTAAAATACACATACATGAACTGACAATATACATCCAAATGTATTTAATACATTGTATTTCGTCAATAACAACCTTACAATAGAAGGCACTTGGTACTGGTAAACATATGTTCGATAAAATATCCTGTGCAAATACATTTCATTAAAATACTCACGCTGGCCGTGAAAGGCCATAGTCGTAGCATTTATCCATTGTGCATGGCAGATATACAACATTACATATGGGGTTTCCGGTGCAAAACCAGGCTCTGGTTTTACGTTTAAGTGAGAAATGTCAGCCATGCATAAAGGTTTTACAATCCGCTAGCCACAGAACTTAATAATGGATAAAAAATAGTGGGGTCCAAAAGTGGACTCATGTCATCATATGACGCAGTTTTGACACAGTCAATGTCTCGTCTTCGAAAACGTACAAAACATAAACACAGTTGCACCATTAAATGGCTAATAATGAAAATACAAGCTTATAGCAATCACACATTTTGGCTGACAAAACTGTTAAAATGTAACTTTCCCTATAGGTCCCGAATTGGTTAGTTTTTGGAAGAGAGAGGCATACTGGTATCAAAATTTGCGGATTAAGCCGCGTTTCCACCGAAGGGACTAGGGACTTATGGATGTAGTGTTGCACCCGTAGGTTTCCAGAGAGCATTTTTGAAGCCTAAAAGCAGGCCGTTGACATCTTGGCAGCGCATCATCGCGCATCACTCCTGGATAACTGAAAATGGGTAAAGGGGCGGGATGTGGGTGGAGCTGAGGTGCCAGGTTGCTGAAACCACGCCCGTCTAGCTCGACAATAGAGACACACGCGTCATAATCTGAAAACCACACCCACCAGGGGGTCTCCAACCGGAAACCAACCGTCTCCATTGACTTTGTATTGCGTGAAGCGGCGTCCTTGTCATTTCTGACTTACAGTATTGTTCAAAATAATAGCAGTACAATGTGACTAACCAGAATAATCAAGGTTTTTAGTATATTTTTTATTGCTAAGTGGCAAACAAGTTACCAGTAGGTGCAGTAGATTTTCAGAAAACAAACAAGACCCAGCATTCATGATATGCACGCTCTTAAGGCTGTGCAATTGGGCAATTAGTTGAAAGGGGTTTTGATATCACCCCACAAGTTCTCGATTGGATTAAGGTCCGGAGATTGGGCTGGCCACTCCATAACATTAATTTTGTTGGTTTGGAACCAAGACTTTGCTCGTTTACTAGTGTGTTTGGGGTCATTGTCTTGTTGAAACACTCTTCAGCATAGGGCAACATGACCTCTTCAAGTATTTTAACATATGCAAACTGATCCATGATCCCTGGTATGCGATAAATAGGCCCAACACCATAGTAGGAGAAACATGCCCATATCATGATGCTTGCACCACCACTTCACTGTGTACTGTGGCTTGAATTCAGAGTTTGGGGGTCGTCTCACAAACTGCCTGTGGCCCTTGGACCCAAAAAGAACAATTTTACTCTCATCAGTCCACAAAATGTTCCTCCATTTCTCTTTAGGCCAGTTGATGTGTTCTCTGGCAAATTGTAACCTCTTCTGCACATGCCTTTTTTTTAACAGAGGGACTTTGAGGGGGATTCTTGAAAATAGATTAGCTTCACACAGACGTCTTCTAACTGTCACAGTACTTACAGGTAACTCCAGACTGTCTCTGATCACCCTGGAGGTGATCATTGGCTGAGCCTTTGCCATTCTGGTTATTCTTCGATCCATTTTGATGGTTGTCTTCCGTTTTCTTCCACGTCTCTCTGGTTTTGCTCTCCATTTTAAGGCACTGGAGATCATTTTATCTGAACAGCCTATAAGTTTTTGCACCTCTTTATAGGTTTTCCCCTCTCCTTTTTAATCAAAGTACGCTGTTCTTCTGAACAATGTCTTGAACGACCCATTTTCCTCAGGCTTTCAAATGCATGTTTAGCAAGTGCTGGCTTCATCCTTAAATAGGGGCCACCTGATTCACACCTATTTCTTCACAAAATTGATGACCTCAGTGATTGAATGCCACACTGCTATTTTTTTGAACACACCCCTTTCAACTAATTGCCCAATTGCACAGCCTTAAGAGCGTGCATATCATGAATGCTGGGTCTTGTTTGTTTTCTGAGAATCTACTGCACCTACTGGTAACTTGTTTGCCACGTAGCAATACAAAAAATATACTAAAAACCTTGATTATTCTGGTTAGTCACATTGTACTGCTATTATTTTGAACAATACTGTATAACAAAAAAACAGAGCAATGTCTAAAAGCTGCTATGTGACAAGGTGTACAGCAAACAAGCTGAAAGACCCAGAACCAAAAACCCAGAAGTTTTTATAAGCTGTTGACCCAAAAAACAAGCGTTTAAGGACACAAAAGTGGATACAGCCAATTCAGACAGAGCGCCACATGTTATATTACACTGAGAACTACGCCCACTGGAGGGGAACGTAATCAGCGACAGGAAATATAATATATAAAACTGACATTTGGATATTTGACTAAATGTTTACTGCACACGTAGGCATATTGAGGCATACTGAGTGTCAGGATCCCAAAATGTACCCATTCTTCCTGCTGAAGCTTCACGTCTAATTGCCTGTCTCCACTTTTGTCTCCTTAAATGCTCGCTTTTTTGGGTCGACAACTTATGAAAACTTAGTTCTGATTTTTAGCTTGTTTGCTGTACACCTTGTCACATATCAGCTTTTAGACATTGTTCTGTTTTTTATTGTAAGTCAGAAATGACAAGGCGACCGCTTCACACAATACAAAGTCAATGGAGAGCGTTAGATTGTTCCAACGTTGGATTGTGCAGTAAGAGTTGTTTACTATTCAAATCAACAATGGAGTTTAAAAAATATGACAGATGGACCATCGACGAGGTTCAGGCTTTATTAAGTTTATGGGGCGAAATCCAGTGGGAACTGGAAAGTTGCGTGCACCGGACTAATTTTCACGGTACTTTAAACCCTGATGGAAACGCAGACAGCAGCAGGTCTGGGGGAAAAATTGTTCCTGGAACAAATTGTTCAGGATCATTTCGTTGGAAACGGGGCTTAAGAGATTTTTATTTTATTTGAATGAATGAAATTCATCCTTTTAAAAGATATCACATTTCACCCTAATTTTTCAGTTTAGATTGTCTTTTCCTAACGTTAACGGCAGTAATAATTTAATAACACTTATAAAAGTAAGAATGACGGATGAATAGTTATTTTTCATACTGTACATTATAATGTTGTGATGCCTAAATTCACTTGATTTTTTTAGTGTTTTATTTTTCATGTAATGTATATTTTAATTGAACATCTCCGGCCTACTCACTGTATATGTGGAACAAAAGTGAATGGTTTAGTACAAACTGCTTTGTTAGCTCACGGCAGGAGTTTATAGTATAGTTCTAAAGATGTGTGTCGTATCATATGCTTTTCATATCACATCCTGTTAATTTTGTTTGGCCAGTGTGAGTCAAAGCAGCTGTCCGTCATCTCCAGGAGGCTAATCTGGACAAATCAAGGTGGAGATTATGAATTATGAAGCTCCGCCCACTAGACGTTTATCGTCAGACATCACATTATGTACATTCTGACGTCTTTGATGACATAATGATTTATGATGCATGAATATTTGTCAGGAAGTACTGAAAAATCAATATTTGAATTTTACCATATAATATTGTGTATTTAATCACTCCGTATGTAAACTCTCCAACATGATTCTCCTAAAGGGCAGCACCTTAATGACTAACATTCAAATATTGTGTGTGCGATTGACTGAATCGGTGTACACTAAGAACTGTACTATAAAGATCACTTTAACACTCGATAACATTGTTTATTATAAGTGCGCGCTGCAGTTTTGTCGTCTGCTGCTTTAAATGCTAAAGCAGGATGGATTTTGATTGGCTGTTTTTATCATTTTTCAGCTGGAAAAAATCGTTCTGAAAGTGATTCCAATGACATCGTTCATCAGTCGTTATAGTTGTGGTGTGGACTTATAGAGTTAAAATAATTATTAAAACCTTTTACAGTTATCGTTATTGTCCTTGGTGTAAACAGCCTTGTTCAGAAGCATTTTTGACGTATCTGACACAAACCAGTTTCGTTTTTGTAGTGTGAACAGGAAACAAACAAACTGGATTCACATCACATTCGTGAACAATTCCAAATCTGAACTCTTAATGGTTCTATCATATTTCCAAGTAGTTTTTTAGCCTCATTCGGGGCGAGATGTAACAGATCATTCAGTTTGATCAGGTGTGACATCCAAATCAGATTTGCGTGCAGTGTGAACAAGGCAATGACTCTCTTTACGAGGTTGCCACCTGTTTCAAGAACAGCATTCCTGGAGGGATCACGACCCATGAGTGAGGGCCCCGTCCTGCTCCCATCCTGCCTTCATCTTCATCATCATCAGCATCCTCCTCTTCCTCAACCCCTCTTTCAGACTGACCTCCACTGAGACCAAATGGTGGCAACAACAAGGGGTGCAAGATAGGCATCTTCCCAAGCCCAAGAGCACCGGAGCTGGGGTACAGCACCGGCCCTGCTCCTAAAAGCGGGCCGAGCCTGGACAGATCCAAGGGGTGACCGCCAAGGGGCCCTGTAAAGGCATGAGCCCCAAATAAGGTTGTCGCCGCACCTGGTAAGATGAAATGAGCCGCCCCTGGGTAAGAATGAGCCATACGTCGGCCATCAACCGATGAGGCACCATCCGATTCCAGTCTGTTGATTCTGGGGGAGGTGGCGCGTTCCTGCACTACAGCGTGGCCATGTGCCTTGATGTGTTTGCGGAGAGAACTGGGGTCGGTGTAGCGCTTCAGACAGCCCACCATTTTACAGCAGTAGGGTTTGTCCACGTAGTGCGTGCGCGTGTGCTTGAAGCGGTCACTGGAGTTCGAGTAGCGCTTGTTGCAGCCTTCGTAAGGACAGATGTACGGCTTCTCTCCTGAGAGGGCAGAAGAGCAAGAGATAATCAAAGGCTGTACTGGAGGAACGCAGGGGTCGAGACAGCTGAGGTCCGTCAGTGACAACCAAGACGGCACAGGCCTGTAGAGACCTGTCGTTTTGTGTGGGAAAATGTTGATGTGTGAATGTTTTTTTGGAAAGTCAAAAGTACTGGTATTCTGGTAGTAAGTCCACACTTAAATAAAAAAACATAAATACAAATCTAATTCTAAAATTAAGTCTAAAGACTGAAATTATTCAAATTATTCTTAAAATATTGGTGCACCTATTAAAAAAAAGAAAAATCTGTTGTGTGTGATGATAGTCTGATAGCATAATATATAAATATAAAAAGATTTAATTTTTAAATTATAAAATTATTTAAATTATAAAATAAAAGCATATAATTTATACATTTAAAAATATATTTTATAAAAAATTTAATTTAATATATATATATATTTTTAATAAATATATTTATATAAATATATATATATATATATATATATATATATATATATATATATATATATATAAAATAAGAATAATTATTAAATAATTTAAGTAAATTTAAGTTTCATTAACAACATTAGTTAACATGAACTAATAATGAACTGCACTACTACAGCATTTATTATTCGTTGTTAATGTTAATTTCAGCATTATTAAAATCAAAAGTTGTATTTCTTAACATTAGTTAATGTACTGTGAACTACCATGAACAAACAATGAATGACGAATTGAACAAATGAACAAAGATTAACAAATACACAAACAAATGTATTACTCATTGTTAGTTCATATTAGTTAATACATGAATTAATGTTAACAAATAAAGCCTTATTGTAAAGTGTTACCATAATTTCAATATCTGAATGTTTTCTTGAGTACTTGATGCTGTTAGATGCCTGAAAAAACGTCAAGCACCATTTACTTTATTTAACATGCTTGGTTTCTTACTTGAAGAACTATTTACTTTTTAATGTTTTAAGGCTACATGCCATTGCTTTATTTTGCTTAATATTTACATTAAAATTTTACTTTTTAAATAAAAGAGTGTCTGGAATCTTTAAATTATACTGATATTGGTATCCACTACAGACATTTCAGTGTTGTGGAAGCCCTATTGTGCACATCTTGTTTAAATGTGTACCATATTATCTCTGTGTGCATATTTGATGTTTCACACACAGAAGATGGTTCTTATTGCAAATGCGTGGATCTCACCTGTGTGTGAGCGTGTGTGTATTTTCAGGTTTTCCAGGCGGGAGAAGCTCTTGTGGCAGGTGGGGCAATGGTGAGGTTTCTCATTGGTATGAGTCCGGATATGGATCAGCATCTTGTACCTTTGTTAAACAAATAGATCCCAGATTAGTGCTCCACCTACTGTACACACACTGTCCTAGAGCAAACATCCAGTATGCTTTGTGCAATATGCTGACGTCTTTAGATGCAATTTCATAATAATGAATTATTTATTTAAGAATTAATGTAGGGTACAACGGGGCTAAAGGCACACCTTAAGAAAGATGCTTTTCACTAGTCCCATACTGTATGATTGCAAACATATGTGTGATGTGTAACAGTATAATGGATCTGTGCATCAGGTCTTAAAGTGACAGCATCCAAATATACCTGCTGCCAAATTAATTAAATTACTGCTGATAATACTAAAAATATATATATATATATATATTACCAAAAGTTTTGTGACGCCTGTCTTTACATGCATATGAACTTTAATGACATCCCATTCTTAATCCGTAGGGTTTAATATGGAGTTGGCCTTTGCCGCTATAACAGCATCAACTCTTCTGGGAAGGCTTTCCACAAGGTTTAGGAGTGTGTTTATGGGAACTTTTGACCATTTTTCTAGAAGCGCATTTGTGAGATCAGGCACTGATGTTGGACAAGAAGGCATGGCTCGCAGTCTCTGCTCTAATTCATCCCAAAGGTGTTCTATCGGGTTGAGGTCAGGACTCCACACCAAACTCGCTCATCCATGTCTTTATGGACCTTGCTTTGTGCACTGATGGTCATGTTGGAACAAGAAGGGGCCATCCCCAACTGTTCCCAAAAAGTTGTCCAAATTGTCTTGGTATGCTAAAGCATTAAGAGTTCCTTTTACTGGAACTAAGGGGCCAAGCCCAACCCCTGAAAAACAACCCCACACCATAATCCCCCCTCCACCAAACTTTACACTTGGCACAATGCAGTCAGGCAAGTACCGTTCTCCTGGTAACCACCAAACCCAGACTCATTCATCGGATTGCCAGACAGAGCACGAGAACATGTCTCCACTGCTCTAGAGTCCAGTGGCGGCGTGCTTTACACCACTGCATCCCACGCTTTGTATTGCACTTGGTGGTGTAAGGCTTGGATGCAGCTGCTCGGCCATGGAAACCCATTGCATGCAGCTCTCTACACACTGTTGTTGAGCTAATCTGAAGGCCACACGAAGTTTGGAGGTCTGTAGCTTTTGACTCTGCAGAAAGTTGGTGACTTCTGCCAACACTTGAATTCACTGAGCTCCTGAGAGCGACCCATTCTTTCACAAATGTTTGTAGAAGCGTCTGCATGCCTAGGTGCTTGATTTTATACACCTGTGGCCATGGAAGTGATTGGAACACCTGAATTCAATGATTTGGAGGGGTGTCCCAATACTTCTGTCAATATAGTGTGTGTGTGTATATATATATATATATATATACATTAATTCTTAAAATAATTATTCATGATTATGAAAAAGAATAAATATACTCATAAATACTTTAATTGATTAAAAAAGTATTTTTGTCCTATTTTCCAGTAAAATTATGGTACATCCTTAATTTAAGAAAAATACACAGAAACAAAACTGTGTAAGACAATAGATGTTCTTTGTAAGAAATATATCTTGAATTCTTATTAAGCATAAACCTCACCTAATTTTGATTAGAAATAATGCTTAAATCCCATGAATGTGCGTATGCTGTCTGACCTGGCATTAAAGCCTCTTCCCTTGCGTGCGCAGCCCTCCCAGTGACAGCAGTATCCGGAATTCTTCTCTGGTTTCACATGTGAGTCATTCACATGGTCCACCAGATCCTGCAGGCTCTCGAACAGCAGATGGCACTACAGAGTAAAGACAGAGAGTGCAGGGGG
Source organism: Paracanthobrama guichenoti (assembly GCA_018749465.1). Taxonomy (NCBI): domain Eukaryota; kingdom Metazoa; phylum Chordata; class Actinopteri; order Cypriniformes; family Gobionidae; genus Paracanthobrama; species Paracanthobrama guichenoti. The sequence goes on from CM031964.1 coordinate 17,423,753, forward strand.
AGCAGAGAGGAAGATAAGGAGCACAGAATGAACAGAATGTGTGAGCGCGAAATAAGAGTGCTTAATTTTTGTGACTGTACTAAAGCATAAAAATACCATAATATGTTTGCAGAGATTTAGGAAACATGCTAAGTTCACATACTTGTTTCTCCGAAAAACAATGCTACAGCCAGTTATTCTACTTTGAAATGTGCGTCCCGTGTTGGAACGTCTGTTTTTGTTTTGGTCTTTGTGATTCTACTTACTGCCAATTTAAAAATAGCATTTCAACACCCCGGCTTGCCAGCAGTCGCTCCGCCCAATACCTACTCTGATTGGCTCAATTGTCTTTCATAGGCATTCATGATAGGAAATGTGTTTGGAATTGATGTAGGACGGAGTATATATCATTCAGATCTATATGAACTGGAAAAGCTTACAAAATTATAACACACAGAAGAAAAAAACAGCCTATATCTCACAATGTCCCTGAAATGATTGTTTTGCTAAATTAAGCTGGTCTTTATGCTAACACACGAACACCCCCACAACATTTAAACAAATGTATTGGTTGATTATCCACAGCAGGAGGGTCAGGTCTTCAGAAGGCGTGTCCGAATCCACTTTTGCTATATTAACGACAGAAAAAAGCGTGCCAGGCGCATGGTCTAAAAGAGTTGTACCTATAGTCTCCTAATGTGTCATGGGTGTGTTCTGGGCGTAACGTTCAATAAACCAATCAGAGTCTCATCTCCCATTCCCTTTAAAAGCCAGTTGCGCTTGCACCATGGCGGATTCGCTCTTTACATGGCAGAATTTGCAAGCAGAAAGACTGAACGCTTCTCCAAATAGGAACCCTTTTATTTTTAATATTTAAAAATGTTTGTGTGCTGCAGTGCATCCCTCTGTGTGTAATAAGCAAAGTGTACGCGTGTTGTGCACACGCCTATAGGCGCATATTACTAACGCTCCCTTTAAATAACACAAAAAATACTGAGCTATTGACTTTAGACCAGGTTTTTGTTGGTCAATAGCGCAGTCGATTTCAGTTCCTTAAAATAGCAACGTGCCAACAATGCACCTGAACACACCTCGTTTTCAGACCAGCACACCCATGGGGCGCACAGATGGACACAGATGGACCATCTTTGCTTAAAACTTTATAGTTATTGTCCTTGGTGTGAATGGCCCTTAAGTCTATGGGATATTTTTTTTTTGTTTTGCATTTTATTACCCAAAATTTGTCAGTCAGATCACTTCCAAGAAGAATCTGAGGTATGACTCATGTCCATTATTTCCTGTTTTATAATACATTTACATTGTCTTTGTTAATATGTTTCACTTGAAACCTATTATGGCATTTAATTTAGTCTTCAACCTCATGATCATGGGGTAACAGTAATTACAAAACAGTACCAGCTCTCTGTCACTCACCTTCAGCCAGCGGCAGGCCAGCTGCTCGTCACTTGAGGGCTCAGGGGAGTGCCGACCAATCAGCATCGAGGAGGGCAGGCGCAGGGGACCCTCTGCACCAATTGGCAGAAAGAACTGGAAACCTGGAGGAGGAGAGGTGCTGTCCTCGTGATACATGGTACTCTCAGATTCCTATGAGCAAAAGAGCGTATGTGTCACAAATTTATTTCTGAATCATGTCCGACTCATCATGGTGGGGGAGTAGTAGACCACCTCATGCCCGAACAAGCCCGGACATGTTCCCAAAGAAAGGGTTCAGATCAGGACACTATGTGAGACTGAAATTAATTAGTGTGTAGGTGAATTGAATTATGGGATTGTGTATAAGGCAGTATTTCTTCCAGCAAAACGCAGAAGAAATGTTGTCTACACCAAAGACTTCGGAATCTCAGGCAAATCAGAGGCAAAATGTCTGAAGCTTAAAGCAAAATGTCTGATTATTAAAGAAAGGAACATACAAAACCAAGCAAACTAAAATGTTTTTTAGTAGTATGTGACAGCGATGGAAAGCACCTTGCTTTTGCGAGTCGCGACAAATGCAGGAAATTAATCATACAGCGGACACAAGTCTGGAACTTCAGGTCTGAAGCGTCATGTGTGCACAGTTTTGAAAGGCCAAACTTCCCTGACGTTTATGGCAAGTCAGTCGAAAGTGTCAAGTGCACTAACAGATGAAACGACAGAAAAATGTGTTGACTTTGTGCCGACCTAAGACCTTATGACACTGTCTCTGGCCAAGGTTTCAGTAAACTAGCAGCCAAGATTGGAAAATTCGATGTGAAGGAAATTTTTGTCACGAAATCTGAGTGAAAGGGCACCAAGAAGGACACTAAGAAAAGCTGTTGTCGATGACATGACCGATACAATTCTGAAATATGGCTGCGCAGTGACAAATGACATCTGGACCGAAAACTATCGGAAAACCTTCTTCCTATCAGCCACAATGCATTACACAGATGCAAATTACGACTTGGTGTCAAGGGTGCTCTTTGCAACCCCATTCGATGCAGGCATTTCAAAAGCTGGCGAAAACATTCAAGCTTTCTTATTTCAAAATCTCTGAGTATTTGGAATAGATAGTTCACAGGCAAAGAAACTGGTTTTCGTCACTGACAGAGGAGTGAACATGATCGCAGCTCTACGCGGCTTCACAAGACTGAACTGTAGTGCTCACATACTCAACATCATTCTTTCACCCGAAGTTGGCCACCTTCTGAAAGATGTGAAAAAAAATAGTCACCTACTTCAAACAATCCGGCCTGCAAGTGAAGCTAAGTAAGTCTCTAAAGCAGTTAGTGGAGACAAGATGGAATTCTAATTTTGAAATGCTTGATTCTGTGTTTCAACAGTATGATGACATTGCGACAATCCTGTTGGATAATAAACAGTATGGAAAGGTAGGGTGCATCGACAAGAATACTCTTAAAACCCTGGTGACTTATTTGAAGCCGTTCAAAGACGCAAGAGTCAGACAATACAGCCTTAAGTGCGTCTTTAATTCTGCCGTGGTCTGTAAAACTAAGAAACCACTGCGAGACAGCCAGGACTGACTGCATTCTCACTGAAATTGCATCAACTTGTGTGCAACGTCTGGATGAACTAATGTCGCTAAAAGTTCAGCTCCAAATGGAATTCCCATACTCTACAAAATAGCTACATTCCTCACTCCCAAACTGTGTCAGTTAACGATGATTGATGATTGTGAGAGATAAGCTGTGATCAATGCCGTCAAAGCGCTAGTTGATGAGGTGGGGTTTGATGAGGGAAACACAGAGGGAAACCTACAACCGCCACCAAAAAAGGCTGCTTTTCAGGACTTGGAAATGGGAGGATGCTGATGATACAACGACTTGTCATTCGATTCCGAAATAAAGAGATATTTAAAGGTCAAGTTGGACGGATCAGAAGAACATGGCCCAATGATGTCCTCCAGTGGTAGAAAAGACGATGTCAAGAATTTCCGAGATTAAGCAAATTAACACGCCATGTACTTTGCATTCTAGCTTCCAGCGCACCATCGGCGAGAGCTTTCAGTATTTGCGGTCGCACACTGGAGCAGAGACGCACTAATCTGAAGCCCTCAACAGTGAATGACATGCTATTCCTGCATGGACACATTAAGTAGGCAATTCAGTTTATTTTTTATTTATTTAGCTAAATATTCAAAATTGGCCTATTGTGTTATTGAGGAATAAGGATAGTTTTTGTTTAATGTTTGGATAGGCATGGTTAAAAGCAAAAGAGGCTAATGCACATTCTTAAGCAGTATTAGGCCCTATAAATACTTTGTTTGACCATGAGAAATCCAAGTTTATTACTGTAATTTTTTCCATTGCAAAATGTTTAATATTTCTGAATGTATTTCTTTGTTCTGAAAAGTTCCTTGTTCGTGTCCATGTTCATCATTCCACTGAATTAAACACAAATAAAACTAAACATGCTTGTTTATTTTCCATTTATTTTTTATGTATATTCAACGGGTAGCGGGCAGAAGCAGTCAATGTATTGAAAGAAAAAACTACGTTTACCTGCAGGATTTTGCAGGCAGGAGCAGGACAAAACATCAATATCGCGGGCGGGAGCGGGAGAAAATAACATATATTTTTGCTGGAAAATCCATCCCGCACAGGTCTCTACTCTGAAGCGCTTTGGAGATGGATTTAAATGAAAGGTATAAAAGGACCAGATGTAAACAGGCTTTTAGATTCATTTACTGATTTGAGACAAAAAAAGTTAATTTTGGACCCTGGTAACACCAGTAACAGGCATATAATAGGTTTTAGAGTCATGTATTGTTCACTGCAACAGTTTTGTTCAAAAACAATTAAGCTGTGGGAGAGTTACTCACTGAGGCCAGCAGAGGCGCTCTGGGACTCCAGCTGGCCCCACTGTCTATGGGAGAGGGTGGTGAGGGAGAGGAGGATGGAGACAGACTCAGATCCACAGCTGTGGACGATGAAGAGTCTGACATGTCCTTATCAGCTGCATCTGGAGAGAAGAGAGGAGTTTAGTTTGTTACACTCTTTCTGCAGTTACATTCTTAAACCAGTACATGGCCAAAAGACTAAGGTCTAGTTGGCTGTATCCAAAAACTTAGCAAGCTGACTTGTTGTCTCACTGACTTATCAGGCAATGACTTTTCAGGCAGCGTTTGTGCATAAAGGCACCTGCTGAAACTGATTTCGGACAGACTTCTGGGGCAGAATAACGGTTTAATGATCTACAGCAAAATAGAGCGAGCTTTGGTGAAAACTAAGCAAATATTTAATTACTACAACAGTCATTTATTGTTAAAAATTACATCAAAAGTGGAACACAAAATGTACATTTACACATAAACTGACCACCAAATGCAACTTTCAGATGCCATCTTTCTTTTTAGTTCAACTGTCACAGAACACAAAGCACAGGATTGTGGGATATCAAAAGCAGCGAAGGATACATATATGCTGCCTTCAAAAATCAATCAGATGAAGGTATCTTAGGAGACAGGAAGTGAAGGTTAGTTTTTTTGGATTTGGACGTGCCTTGATGCCTTCCTACCTTGCAATGCATCCTCCGAAGGCAGCATTTTTAAGATTTCAGACGCAGCAGTTGAGTCACTGAATCATTCATCAATGAAGCAACTAGTTCAAATCCACTGATTTGTTAAGGACCTAAACAAGGTACTGACTAGGACTGTAACAATTAACTAATTTTCTTGATGCATCGATTACAAATCAATCGTGCTGCGTAACATGAGAATAAACCTCATTGGTTCTCGCTGAAGCTCAAACATGCTGCGTAACACATGAGAATGAACCTCATTGGTTCTTGCGGAAGCTCAAACATGCTGCATAACACATGAGAATGAACCTCATTGGTTCTTGCTGAAGCTCAAACATGCTGCATAACACATGAGAATGAACCTCATTGGTTCTCGCTGAAGTTCAAACGTGCTGCGTAACACAAGAATGAACCTCACTGGTTCTTGCTGAAGCTCAAACGTGCTGCGTAACACGAGAATGAACCTCATTGGTTCTTGCAGAAGCTCAAACGTGCTGCGTAACACAAGAATGAACCTCATTGGTTCTCGCTGAAGCTCAAACGTGCTGCGTAACACAAGAATGAACCTCATTGGTTCTCGCTGAAGCTCAAACGTGCTGCGTAACACGAGAATGAACGTCATTGGTTCTTGAGCTCAAACATGCTGCGTAACACATGAGAATGAACCTCATTGGTTCTTGCTGAAGCTCAAACGTGCTGCATAACACAAGAATGAACGTCATTGGTTCTTGCTGAAGCTCAAACGTGCTGCGTAACACAAGAATGAACGTCATTGGTTCTTGCTGAAGCTCAGACGTGCTGCATAACACATGAGAATGAACCTCATTGGTTCTTGCTGAAGCTCAAATGTGCTGCGTAACACGAGAATGAACCTCATTGGTTCTTGAGCTCAAACATGCTGCGTAACACATGAGAATGAACCTCATTGGTTCTTGCTGAAGCTCAAACGTGCTGCATAACACGAGAATGAACCTCATTGGTTCTTGCTGAAGCTCAAACATGCTGTGTAACACGAGAATGAACATCATTGGTTCTTGAGCTCAAACATGCTGCGTAACACATGAGAATGAACATCATTGGTTCTTGCTGAAGCTCAAACGTGCTGCATAACACAAGAATGAACGTCATTGGTTCTTGCTGAAGCTCAAACGTGCTGCGTAACACAAGAATGAACGTCATTGGTTCTTGCTGAAGCTCAAACGTGCTGCATAACACATGAGAATGAACCTCATTGGTTCTTGCTGAAGCTCAAACGTGCTGCGTAACACGAGAAAGAAACTCATTGGTTCTTGCTGAAGCTCAAACGTGCTGCGCAACACGAGAATGAACCTCATTGGTTCTTGAGCTCAAACATGCTGCGTAACACATGAAAATGAACCTCATTGGTTCTTGCTGAAGCTCAAACGTGCTGCGTAACACGAGAATGAACCTCATTGGTTCTTGCTGAAGCTCAAACATGCTGCATAACACATGAGAATGAACCTCATTGGTTCTTGCGGAAGTTCAAACGTGCTACATAACACATGAGAATGAACCTCATTGGTTCTTGCTGAAGCTCAAACATGCTGCATAACACATGAGAACAAACCTCATTGGTTCTTGCGGAAGTTCAAACATGCTACATAACACGAGAATGAACCTCACTGGTTCTTGCTGAAGCTCAAACGTGCTGCGTAACACATGAGAACGAACCTCATTGGTTCTTGCGGAAGCTCAAACGTGCTGCGTAACACGAGAATGAACCTCATCATCAGAAAATTTGGACTAAATCACTCAATTCTGGATTACTTATACGATCTCTACAAACTTTTTGAAGCGTCAAAGTGGTAGTTGTGTAGCTGGAGGGACAGAAATCTCTCAGATTTCATTGAAAAGATCTTCATTTGTATTTCGGGGATGAATGAAAGTCTTACGGGTTTGGAACGACATGAGTGTGAGTTTTAAGAACTAACATGATCTAACAATGGACTGAAGGTTTTTTGTTTTGTTTTTTGCCCCCACGATCTGACGTCCTAAATCGTCTAGAATCAAATAGTTTTGAATTAGCAAAAATAGTTGAGAACTGAATCGATTCACTGTCTACCCAAAGATTTACACCCCAAGTTTCATCTATATAGTGTAGTTTTGTAGGATTTCTGTGTTTGACTAACCAGGGCTTGTAGGCTTGTGCAGTGCCCGTGATATTCTGGCACGAGCAAAGTGCAGTGGGGCACAGATGGACGTTCTGAGCGTCCTGTCAGGGCCAGAGGGAATCTTCAAGTCCAGGGGCTCGTCCAGCGACAGCATGGCTTTAATCCTGAGAAAACCAAACCATATAATTATGCTACGGACTTCACAGTGGCACCAACACTGACAGCAGTGATTTTGCAGTTTATCTTTTAGAAGGAAATACCCTTTCTCTCTCACACACAGGCAGACACACTCCCACACACGTGCAACTCCACTTCAGCAACTGTAAGTCATTTACATTTCTTTCTGCCAGACAGGTCACGCACACACATGAACACACACACACACACACAGAAGCAGTTCATCACACCAGCAGCCCCACTGCAGTCAAAACATGCAGAACACATTACAGAGATATATAGATCTGAGTTCTTTGCTTTCCTTCATTCTTTTCCCCCGTCTCAGTTTCTTTCTGTGATGCAGAGGAAAAGTTGATGAAGAGTGGGCCTCTAGCTCCACATCCTTGGGTTATGTGTGTGTTTGTACAAGGGAGTCCAAAAGTCGAAGCCCACTACAGTCCCTGACAAAAGTCTTGTCGCTTGTGTACAAATTGACCTGAAGTGCCCTGAAATATATTTCTAATCAAGATTTTTTTACAAGAAATGGCTCATTTTAATCCCAACAGCTTTTGTAATAATGTTTCAGTGCAAAACGAAACTGTCAAAAAGTATTCTAATATTCACAGCTTGGTAAAGCTCATTGAGTCCATTTTTACAAAGACATAAGTGTTGTCGCCTTGTCATATGAGCTTCACCTGTGACTAATAATGGATCAATTAGGTCTCAGGTGTGTATAAAAAGAATAAAAATCAACACACATCAACTGCAACTAGACCTCTGCAAACATGCCTAAGATTCACCCTCAGACTAAAGTTTTGATTATCAATCAAAAGGCTGAAGACCAGATATACTGCTGATGTGGCAGACAACTTCAATGTGTCTCAGCATCAAGTACAGAGGATAAAAAAAAAAAAAAAGTTTGTCGGATTCTGTCTCGAAATGGCCTCTATGGTCGAATCAGTGTCCAGAAGCCAGCACTAAACAAAAGACAATTGAAAAACCATGTGGCATTTGCCAAGGCCCACAGCCTGCTAAAAGGATGGACGCTGGAAAAGTGGCAGAAGGTGGATTTTTCAGATGAATCTTCTGTTGAATTACACCACAGTCGTCGCAAATATTGCAGGAGACCTACTGGAGCCCGCATGGATCCGAGATTCACCCAGAAAACAGTGAAGTTTGGTGGCGGAAAAATCATGGTCTGGGGTTACATCCAGTATGGGGGTGTGCGAGAGATCTGCAGGGTGGAAGGCAACATCAATAGTCTAAAATACCAAGAAATCTACCTCTTATATTCCCAACCATAAAAGAGGCCAAATTCTGCAGCAGGATGGTGCTCCATCGCCACATCAAAGTTCATCAAGGCGGAGAAGATCAAGATGCTCCAGGATTGGCCAGCCCAGTCACCAGACATGAACATCATTGAGCATATGTGGGGTAGGATGAAAGGAAGCATGGAAGACGAAACCAAAGAATATTGATGAACTCTGGGAGGCATGCAAGACTGCTTTCTTTGCTATTCCTGATGACTTCATCAATAAATTGTATGAATCCTTGCCAAATCGCATGGATGCAGTCCTTCAAGCTCATGGAAGTCATACAAGATATTAAATCTGGATCTCACAGCACCACTACTTAATTTGCTGACATATTTTTGTATTTGCAGTGAATTTGTTCAATTTCTGTATAGGCGACAACTTTTGTCTTGCCAAAATTTGACCTTTCTGTCTTGAAAAATGATAAATGATAAATTAAATGATAAATCTTTTTCAGTGAAACAAATTTATTTCAGTGCATTAAACATCATTTGGGAGGGTTTTAGCTTTTCATATGAGCTATTTCTAACACCAATTGATTAATTAAAAGTCAGGTTAATAGACTTTTGTCAGGGACTGTAGTTACATATTAAAATTCTGTACTATTTTGTGTAGATAAAATCAAATTTAAATCAATTATAGCCTAAGATCACTATTTAAAATTAGGAATGTGCTGATATTAAAATTCTGGCTTATTACTATTTTTATGTTATGGTCAACATTAAAATTCTTTACTATTTTGTGTAAATAAAAAAATAACTTAAATCAATCATAGTCTTAGACCACTAGTTAATTAAGAGTGTGCCAATATTAAAATTCTGTACTATTTTCTGTAAATTAAATGAAAAATAAATAAAATAAATCAATCTTTTTAAATGCTGATTAAAAATTTACACACACACACACACATATATATATATATATATATATATATACACTCACCTAAAGGATTATTAGGAACACCATACTAATACTGTGTTTGACCCCCTTTCGCCTTCAGAACTGCCTTAATTCTACGTGGCATTGATTCAACAAGGAGCTGAAAGCATTCTTTAGAAATGTTGGCCCATATTGATAGGATAGCATCTTGCAGTTGATGGAGATTTGTGGGATGCACATCCAGGGCACGAAGCTCCCGTTCCACCACATCCCAAAGATGCTCTATTGGGTTGAGATCTGGTGACTGTGGGGGCCATTTTAGTACAGTGAACTCATTGTCATGTTCAAGAAACCAATTTGAAATGATTCGAGCTTTGTGACATGGTGCATTATCCTGCTGGAAGTAGCCATCAGAGAATGGGTACATGGTGGTCATAAAGGGATGGACATGGTCAGAAACAATGCTCTGGTAGGCCGTGGCATTTAAACGATGCCCAATTGACACTAAGGGGCCTAAAGTGTGCCAAGAAAACATCCCCCACACCATTACACCACCACCACCAGCCTACACAGCGGTAACAAGGCATGATGGATCCATGTTCTCATTCTGTTTACACCAAATTCTGACTCTACCATCTGAATGTCTCAACAGAAATCGAGACTCATCAGACCAGGCAACATTTTTCCAGTCTTCAACTGTCCAATTTTGGTGAGCTTGTGCAAATGGACTAGAAATGGTTGTGCGTGAAAATCCCAGTAATTGAGCAGATTGTGAAATACTCAGACCGGCCCGTCTGGCACCAACAACCAATGCTTAAATCACCTTTCTTTCCCATTCTGACATTCAGTTTGGAGTTCAGGAGATTGTCTTGACCAGGACCACACCCCTAAATCCATTGAAGCAACTGCCATGTGATTGGTTGATTAGATAATTGCATTAATGAGAAATTGAACAGGTGTTCCTAATAATCCTTTAGGTGAATATATATATATATATATATATATATATATATATATATATATATATATATATATATATATATATATATAATTATTATTATTATTTAAAGCATAATTTTGACATCACAAGGATATACATTTTTAGGTTAAAACTTACATTTTACAGTTATTAAATGATTTGTGTTATTACCATTAAGTGGTTGTTAGATGATGGAAATAAAAATGTTAAAATAGGGTAAAGGGATAGAGTAAAAATATCCAATACTGACAAATATGAATAAAAAATATAAATATCAATTTATTGTGCACAAAGTGAGTTTCTATTGTTTAAAAAGAAATCAACCTTTTTGGACCCCGCTGAATGACTTCTCTCCTGCCCTGATGTGCATTACATACATATTCATCTAACCATATAATTATTTTCTTCGCTTGCACAAGAATGAGGAAATACAGTACCTCTGACACCCCTCCCCCACATTCATCATTGCCAAAAGTTGCCTTTTTCTTGCAAAGAACATTGCCTTAACTGTTAAATGTTGATCTCCCAGCAAACACTTCTGGCTTTTCATGAACTGCTGCATGCGTTCTTTTCCTCATTCCTCTGATTCGCTCTCTGTGTGATATTACGCAGTGTTGCAAAAGATTTGAGTGCTGACTTCCCCTTCGCCTCCTCCCTCGCTCGCTCTCAGTCACTGGCATGGGGGTTTGTTTTCAATCTAACTTCTTCCTCGAGCTCCACCCTTACTTTCTGTGCTTTATATAGGCCTACACACTAACACTGAGACATACTGCACAAACACCACAAATATTGCATGCATTTCTGAATGTCGACCTCCTGGTCAGTCAGTTTCAACAGTTTTAAAATGGATTTTGAGTAGCATTCTGGGATAGTGCATAAAAATTGCTGAATGGAAATGTCAGATGCGCATAAATTCTAAAAATGTGCATAAAGACTCAATTGAGGTGGATACATTTTTAATCCGATAAGAAGACATGCACATAAACTACGATGCAAACACATTTATCGAATAAATCCATTTATCAAAAAATCTCAATTGTTGGTTTAATCATTCTGAAATGCCTGAGCCAAAGTCTGTAATCAGAATGAATTGGTTTAATTCCCTCCAAGAAGTGTCTCACATGATTGCGTTCCCAAACACCAGGCAACCCAACGCAAGATAACATGACAGCGTTTATTCGGTTTCGTCTGCGCGCTCCTAGTCATTTATGATGTGGGAAAAAAAGAGTAACGTTTCTTCCCCAAGTGCAGCAACTTCCATTTTATTTATATGAAGTAGGGGTGGGCGATATGACCAAAATCTTATATCACAATATGAGTAATTTTATTTCACGATAACAACATGTAACATGTTATATACGGCTTTATAATATAAACATTTTTGATACCATAGACATTTCATAATTCTTGTAACCAATGTAAACATCACAAAAAACTAACACTAGCCTAACTAGTAAAATTAAAAAAATCTTACTAAAGACATAAACAGTCAGTGATAAAATAAGAACAAATAAACTAATTACAAGCAATGAGAAAAGACTGCAATAGAACAAAGACATAACTAAGATGGACCTACCTGAAAAACTTCAAGCACTAAATAAGAAATGCTACATAAACTGTATAAAGCAATCAAATGTATAAAAAAACACTGCTTGGTTTTCACTGTGTATATTAAAGATATATTTGTTCTTATTAAAGTAATTTAGTCAAGAGCAGTGAGTGAATTTCTCTCTGTTGTTGTTTGATTAACATGAATGACAGACAGCAGAAATATTAGGCTGCTGTCACTTTAAGAGCTGCCTGGATCCAATATTGTTACACATGCGTTTCCTTTCTCAGCTATTTATAATCATTAGGATACTTGCAAAGACAAGGCATTTTGAAACACACACGCACACACACACACACACACACACATATATATATATATATATACACCGCTCAGGCATAACATTATGACCACCTTCCTAATATTGTGTTGGTCCTCCTTTTGCTGCCAAAACAGCCCTGACCCGTTGAGGCATGGACTCCACTAGACCCCTGAAGGTGTGCTGTGGTATCTGGCACCAAGATGTTAGCAGCAGATCCTTTAAGTCCTGTAAGTTGTGAAGTGGAGCCTCCATGGATCGGACTTGTTTGTTCAGCACATCCCACAGATGCTCGATTGTATTGAGATCTGGGGAATTTGGAGGCCAAGTCGACACCTCAAACTTGTTGTTGTGCTCCTCAAACTATTCCTGAGCCATTTTTTCTTTATAGCAGGGCGCATTATCCTGCTGAAAGAGGCCACAGCCACCAGAGTTTCCATGAAAGGGTGTACATGGTCTGAAACAATGCTTAGGTAGGTGGTGCCTGTCAAAGTAACATCCACATGGATAGCAGGACCCAAGGTTTCCCAGCAGAACATTGCCCAAAGCATCACACTGCCTCCGCCGGCTTGCCTTTTTCCCATAGTGCATCCTGGTGCCATGTGTTCCCCAGGTAAGTGAGCCTTGGCCGCCCATGACCCTGGTCACGACCCTGTTGCCGGTTCACCACTGTTCCTTCCTTGGAGCACTTTTGATAGACACTGACCACTGCAGACCGGGAACACCCCACAAGAGCTGCAGTTTTGGAGATGCTCTGACCCAGTCGTCTAGCCATCACAATTTGGCCCTTGTCAAACTCACTCAAATCCTTACGCTTGCCCATTTTTCCTACATACACATATATTGTATGTGTGTGTGTGTATTTAATTGTTCAAGGCCAATAAAGCAGCAAAAATAACTCTGTTCAGTACACACACACTCACTGAACAGCGGCTTCATGCCACGTGTCTCTCAGACAGCGCTCAGAAAGTCTCTCAGACAGCGCACGCATATAGCGAAATGTGTTCTGTTTCACTGCCGATTGTGCTTCAATGGTTTAACCCCTTAAGCCCAAAGTATACTTTACTTTTTACACGTACGCGAGGGTCAGTGCACAGTGCACGTGATGCGAATTTCGTCATCAGAAGAGTATGTTCATACTGTACGCGCACCGCAGGATTTTTGTAACCGCGCGTATTTTGTAAGCCCAGGTCGCACATGTGCATTTACATTTTTTTTGTAGTATTTACATGTGTTGTAACCTAACTCGTGGCGAGAGTTCAAAACTGCGCATGCGTCGAACGCCTGTGTACGCATAAGAGTCAAAATAAGTAAACTTTCCAAGGTGCGTACGCTCGTGTACGCGTAAAAAAAACTAGGTATACTTTGGGATTTAGCTGTCACCGTCCCACTAGCTTAGCACTCTTTTTTTATTGCCTTTTTTTCCTATCACATATTTTAGTATCCGCAATAGAGACAATAGTCAACAATCTGTACCGGTTGACAAATTTCGACCAGTTAATTGTGTCTATCGCCATAGGAATGATTTCGTTCTCTTGAACACATGGGATGGAAACACTGCTTTATCCGCAAATGTTTTATGCGATATTCCAATTTTGCATGCAAGTTAAATTCGCAGCTAATGTGCAACAACACAGTGAGGTGGAGGGTTTGTGAGGACACTGAAGACACTTTTTCATTTAAAAACAAAAATAAACACATTTCATATATTTAAAACTGTATTCTTATTTTTTCTTTTAATTTTGAGGTGAAATACCACACAGAAATTGACTTTTATGATTGCAATCGCCAGACAGACACTCAAGGTCTCTCTTTCTCCGTTTCTCATTCCTTCACATCTGCAAGTGTCTGTAATTCTGGCCCTTTCCCTTTTTTTTGTTGACTCACACCGAAAAGCAGTGGGTGATCATTCCTTTCCTTCTTCTCTTTTTCAATCCCTCCTTCCAGATCTCAGTGATGCAATCCCATTATTTAGCCTGCAATCTCAGTGTCTGGCATGAGGAAGAGAGTCAGATAAAGAAAGAATGAGAATGGAGTGCTAGTGCCTTTCTAGGAGTTATGGATCCCCAGATACGATATATATAAGGCTGGATGGTATATCAATATTTTTTATAAGCGCTATAGGATGAGGGAATACCGTTTATACAGTAGTTTGATATTACGAGCGCATCTGAAAAAAGCAGAGGACACAGATTGAGTTGATTATGCTGAAGACGCCTGATTAAAAAAACACTCTCTACCATTCATCCATAACAGGATGAGGGTGGAGAGCAAAACACAGCTAAATAATGAATCACTGATGAGGAAGAAACAACAACATCCTACAGAAGGCAATGAGCACCACTTCGCTCCCTCTCTCTCTTTCTTCCTCACTCCTTCTTCACTTTCCACCCCCTGCGTCTGGCAACAGGACAAGGTCAACATAGCCTCCCCTCCTCTAACATTCTCTTTCCTTCTCCTCTCCTTCTCTCTCACTCTCTCCGTCTGTCATCCAGACACACACACACACACATTCCTCTGGCCACAGCAGATTCACTCAATTTGTTTCCACTGCGCTTTTAAGTGTACATTAGAAATGCAAAGAAAGAGCCAAGCTCATAAACAATAACAAGAACCAGCTGCGGACCGAACGCGGCAGTCGTGCGCAGTTTCTCCAGCGACATGGAGCAGAGAGGAAGTCTGGGAGAAGGACGCGGCTGAGAATCAAATGGACGGTGTGGATTAAGTGCAATTCGAAATTCTTCAGACATCATTTTCTCTCCTCTCGCGCTCTCATATTTCTCTCTCTTGCTCGCTCTGATTTTCCATGCCTTTCCTCCTCCCCTTGGATTGCTTATGATTCGTAAAGGCCTCCAGGAACTCTGTCCAACCTCAAACTCAAGCCAAAGGGGGGAGAGATTGAGAAAATAGAATGAGACATAAGGGTTGATGAAGAGAAAAAGGTGGGAGGGAGCTCAGGAATTCTGTGTTTCTTTTGGAAATGAACATATATTGCTCAATATAGCGTGAGTTTATTGTGTAAAAGGCATTCTTGTATAGGTAAACTTTTGGACAATGTCATGAGGAACTAATGGAGACAAAGAATTTCAGAAGCAGCCATTGGTGGTTGGCGTTTCACAAGACAAGAATGTGTGGTTTCATCTCTCCTTTCTGCTTTCCTCACCCATTCTCTCCGCTGAACCCAACGAACCCCAATGCAAGTGAAAACCACATTATAAGGCAAAACAGAAGTATTACGAACACTTCCCTGAAAAATCACAGTGAACAATGTCTCACGACCCACTGAAACATTCATACACATGCTCCCCCAGCCACACGCATTCAGCCACAATCTGTCTCTCATTCCATTCCTCAGACTCTCTGTTGTTAATGTTGCAGTTTGTTGCATCAGGACTGGGCTTGGCGTCAAACCGAGAACCTCCCAAAGTACTGCCATAACCACCATAGACACTGAGCTGGACTCGGCAAACACCCACATATTCGGATTAGCAATCATCAATATGGGTTTTTTAGCCCCAATCGTCAATATTTCCATACGTCTGCGATATATGTAAAAGTTAAAGGGATAGTTCAGCCAAAAATGAAAAGTAGCCCATGATTTACTCAGCCTCAAGTCATCCTAGGTGTATATGACATTCTTCTTTCAGATGAATACAATCAGAGATATATTAAAAAATGTCCTGGCTAATCCAAGCTTTATAATGGGAGTAAATGGCTGTTTCTGTTTTGAAGTCCATAAAAGTGCATCCATCCATCATAAAAGATATCCACATGGCTCCGGGGTGTTAATAAAAGCCTTCCGAAGCTATATGTTGTGTAAGAAAAATATCCATAATTAAAACTTTAAAAACTAAAATAACTGGCAGACGGCCTATGCAAGACGACTTACATCGAAAGAATAACCCCTGACGTGGAACATGATGCAGGATGTAGGAGTATCGCAAGGTTTGACGCTTCTCGAGGTTCAAACAAATAGGGCTGGGGTTCTCTTATATCAAAATCCTCCAGGATTTCTCTTTACAAATTCCCGTTTTAGACTAACTCGTGACCGGTGTTTTGTTTTGCTCTATCCTCTGTGCTTCTGCGTTCGTCAATATGTCGTGCATCAGGTCAAGGGTTGCACTTTCTCTGTAAATCGATGCGTCCAGCCGTCTATCAAAGCTAGTTATTTTAGTTTTTAAAGACATTTTTCTTTTTCAATTTTTCGTTTTGCTTCAGAAGGCCTATATTAACCCTCTGGAGCCATGTGGAACACTTTTATGATGGATAGATGTACTTTTATGGACTTCATAACAGAAATGACCATTCACTGCCATTATAAAGCTTGGAAGAGCCAGAACATGTTTTAATATAACTCAGATTGTATTTGTCTGAAAGTAGAATGTCATATACACCTAGGATGACTTGAGGGGGAGTAAATCATGGGCTAATTTTCTTTTTTGGGTGAACTATCCCTTTAATGGATAGGGTTGACGCCATTTAAACTAGTTGGCGAATGCTAAATTCATATACTTGTTTCTCCGAAAAACAATGCTACAGACAGTTATTCTACTTTGAAATGTGCGTTCCGTGTCTGAATGTTTTAGTTTTGGACTGCGTGTTCCTGTCCACTGCCAATTTACCCAATAGTATTTCAGTTGGCAGAAAACAGCTTATTGTAGCCATGGAGGCCAGCAAACAAACCGGGTACGAAAAAGCAGATTCTACCCGACCTAAAAAGCCTCAGCATCCATCTAAAATCTCTAAAATCTCAAAAAATATGTCCAGAGGCTTATTAAAACGTGGATAAATCAACTCATCAACTTACAGTGTAAGGCAGGAGAAACAACTCAATATTTAGAATTTGGACTGCAGTACCCATTTCAACCACTAGCTGTATATATTACATACTGCACCTTTAACTGTCACCCCAAAAATTTAAACATTTCACACAGCAACTGAATAAAAAATAAACTAACATGGAATATTTTAAAGGGTTAGTGTGGCGAGGCGAGGGACCGTGAGAGCAGGCTGGTGGCAAATGATGATGAGCGTCAGCTGTGCGCCACACCGGTCTCGTCTCACGGAGGAGTGACGGGAGCATAAAAGGAGGAGCGACGACAGTGCAAGACGAGAGAGGACCAGGCCTGGATTTTATGTTGTGCTTTGTTTTGTATGTAGGCGGCAGTCGTCCGTTATTGTATTTATGTTGTTTATTTTTGATTAAGGTTTTTAAATGTTCGCCGGTTCCCGCCTCCTTCTTCCCTGAACATACAAACTACATTACATTGGTGCCGAAACCCAGGAGGAAGGAGGGACATGCTGTCGGAGAGCCCTCGCTGCTGAGGGGGATCGCGGTGCTGAGGAGTTCGGGCAGCGCAGATGGATGTTGACCGCGAGTGGCTGCCCGAGGCGGTGGTGCTGGAGCAAGTGAAGATTGGGGTGGGACGGAGAGCTCGCTGTCGTGCCCCTGGGTCGAGGTGGGGTGGCTGCCGTCTGAGAGGGAGCGGAGGAGTCGCCGACCGAAGCCTGCTGCCGTTCGCCATTCAGTAGGAGGAGCCACCGCCAGAGCTGCCGCCATTATTATGTTTTGGTTGTTTATTTTTGATTAAAGTTTTTAAATGTTCGCCGGTTCCCGCCTCCTTCTTCCCTGATCTTACGAACGATGTTACAGTTCACTCAAAAATGAAATTTCTGTCATTAATTTCTCGCCCTCATGTCGTTCCAAACCCGTAAGAACTTCGTTCATCTTCGGAACACAAATTAAGTTATTTTTGATGAAATCCGAGAGCTCTCTGACCCCTCCATAGACAGCAATTTAATAACACTTTCAAGGTCAACCTTGGTGGTTCAACCTTAATGTTATGAAGCGACGAGAATACTTTTTGTGTGCAA
The DNA here is from genome assembly GCA_018749465.1 of Paracanthobrama guichenoti. Classification (NCBI taxonomy): domain Eukaryota; kingdom Metazoa; phylum Chordata; class Actinopteri; order Cypriniformes; family Gobionidae; genus Paracanthobrama; species Paracanthobrama guichenoti. The sequence continues at coordinate 17,441,952 of CM031964.1, forward strand.
AAAACAAACAAAAATAATGACTTTATTCAACAATTTCTTCCCGTCTGTTTCAGACTCTTATGTAAATTGTTGACGTAGTAAATACAGTGCAGCGCTTCCAGAACGCCGGATTACCATTGGCCAGTGCTGCTCATGTGAGCACCACGACATGCGTGTGATGCTGACGCAGGAGCTAGCCAATGTAAACTGCATAGGAGACTGACACAGACAAGAAGAAATGGTTGCAAAAGGTCGTTCAAAAAGTCACTTGTGTTCTGAAGATGAACAAAGGTTTGGAACAACATGAGGGCGAGTAATTAATGACAGAATTTTCCTTTTTGGGTGAACTAACCCTTTAACATGTGCAAAGAAAGAGACCACAGACTCGGCTAGAATATATTTGTGTGAGTCCGACAAAAATTCGTTATACGAAATATTTGACGTGGAATGTCACGACTGACCAATCAGAATCAAGTATTCTAGAGAGCCGCGCAAAGTAACATGATATTACAGCATCTGGAACACACATAGACTCCCCACCCACCGGCTCAGGTGTCCTCCGTTCACACCTGTAGCTGCCCTGACATGATTGTCACAAGTTATATAACACCAGGTGGTCTCTGTTTATGACGGTGTCTGTTTACAAACCCATTTGGGCTTCAAATATCTATTCAACATTTAAGAAACTGGGTCAGACTGTCTGGATAAAACTTGAGCAAAATAACACACATGCACACACTCACAAGCAACCCTAATGTTTTTCTAGAGGTGTGCAGATACAATCTGTCCAGATGCGCGCTACATGCCCGGCGGTTTTACCTCAATGACGTTCCGTCGGATTCCGAATTACGTGACCCGCTGAGACGACTTGAAGCGCGCGGTCCGTTTAACGCTTAGATTAAAATGCCAGATGTCCTCATCAAAAACACTCCTGGATCCAGCTGACCATTTCTAACTCACGCGCAATGCGATTTTGTTTAGACTAAAAAAAAAAAAACGGAAACTGTTCGTTTAAGGTAAGAGCAGATAAAATTGTCAAGTTACGATAAATCGTTCCTAAATAAATACATTTCAAAGGAGCATCGCTTGCTTACGACGCCTGTCTACCGTCTCCCGGCTTCTTCCTCAATCTGAAAAAGAGACGGAGGGAGAGGGAGGAGAATAAGACAGAGGGTGGAGGACATGAAGTGATGATTCTTTATTTTTTCCTCCAGATGTGGTCTCTCTCTCTCTCTCTCTCTCTCTCTCTCTCTCTCTCTCTCTCTCTCTCTCTCAGAGATTACTGTATTATTCTCCCTCCCTCCCTCCATCCCGCCCTGTGACCCCGCCCCCCATGGAGACGTAGCGTGAAGACGTCTGTCTCACGTCGTGAACACTGTCGACTTCGGTCGAAGTGTCATCGTGTCCTCAACTCAACTCTCATTTTGCTTGTGTAAGAAAAAAAAAAAGAAAGAACAAGAAAAAAACATCCATGTTGCTTACTTTAAAGCCATTCATTTTAGTCTTGGATCTGTGCTTCGTCCGACAACTGTTAAGATTTCTGTTTCTGTGCAAATTATCGAAACAAAATTGTATTTTAGGCTACTACATTCATACCGTAATACATATGAGTGCTATGAAGAATTTGTTGTAGCTATGCCTTATGGTAATACTGGTACTTTTAGTACTTTTTTGTTAGTGTAAACATCCAGTCCTAGTCAGGGATGGGCAAACTCGCTCCTCAGTGTCCTAAGGAGTTGAGCTCCAACCCCCGATAAAACTCAGCTTTCTCCTTAGTAATGTGTTCGATTGGGGTTGGAGGTAAACTCTGCGGGACAGTGGCCCTTCAGGACCAAGTTTGCCCATCCCTAGTCAATAAAAGTGCCATCTGGTGGCCACTTGCTGGTAAACTGGGCCATTTTTGTGTTAAACGTGTAATTTAGATACGTAGATGTTTTTTTCTTTACTTTTTCTTTATTACTTTTGATAACTTAAAGGTCCAGCTGTAATATTTAAATCCGAATATAGTTGATATGTGACCCTGGACCACAAAACCAGTCATAAGGGTACATTTTTTGAAATTGAGATTTATATCATCATACAATAAATAAGCTTCCCATTGGTGTATGGTTTGTTAGGATAGGACAATATTTGGTCGAGATGCAACTATTTGAAAATCTGGAATCTGAGGGTGTAAAAAAATCGCCATTAAAGTTGTCCAAATGAAGTCCTTAGCAATGCATATTACTACTAATAAGACATTTTTATATATATTTACAGTAGGAAATTTACAAATTATCTTAATGGAACATAATGATTTTTGGCATAAAAGAAAAATCGATCATTTTGAGCCATACAATGTATTGTTGCTATTGCCACAAATATACCCGTGAGACTTACGACTGGTTTTGTGCTCCAGGGTCACATATAATGTGTTAAAACACATTTAAAAATGTATTAATTAAAAACACATTATTAATTAACACATATTATGAAACAAAATATTTAACAAGGCTAAAAGCATATGAGTAGAATTCATCAATCCATGTGTAAAATTCAAAACAACTGATAAAGACATTATATTTGATTAAATCTGAATATCAGAAAATTCATAAATCAGAATATGGATGAAAACTCTACAACATAATAAAGACGGGGCTATAACACATGCAACAACAAACAGGCTGACAGAAATTAAATAAGAGGAACATTTAAAATGGTTGTAAAACTTTTTCTGTTTTCTCTAAACAATTTAAATGGACTTAAATTGTGTCTATATTTTTAAGATTTATATTCTGTATCTATATTTTGCTCCTCTCATCTTTTCTTCACTCCACAGCACAGATTTATGCCTTAATGCCATGCCTTATTTTCTGCTCTTTCTTTCCTTTCTTCCATCTCTGACTTGAATTTCCCAATGGCACATTCACTTCTGTTCTCAAAAAGATTATACATGTCATAAAATAACCAGTGAATGTTAATTTATTTATTTAATGAATTTGAATATAAGTAGGCCTACTGAAGATCAAAGATTGTAGCCTGACACATCGAGATGTTGGGTCTCACACTGTTGGCACGGCTCAATCCGAGAGGCGGGATAAACGCTTGTCTTTCAAATTCCCTCTGCACGCAATAGGATAGCGCTACAACCAACCAGAGCAACGAAGAAGGTGAAGCGGAGCTAGTTGATAGATTACACTTTTGCCGGATCACAACTCCGAACACATCTTACTTTTTTGCCTTTCTTAACTCCAAGTCTTCCAGAGTCGCCAGCTTCTTTGTTTTCAAGTAGCCCTTACGAAAAATAACCATGGTTTTATTATAGTAAAAGTGTAGTAACCATAGTTTTTTGGCTAATTGATCACCATTTCAGGTTTCAGGTAAAGTGGGCAACCTTTATAGCCTAGGAATCTAGATGCGCCCTAGCGGCAGCAAATATAATTGGCAGCCAGGGTAGTCTAGCAACTCTCCGTTGGCTTACGAGTTGGAAAAAACAAACTCTAGTCAGGCCAATCACATCATGGATAGAGTCGGTGGGCGGGCTTAACATAATGACAGCAGAGTTGTGACGGATCCGTGTGCTCCCTTACGAAAATGAACCACAGTTTTACCACAAATACCATAGTTAAACCACAATAACCATGGTTTTTGGTTTTATTTGTAGGATCCGTCACAACTCTGCTGTCATTATGTTAAGCCCGCCCACCGACTCTATCCATGATGTGATTGGCCTGACTAGAGTTTGTTTTTTCCAACTCGTAAGCCAACGGAGAGTTGCTAGACTACCCTGGCTGCCAATTATATTTGCTGCCGCTAGGGCGCATCTAGATTCCTAGGCTATAAAGGTTGCCCACTTTACCTGAATCCAACTGGCCCACTTTATCTAACACATTCAGCCAAAGTGGTCCAGCAAGATTTAAGCACCTTACAAGAAAACAAAAAAAAATAAATTATTTGCAATTTATTCCCTCTTAACTGTAATAACAAACAACACAGGAACTGCCACCAGTGTCATATTGCATCAACCAAAACTATTTTATAATTTAAAGAAATAGTGTCTCTTTAATTAAAGACCATTGCCATGCTCTTAAAGAGTAAACCCATTGAGCACAGTACAATCAAATGACCCACTTTACCTTATGGCATACTTTACCTGCATTCACCCTACTGGCTAGAATGAAAGTCACCATGAAATCAAAATGGACAATTCTTTTTTTTTGTTGTTCTTCTTGCAGCGACTTCTCATGAAGTGTTTATTGGCGCGAGTGTGGGACAACCGGTCACTCGCATGACATCACATCAATAGCAAACCACAACAATCTGATCAATTCCCCATGAACAAAATCAAGTCTTTTTCTTGTTTGAGAAGACGTTTCACTCGGACATTCGTTACAATTTCTCAACTTCCATTTAATGCTGACTTTACATTGTTTTACCACTTTTCATACTTTTTTGTTAAACATAATAGTCAATAAAAGCACACCAAAGTAGTCCCCTCAACTAAGCTCTGTTAAAGTGACCAGTCACTGGATTTGGTTCCTCTGAGCGAACAACCGAATCTTCCTTTACAACTCTACTTAAGTTCTGTTACACAGAAAGCATTCAAAGGTTAAAGGCCATCTGATTGGAGAAGGCAGCTGCTCCCAGTGCTGACGCATGTGCAACTGCTGCAATGTCCATGAGCGCCGCCCCACCCCCAGACCCTCCACGGGCCCTCTTGCATCTCTCCGGAGGTATATATAGACTGAGAAGGGAACTGGACTGTCCTGGCAGTCAAAATGAGGCTCTTCCTCCCCTTCTGCTGCCTGCTGTCTCTACTGGCACTCACCACTGCAGGTAAGAAGTTTAAAAAAAACTGGAATGTGTACACAGGTGGGCTGCTGAACTAAGAACTGCAGATGACTTCTAAATGTTAAGAGTGACTGGCTTTTTGTCTGGGAGAAAGTGGCCTCAGGTTTAGCACAAGATAAAGACTGCAATCTGACATCCTAGATCAGATTGCTTGCCTTTGGTGAAGATGAGAGCTGCATCGGTGGCATGCTCATATTCATATAATGTATACGGAGAAGTGTTTTTAGAAGTGCGAGTGTGTTCTGAATCCTCCTTCTAGATGGCATGTACTGTATCTGTAGTGCCTGTGTTTAGTGGGTTTTCTGGGCTTGCATCAACACACGAAGCCCTGAAAAATAGGTTCTTTTGACTCAGTTGAGTTATGTAACTTGTGAAAAAGTGGTGTTAAGTCACAACATGCTCTCAGTTTTATAAAAAAAGAGAGATGTCATCTGTTGTGAGGCATGACACCAGCTGATAGAAAGTGTGAACTGCTCGAACACACTCTTTCAATTCATACATATTAAATATTAACACACACTTATGGGTCAATGACAGATAAGATCATCCAACTGTCAATGATAAAGAAAAGTAAAAATCTTTTAAAATTACGTGCATACTAAGTTCTTGAAATACTACTTTCTATTTTTATGTTCATGTTGGTCACATATGCTTTTAAAAGTTTTAAAATATATATATATATATATATATATACAAATATCATCATATTCATAAATATTAGTTTTTTGGGGAGTTGCGCCATATGACAATTTACCTTAATCAACTAATCTTGCCTTGTTGTAAAAAATATTGGTTGCACTTTATTTTACTGTATGTGCACTTACGAGTACTTACCTAAGAAAGTACTGGTTAATATAAGATAACTAGGTTAAGGTTATGTTTAGGATAGGTTCAAGGTTAATACCTAGTTATTACATTTATTGTAATTACTATAGGGAACAGGGCTGTAAAACAAAGTGCTACCAAAATATTGCAAAATTAATAGACACGTATTATTAAGCAAGAAAACAAGACAAAAATTGAGTGCATAACACTGGCCCTGTTTACAACTGGTATTAAGATGCATTTTGGTCGATCGGATCACAAGTAGACGAGGGAGACACATTCCCGTTTACACCTGGTGTTTTAACCCATCTCTTTTGTCCACTTTCAACCACTTCTGTCCTGATTTCTTTGAGGGGAGGGTCTATGGGTGGGTAAATGTATGTTTTTTTATTTCAGATCTTTCGATCTAATGGACAAAATTAGCTTGCGCAATTTACATATGAACACGAAAGGGGTTCCGTTTTTGCTCTGACAGCCGCAAGACCACGGCAAACGTTGTAAGTGTGTTAGAAATCAGGAATGGTGAGAGAACATTGTGCTTCAAACCAAACTTGGGTCTTTAGCCAACAAAGTTTAAATCACGTCTGGCCAGCGCGCCTCCCATTATGTTTACGCATTAGTTCAGTAGGCGAAGAGTAGGCGGTCTTTTGTGGCTGTTCACACAATGAAAGCAATCCGCTCAAATGTTTTTCCGACTACCTCTGGAAGTGGTCAAAAGTGGATAAGCTCAAAATGTTTTAGACCCTGTTTACACCTGTATTTACCATCGTCCACTTGTGATCCGATCGACCAAAACCGATCTTAATACACCAGGTGTTAACAGGCCCATTGTCATCTCGGATGCATCAGAGAAGCTATTGGCACAAAGGCAGTCTGCAGTAACAAAACTAATTCTAATTTCTTATTCTTACATATGTGAATATAAATGATTTTGTCTTGTTCTCTAAAATTCCTATTGAATTCATGATAGTTGGATGGAATCTGTTGGTCAAAATTGCAATCAACTGAAAGGGAAACGTTCGATGGATTTCTTGTCTCTAAGTAGTAAAAGAAAGCCGGTACTGAGGCTGTAGATTCCTCTGGCTTGCTTTGAAGTATTATCCTTGTCTGTCCTTGCATTGTTCTTGTTCTCTTTCTGTGTCTGTACGGTCAGGTGGAAAGGCCTAGAGTGCACTATGAAATCAGACACTCTTCCTCGGGCGGTTGTGTGGTCATGCTTCACAGCTCCACTTACACGCCCCCTTGTACTGTCTATCCACATATACACTTCCAGTCCACAGCTGCTGTCACAACGGTACTGTCTCAATCAGACTTTATTTCTGTCTTGCATGCCTTGTAGGGGCAACCATTATGTTAACAGTAGGACTTAAAGCCTCTGTCCTGCCTACTGTATGTGGCCTGTTTTAGCACCTGGGGTTTTCCCTGTACTGTCCATTCACAGCAGCCAAGCATACGCAGAGATTACTTGCAAACCAGAGTAAACAATGTTGCTATATGAACGAATAGTTTTGGGATAAGGTTTTAGATAGTAATGATTAAAGTGTTACAAGAGATTTTTGTAAGGTTTTGGATAGTAAGGACTCAAGTGTTACTAGAGGTTTCCGTAAGGGTTTGGATAGTAAGGACTCAAGTGTTACTAGAGGTTTCCGTAAGGGTTTGGATAGTAAGGACTTTGTAAGGTTTTGGATAATGACATAAGTGTTACTAAAGGTTTTTGTGTAAGTTTTGGATAGTAATGACTCAAGTGTTACTAGAGGTTTTTGTAAGGTTTTGGATAGTAAGGACTCAAGTGTTACTAGAGGTTTTTGTAAGGTTTTGGATAGTAAGGACTCAAGTGTTACTAGAGGTTTTTGTAAGGGTTTGGATAGTAAGGACTGAAGTGTTACTAGAGGTTTCTGTAAGGGTTTTGGATAGTAAGGACTCAAGTGTTACTAGAGGTTTTTGTAAGGTTTTGGATAGTAAGGACTCAAGTGTTACTAGAGGTTTTTGTAAGGTTTTGGATAGTAAGGACTCAAGTGTTACTACAACATTCTAAAGGAATTACTAATTATTTGGATCAGTATTCCAAAGTGAAGATCATGGTAACCCACTAGTAATGACTACTAGTAGTACTACCAATGAACTACCACATTCAACTGAGCGCTACAGAGTTTCTTGATAATAGCAGTTACTAGAATGTTAATGTTGAATGTTACTGGTGCGTTACTCATTTGTTCCTGTTTATTCACAAATGACAGAACAGTATTCTAAATTGTTACCAACATTATCAATAAAATTAGCTGTGCAACTTTTGAAACTTGCAGTTGTTTGTGCATTTCTATTGGTCTTTAAGAACAATACATACAGAATTCATCTGGTTCAGATTCCTCTTAACAATTCTTTAATGGTTCTATTAATAATTATTTTGAAGAATAGAAAAAAGAAATTAATTTAGATAAGTTGAAAAACAATTTGTGATTCACTAAAAAGAACCAGATCATAAGATCATTCACTCGGTTGGACTTCACTGGCCATGCTGTAGAAGGTAGTCCACTAAGAAGGACCAAATTATAAGAGTTATTTATTTATGAATTGGACTTCATTGATTGCACTATATATTTCGGGCTGGTTAGTAATGTAGCGAACTCAATGTATTCGGTGGAACAAAAGCTACGTTTAAATACACATATTTTGCATTTTGTGATATTGCATTAAAAATGCTAGATGACAGCAAAATGCACATAAATTCTAAAAATACACATAAAAAAAAAATTTTGTAACCGATAAGAAGACATGCGCATAAACTATGATGGAAACACATTTACCGAATAAATCCCTCAATGCGCAAAAAAAAAAAAAACGTGACACAACAGTGGATGTGGTTGGATAACTGGACCAATTTCATTGCAGCATCTCAAATGTTGGCTTGATCATTCTGAAATGCCTGAGCCAAAATCTGTCGTCAGAATGAATTGGTATAATGACCTCCCAGAAGTGTCTCACGTGATTGCATTTGGTTTTGCCTAGTGACCACAGCTATCTTTGAAAAATCACTCCTGTAGACATGACCATCACTGTGTGGTTGTAGAGTAGAACAGAGCAGTTTGGCAGGAGGAAGTCATTGGTATCAAAAAAGGAACTTATAGCTCACAAGCTAAACCTCAATGTAATTTTAGCAGAGAATAACAGAGAAACATACACGCTATTCGTGTCATGGTGAAGACCTGGGACTTGGGAATGAGCACCTGTCCATTCCTGTCCTTACCTCAGAACATGCTGTCGAAGGGGGATGGGCTGGTCTCCGTCACGTACAACTTAAAAAATGCAGCCTATAAATATATGATTTAATTGGTTTCATATTGGGGTAATTCATGTTAGAGCTGCTCTTATTGTTGCTCCCCAGCCATGGTCTAAAAAAAAAAAAAGATGCATGTGTGGGTTTAATTAAATCAACATGGCAGAATATGATACTGAGCAGAATATGATACTGAGCTATTCAACTCATTATATACTAGTAGCACACTGTCTGTAGCACATAACAACCAGCCTTTCTACCTATTTCAGTGACATTTAAATAAAGATCTCATTATGTGGTCAAATAAATCAAAGTACAGTAGTTATCATTCCCCTCATGTTTCCTCTGATATGTTAGCGTTGTGGCGATGACGTAACTGTAAACTTAGACTAAAGCTATCAAGTTAGCAGTAACTCTTATGACATAACATGGCCTTAGGCCTTCAAAATTATTAGCACACTCATGGTAGCGTGGATGACACTCTTACACTATGTCTATGGCCTAAATACAACACTCCTGGGTCTCTGAGCGCGTGTATAAGTGTGCAAAACACATCACACTTACACTGACCACAGCCAAGTCAATCAATTAGAGAACACACAAGCCTGTGTGAGAGAAGACACAAGCCTGTCATGAGAGAAGTTTTACAAGCAAGTGGTCAAATGCCAAAGGTGGAAGATGTTTATCTGAACTAACTATAGCCAATCTGGTGCCCTCTGCTGTCAGCACGATTTTGGAATGTTGCTTAAGGGTATCGCAAAGACACTTTCCTCCGGTTTCACAGACAAGTCTTAAGCCTAGTCCCAGAATAAAATGCATGTTTGAGCTGTTATAACCAAAAGCAATTTGCACTGACATATCTTAAAATATGTCAGTGCCATTGTTTTGTCTCAAGATGCACACCAGTAATGTTTTTTTTTTTTTCTTTCCTAGGGCACATTTATAAAAACTGGCTTAATCCCTGTCTGTGAAACCAGGACTACAGTTGAATTTCTGGTTTGTCCTTTAGTTCAGTGGGTTCATATAGAGAAACCTATAGGGTTCTTGACTCCGTTTTAAAGAACTCTTTATGCCAAAAAGGTTCTATATATGGATAATTATGTTTACAAGCTGTTTAATTCACCAAATTGAATAAAAATTAAAACTAAATAAATTAATTAAAACTAAATCCATAAAATGACTCCATGATGCAAAGGTTCTATATATGAAGAGCCTGACAGAACCCTTTAAGGTTCTGTATAGAACCTTTTCTTCTAAGAGTGTAATTTTTACTTTACTTAGCTCATTTTCTGGATACAAAATTAATCTAAGTCTGAAGCCATGCCTCTTGGCACCCTAATTCATATGCCAAATACCCTACCTCCTTTTCCCTTCAAATGGTCTCCTAGGATTTAAGTACCTGGGAATCTTTGTGACCCCTAACTTTAATCAGATGCATAAAAGGAATTTCATACCCTTGTTTGAGAAAATAAAACAGGATCTTGATCATTGGAACCCCTTCCAGTTTCGTGGTTGGGTAGAATATCATTCATTAAGATGAATGTGCTGCCTAGGTTGCTTTATCCCACTCAGATGATTCCAGTTGTGTTTCCTAAAAGGGTCCAGAAAGATCTAAATGGATGGCTGAGGCTGAGCTCATTCATATGGAGCAAATACGGCCAAGGCTATGGACATTGAAACAAATTTATCTAAATATCCATTACAAGACCTATTTTTTTTTAAACAGAAAAGTGTGATAATCCTATGACTCTTAACACACTTAGAGCATGGCGGTTAAGGTGTTTGGAGGGTAGGTCCAAATTTACCTCTGTATTTTCCCCAATTTTGCATAACCCAGATTTCCAACCAGGAATCATGGATGCTGGCTTCAGGCTTTGGTGTGACATAGGTGTTGCTAGGCTTCAAGATTTGTTTATTGATGAAATATTAATGTCATTTCAACAAATGGTAGATAAATATGGGCTTTTTGGATTTTTGCAAATCAGGTATTTTATTCAGAAGAGTACAACTCTAAAGGATAATTTTGAAATATCTCCAGTTGAGAGATTGCTTTTTTATAAGATTGGGAGAACATTGGTTAGCCTTTTCTATAATGCTTTATGCTCTATGGATGGCACGGATACACAGAATGTTCTGAAAAAATGGGAAAGGGAATTGTCAATTTCGATTGATGAGGATGCTTGGGATGAAGTTTGGGAATATGCAAAAAAAAAATATCAGTCTGTAACTGTGCAAAAGCAATTCAGCTAAAGATACTGCACAGAGTACACATATCCCCAAATCGTAGACATACTTTTAATAGTTCCTTTTCCACCTTTTGTCTTAAATGTAAATGTACTGATATTGGTACTTTGACTCATTATTTATGGTCATGTTACTTTATACAGAATTACTGGTGTAACATTCTCTGTGAAATGCAAAAGATTTTGAATGTGGATCTAGATTTGAACCCTTTGTCATTGTTACTAGGATTGCCCAGCAGTAAGGTAACTTATGCGGTTAACGAAAGGCTCTTTAATATTATGAACTTTGCAGCACGAAAACATATTCTTTTACAGTGGACCTCTAATAAAGCCCCCTTTTTGAAGGGCTGACAAAAAGTATTAATGGAGCTATTACCACTGGAATACCTTTCATGTAAAATTAATTCTAAGACAGACTTTTTCTACAAAGTATGGGAACCATTCCTAAGTTACTTGGACCCCGGGACTGCTAATATTATGTTGTTTGGATTTCACCAATAACAGCTTTTCAACAACTATTTAAAGCCAGAATGCTGAAATTAGACTTTGTATTTATTTTTCCTTTTAAGCCAAATCAATGCTTATCGTCGTTGCTTTTGTTAGTGTGATTTGCAATTTGTGGAAAATCAATAAATATATTGTTGGGGGAAAAAAGAATGTAATTTGACAAGTCCTTTGAATATGCATTTTTACACTTTAATATTCTATTGCAGTTGTAACGTATAGGCATATACTATAGCACAAAAAAAAATCTTCATGCATTGCATTGTAGGCCACTGAAATGGCTATGAACTGAAAAAAAAACTGTCTGCAACAAATTATACCAGAAAACAATATTAATCTAAAAATGAATGCACCAATATTTACGATATAATGACTGTTTGCACAAAAGCAGAGCTGTACTTTTCAGTGGAAGCATTTGACATTAAACCTAGAGGTGGAAATCTGGGTACAAAGCCTCCATGCTAACACCCTTATCAGAGCCGGAGGACAGTATGAAAAATTAACCTTCCTCTGATGATCCACATGAACAGAAAGGACTTGGCGTTCTCTTCTCCTGCCAGCTCTGCTGCCTATTTCAGGATGTGATTCACATGAAAAGCATTTAGCTCTCATCGAGAGCATTCGTCGCCGCATGAATCACAGACATGGGTCATCACCACAGACATGCATATTCGCACCAAAGCAGCCAAGTCATGTTGTTCAAATCCATAAACCATGATATTAGAGCTATATCTTTTTTATTTTTTTATTTAAAAAAACACAGGATGCTAAAAGGGCTGTCTAAAACACAGGATGCTAAAAGCTAATGCTAATGTTATATACCTACAGTGTGAGATACGTCTCTTCAGGAGAAGTGATGTTATGTGAAGGGCAATGATGCGATGCACCAACATTTCGGCAGTGTTGGGCAAGCTACTCTGAAACTGTAACTTTACAAGCCACTTGTAAGTTAAAGTAGTTAAGTTACATTCAAGCTACCCTTTTGAAAAAGTAGTCAGCTACACTACAAGTTACTATCAAAAAGTAGCGACATTGAAACTACTTTTCTTTTTTACCATGACATTGTTAACGAAGAATGTTATACTATTTGGGGTTTCAAGCAACATAATGCAATGTAATTGATTTCAAAGAGTATAGGGTGAATTCAAGTTGATTGGGACACTTTTTTTCACAGTCATTTCAAAAACTGTCAGAATCATTGTAAACTATCCGATACACACAATAATCAAATATAGCCTATATCTCAAACTGGCTGTCAAAGTGGAAAATGGCTACACATTTAACATCAGTTCAAGAACAAAATGTATGCAACTTAAATGAAATACTCAGGAGTCAGGATTAGTCTGAAAATGCATGTTAAACTCGCAGCACATGCCGTAATGGAGCGCAGCTTGAGCTATCATGAGCTGCTCGCGTGAACAGTGCACGCACTTGGCTTGACTATTTCTTTTAGTTTAGAATAGTTTCGTTTAAAAGTGGACATTTCAAGCTTTCTATACACATATTATTGAGTTTTGGTTTATTTATGAGACGCGCTTCAATTTATGTGCAACGCATGTGATCGCTCTGGCGCCTTCGTGTCACAATTATTGTCTGCTTCTTATATGTTAAATCCAGGCAATTTGCTGATGAAACCTTGATTAAAATTAAGATACAATGTATACCAAACGAAAAAGTTTTAGGCTTTCTATAAAACAAAACTTAATGAAGTGGTCAAACATGGCTTTGACATATATTACGCATCTCTGCACTTTTCATAATCAATATAGGCCTAGATGTTATTTATAAATAACATTATACTATTTAAACATAGTACAATATGAAACAAAATACATTTTTTAATGGCTACAACAGGTATAGTAGGCTACAGTACAGATACATGTGATGTCGGAACGGGATTTGAGCGAATGTTGTTTTACCGGTGAGCGGATCATGAGTGAAGCACGCCTGCATAGAGTGGATTATTAAGCTGAGCGTCCGTCACACTGCTCAGCTCCGCTCCTTAAAGGCTCGTTCTCATCAGTCGTCAGAACCAAAAACGGAATGTAGCTTTTGGTCGCACTACAATGCTACTTGCTGTATAAAGTAGTTAGCTACTGGGTAACACTGTTTTAAAAGTAACTGAGCTACTGACAAGCTACTGAAAATGTACTTGTAGCTCGCTACTGCTCAATACTGCATTTTGGCAACCACAAATATTCTGCTGAAAACAAAAAATCGGTTTGCACTTCACTGTGACCAGAAATTATGCTAGAGCAGCAATATTTAAAATGTATTAGTCTGAAATATTGTGAGGCGACTTGTTGCTGAAGAGCTTTACTATACCAGCAGCTATCACCCTATAGCCCAAGAATGGTCGCCCCAAGCTAAGCAGCATTGAGCCTGGTCAGTACCTGGATGGGAGACCTCCTGGGAAAACTAGGTAGGTGCTGGAAGAGGTGTAAGGCCAGCAGGGGGCGCTCACCCTGTGTGGGTCCTAATGCCCAGTATAGTATGTTACTATAGTCTAACAAGAACCAGTATGTTACTATACTCTAACAAGAACCATCCTTCGGATGAGACATTAAACTGAGGTCCTGATTCTCTGTGGTCATTATAAATCTTAGGATGTCCTTCGAAAAAGATTAGTGGTGTAACCTAATTTTGCCATTGACCTCTGTCCATCATGGCCTCCTAATCATCCCCATACATACTGATTGGCCTCTCCACCAATAAGCTGGTGTGTGGTGGGCGTTCTGGCGCAATATGGCAGCCGTCACATCATCCAGGTGGTTGAGGAGATTCCCCCTTTCATAGGTAAAGCACTTTGAGTGCCTATATAAATGTAACAAATTATTATGAATGGTTTATGACCTGTAAACACAACACCTTGAGTAGAATATGAAATAAATTACCCAATTTTATTAGTGAAACTGGATATTAAGTTTTCGAAATTATAATTTTGAGATTGGTTTTGGTGATTCAGTAAAAAACTTGTAGATAATTTGTTACCATTGGGTTGTAATAATTTAGATGTATTTATTTGACAGATGCTTTTATCCAAAGCAACTTACATTGTATTTAAGGTACAAACCCAATTCCAAAAAAGTTAGGGCACTGTACAAATTGTGAATAAAAACAGAATGCAATGATGTGGAAGTTTAAAATTTCAATATTTTATTCTGAATACAACATAGATGACATATCAAATGTTTAAACTGAGAAAATGTATAATTTAAAGGGAAAATAAGTTGATTTTAAATTTCATGGCATCAACACATCTCAAAAAGTTGGGACAAGGCCATGTTTCCCACTGTGTGGCATCCCCTCTTCTTTTATAACAGTCTGCAAACGTCTGGGGACTGAGGAGACAAGTTGCTCAAGTTTAGGAATAGGAATGTTGTCCCATTCTTGTCTAATACAGGCTTCTAGTTGCTCAACTGTCTTAGGTCTTCTTTGTCTCATCTTCCTCTTTATGATGCGCCAAATGTTTTCTATGGGTGAAAGATCTGGACTGCAGGCTGGCCATTTCAGTACCCGGATCCTTCTTCTACGCAGCCATGATGTTGTAATTGATGCAGTATGTGGTCTGGCATTGTCATGTTGGAAAATGCAAGGTCTTCCCTGAAAGAGACGACGTCTGGATGGGAGCATATGTTGTTCTAGAACTTGGATATACCTTTCAGCATTGATGGTGCCTTTCCAGATGTGTAAGCTGCCCATGCCACACGCACTCATGCAACCCCATACCATCAGAGATGCAGGCTTCTGAACTGAGCGCTGAGAACAACTTGGGTTGTCCTTGTCCTCTTTAGTCCGGATGACATGGTGTCCCAGTTTTCCAAAAAGAACTTAAAATTTTGATTGGTCTGACCACAGAACAGTTTTCCACTTTGCCACAGTCCATTTTAAATGAGCCTTGGCCCAGAGAAAATGCCTACGCTTCTGGATCATGTTTAGATATGGCTTCTGTTTTGACCTATAGAGTTTTAGCCGGCAACGGTGAATGGCACGGTGGATTGTGTTCACCGACAATGTTTTCTGGAAGTATTCCTGAGCCCATGTTGTGATTTCCATTACAGTAGCATTCCTGTATGTGATGCGGTGCCGTCTAAGGGCCTGAAGATCACGGGCATCCAGTATGGTTTTCCAGCCTTGACCCTTACGCACAGAGATTGTTCCAGATTCTCTGAATCTTTGGATGATATTATGCACTGTAGATGATGATAACTTCAAACTCTTTGCAATTTTTCTCTGAGAAACTCCTTTCTGATATTGCTCCACTGTTTTTGGCCGCAGCATTGGGGGAATTGGTGATCCTCTGCCCATCTTGACTTCTGAGAGACACTGCCACTCTGAGAGGTTCTTTTTATACCCAATCATGTTGCCAATTGACCTAATAAGTTGCAAATTGGTCCTCCAGCTGTTCCTTATATGTACATTTAACTTTTCCAGCCTCTTATTGCTACCTGTCCCAACTTTTTTGGAATGTGTAGCTCTCATGAAATCCAAAATGAGCCAATATTTGGCATGACATTTCAAAATGTCTCACTTTCAACATTTGATATGTTATCGATATTCTATTGTGAATAAAATATAAGTTTATGAGATTTGTAAATTATTGCACCCCTTTTTTATTCACAATTTGTACAGTGTCCCAACTTATTTGGAATCGGGTTTGTACACATTAAGGTTATCATTACTTGCTTTCCCTGGAAATAGAACCCTGATACCCTGTTTGAGCAACAGGAAGGCATGTATGTATATATGATTTTATACTTCATAATGTGTGAATGTGCAGAGTTATATTCCATCACATATTGGTTAATTTTATTGTATTCCTTAGCAGATGCAGTGGGGTCTGAGAATGAGCCACTTGTGCCGCTCAAGCTGAAGTCTGAAGGCGAGTTGTTCAACTGCTGTGATGGCACAGAGGATATCAGTCAAAGCTCCTCCAACGACACTCCTGCACCAAACAGACCTGTCTGCCAACCCTGTGGCACCGGTGCACATATTGACACTGCGGCCGAAGATGTCAGCTCTAATGAGGACGAAGAGGATGAGGTTGTTTCAGAAGAGAAATCTGAAGAGCTGAGTCAAAGGGAGGCCTCTTCAGAAGAGATATCTGAGGAGGAAGCACATGAAGAGGAGGCAGAAGTGTTAGAGGCATCCAATGAAGTGGTGGAGGACGAAGTTCTTGAGGAGGCACATGATGTGGAGGAGATCTCAGAGGTTGACAGTGATGTAGAGGCACAAATGGTTGTTGAGGAATCCGTCGAAGAGGAGATTGAGGAGGAGGTGGTTGAGGAAGAGGAGGGTCTTCAAACTGAAGAGGAGACAGGCGAAGAAGAGGAACTTTCTCAGACTGAAGAAGAGGTAGTTGAGGAAGAGGAGATTCTTCAGACTGAAGAGGAGGCTGGTGAAGAAGAGGGAATTTCTCAGACTGAAGAAGAGGCAGTTGAGGAAGAGGAGATTCTTCATATTCAAGATGAGGGAGGTGAGGAACAAGTGGTTGAAGAAGAGGCAGAGGTGGTTCCTCAGCCTGAAGAGCTTTTGGAACAAGTGGAAAAGAGATCAGAAGAGGTAGCAGAGGAAGAGGATGTAGAAGAGCAAGCTGTAACAGAGGAAGAAGGAGCTCCTGAGATTGAACCAGAAGCCTTTGTAAAAATGGTGGAAACAGAAGAGGCTGAGGAGCTCACAGCAGGTGTTGTTGAGGAGGTTGTTGAATTGGCCCAGGAGGCAACTGAGGAGCTTGTAGAAACAACTCCAGAACGAATTATGGTCCAAGTTCCTGCACCTGCTGAAGAAGTAACAGTGGAAAAAGTATCAGATGATATACCAGCACCTAAAGCATCTGCCAAAGGTACAGCATAGTTCAGTCAGCATGAATAATATTGAACATTTAATATTAATAAAATAAGAGAATTTCTAATGGTTTAATTGTAATCAGTTTTTTTATTATTTGCTAAAATTTTGAAAAAACAAAGCAGCTTTGTGTTGGTCATTGAAGCTTAAACCCATTGCGAAATCTGTGTGGAAATCTTTTGTCCTTCTGCTAAATTCTCAATAGTGTGGATTCTTGTAGAAATTACTGGATTTTGCCCATGAAAATTCGCTGAACAACAATAAATGTGATTGCACCTTTGCCACTGTTCAGCCAAACAAATTAACGACTTTTAGAAAATACTTTGATTGACAATATACAGTGGATTTTTTTGTGCTAAATTTCACAGAATTATTACTAATGTTACCTTTACTCGAATATAATAAAGAGCTTCAGAATAATCACAAAGCTTCTGGTTATAGTGGAAATAACCAGAGAGATGGAGCTATGTTGTCGTCCCGTCATTAGGGGCAGGGTGGGACACTATTGTAAAAGTCAGTTCCATGTGCTTCTCCACCTGATACTTTAGTCAAAGGTATCAAGAATAAACCCACCACCAAAATAACCTAACAGAAATAACCCTTGGCACAAGTCCAATGCCGTTCATAACAATATGTTCTCTGGCCTGCATGGAGGACAGTTTTGTAATGGGGAAGAAATGTTTCAGATGCTTTTAATAGTACAGTGAGTGTGTTTAACTACCTCCAAATAGAGCTGAAGTAGATGTTGCAGTAGATGGACCTAAATATGACAGTTATATTCTGTTTTGGAGCCAAGTTATTATTATTGTCAACTAAGATGAAAATAAAATAATTATACAAAAACACCAATCAAAAAATGACAAGAAGTCTGTCTATATGGTAGAATACATCACACTGATGGCAATAATAAGTCTGAAAAAACTAAACCAGCACAAACCATCACTAACCATTAAGGGTCTAAGCTGGTCTTTTTTTAGCTTTTAGCTGTGCACTTAAATCAACATGCAGTGCATTGAGCTGATACATTGTTTCCTGTGATTGTGATTCTAGTGTAAATACAGATGCAGCTTATTTCCTCAGAGGTTTTGTTTACATCAGATGTAAATTTAAACTAAAAGTTCTGTTGATTCCACAACTGATACCTAGAATGCTACTGAAATGAAAATACAAAACCAAACCAAAAGTAACTATTTCACTAAAAGTGAAATGTAAAGTACATTTAAAAATAGCATTTAGAATTTTTTTAAATGCAAAACAATAATAACCTTGTTTTGTGAGAGCTATCCACATGAAATACAATGTTATAATGATATAAGATTCAGGTTTTATGCTGACTATTTTTCCTCTGGCAGTGGAGGAAAAAACCCCTCAGGTCCTGCCGTAGAGATCGGTCTCACATTGAAGAGACGCTGCGTCTGGTAACAGCTGAACCTTCACGGGAATATATCGGTGAGTCATGTAATGAAAATAAAGAAAAAATTATGGAAATAAAAAAATAAAAAAGTATTGCCTCCTAGTAGTTGTACTCTATGTACAACATCAGGCCATTTATGTCTACATTAACCAAACATATTTTAGCTTGACCAAAACAATTTTGCTTTTTTTTTGGTCACACCTATAGTGTGAAAAATCATAAGCAATTAATTGTTTGCTCAGCAATATCTTACTTATTACTGTTTCAAGAATGTATTGCACTTTCCACAATGTGGTAAAAAAACAGTAATTCATTTAATATCTTATTTATTTATTTAACTTATTTAAAGAGATAGTTCACCCAAAGATGAAAATTCTGTCATTAATTACTCACCATCATGTTGTTCCAAACCTGTAAGACTTCCGTTCATCTTCCGAATACAAATGAAGATATTTTTCATAAAATCTGAGATTTCTATCCCTCCATTGACAGTCTACCACTTTGGCGCACGTCAAGCAAACATGCGTGAGTTCATTAATGTTTTTATGTGAATAAAACCCTAAATTATACATCATTTAAAGTGATCGAGTCTCTTCAGAAAATGTTGACTAAACTCAATTCATATGGATTCGTTTTTACGATCTCTTTATGAACTTTTTGAAGCATCAAAGTGGTAGAAATCCCTCCGAGTTCATTAAAACTATCTTTGTGTTCTGAAGATGAACGAAAGTCTTACGGGTTTGGAATGACATTGAGGCTAAACGTTAGTAAATGATGACAGAATTTTCATTTTTGAGTGAACTAATAACCCTTTAATATCTTGAATCTTCATTGGACTATTTATGTAATTTATATAGCAATGTCTATAATGCAAACTAAAATCCATCCCCAGAAAAAACAAGGTCATTCTGCTATTATTATTATTATTATATGTACTTTACTGTCATGATTTCATCAACTCTACCTCTCACAGATGCTCTGAAGAAGCTGCAGCATGTCTACCACACTGCGATTAAACCCTTGGAGAATGCCTACAAATACAATGAGCTCAGGCAGCATGAAGTGTCAGGTGAACAGATGTTTTACGACATTCATTCCAGATGACTTGCACGAAAAGTGTCAAAATGAAGCCCTATCCTCAGTTAAACGGTCTGTTTTCTTCACACTGATCAGATGCAGAGATCACCTCTAAGCCCATGGTCCTGTTCCTTGGTCCTTGGAGCGTTGGCAAGTCTTCCATGATCAATTATCTTCTGGGTCTCAATGAAACTTCACAACAGCTTTACACTGGTAACACGGTCATTAAATGGATGAATGTACAATGAAAGAACCACAATAAATTAGCTGTGAATATTAGTTCAACATACAATGTCTCCATCTCGCTCCCTTTTGCTTTCTCAGGGGCTGAGCCCACAACCTCAGAATACACTGTACTAATGCACGGCGAGAAGATTCGCACCGTTGAGGGCATTGTTATGGCTGCGGACAATTCTCGCTCTTTCTCGCCACTGGAGAAGTTTGGTCAGGGGTTCCTGGAAAAGCTGGTGGGAATCGAGATGCCGCACAAACTCCTGGAGCGTGTCACATTTGTGGACACACCTGGAATCATTGAGAACCGCAAACAACAAGAGAGAGGTGAAAAGAAAGCACAGACAAAGACACTAAAAATATATAGAGTGTCTGATATTTGCAGGAGGATATTCAGACAAAATGCACCTCTGAACCTGAATTGAATAGTTACACAGTCTGGCTTATTAGAAGTAGGATCTTGAAGAATTTAACCATTTCTGTTCCTTAATGGTTCCATTAATAATTATTTTAGTACTTCTAAGGAAAACATACTTGGAAAAAGAAACTAAATTCCATTTCGAATTATGAGATAATTGCAAATCTGTTACATTTGAAACAATACTTGAAAAAAAACAACAACTATTTAATCTATTTTTAACTGTATTTTTGTTCAGTCTTGGTGAACTAAAGAGATTTAAATCAATCTTACACACCCCAACCTTGAACGGTAGAATATATTTTTTTTAACTACACATTACACAACCAGACAGTAACTAGTTAGTTGTGCATATTTGACTCATTAAAGTAATTATTTTGGGAATTGTACGGCACTTGTTGCTCTGAATGCATTTGATTCACTAAAAGAACCATTTTGTATGAATCATTCACTTGAGGACAATGTTGCTAGTGTTAGCTGTGATTGGGCAGGTTTTGAATAGCAATTTGAGCTGTTTTTGTTACACAAACCTGGAAACCC